>CM041787.1:37876117-38396003 GCA_023375725.1 Nephotettix cincticeps | reverse complement strand
GACCCCCCCCCCCATCTCCTGGGGGGTAATCCATAACCCTAAGACCCCCGGTTTGCGCCCCCCTAGCATTTCACTCACGAGCCGCCACTGCATTAGAACTACAAAAAAATACAAAACTGCATTTCAAGATTCAAGATTTTATTCAGCCATTAAGTTTACAAAAAACAATAGGCCAAGTCACTAACCTAAATATCACATAGAACATAAATATAAATATATGAGTCTCTTGACTAACAAATAAGTCCAAAGCATTGAGTCCAAGTAAAAGTCCAAGCAATATCAAACACAGGCCACATGCTACAAAAACAACACTACTGCAAAGGCACTCCATGCACAAAAAAAAAAAAATAAAATAAAAATTTATATCACACGCATAGGCTATCTCATTGGTGACTCTCTACATTCTATTCATATCGGCCTCCCAAAACTCATTTACGTTGTAGAAAGGATTTGCCACCAGCCATGCCTTCAATGTCCTTTTGAAACTATTCATTGTTTTTTGCCTGGTAAGTAGAGGTATGCTGTTATACATCCTAATACCTAAAACAGGAAAACAATTTAAAGATTTATCCAATCTAACTCTATGTACATTGGTGCTAGATATAGTTTTATGGTTATGGACACTACCGTTCAGAACATGATCACCCTCCTGACTCTTGATTTCCATCAAACATTGGTATATATATATATATATATATATATATATATATATATATATATATATATATACATTGTAAACCGACATTATGCCATGCTGTACAAGCAAAGGCCTACAGTGATCAAGCTGCCTGGCTCCAGACAGGACCCTAACAGCTCTTTTCTGCAACAGCAAAACTTTATGTACGGCAGGTGAGTGCCCCCAGAGCCTTGTGCCATACTGAATGTGGGTTTGAAAAAACGCAAAGTAAGCAAGGCGGACAAATTGATACGGCATGTCCGCTTTTAATCGCCGAAGCAGGTAGATAACTCTGCTAAGCCTACAGCAAAGTGAAACAATGTGAAAAGACCAGTTCAGCCGAGGGTCAAGTGTAAAACCAAGCAGCTTCACAGATGTATCACACTCCACATCTCTGGATAGGCCAAAAGTAATTTCCCGAGTTTTGGCATCACTCAAACATAACCTATTATTACGGAACCAATGAGCAGCTACTTTCAATAGTTCTTGAACATCCACCCTAGAAACAAAATAATCTGAGTGGCTGGGAAAGAGGGTGGTGTCATCAGCATAAAATAGCACATTACCAGCTATCTTGTGATACAAATCATTTATTGATACAATAAATAAGAATGGACCTAGTATGGAGCCCTGTGGGACACCATACTTTACATTCAGAGAAGCAGAGTTTTTCCCGTTCCAGGACACAACTTGGGATCTTACTGAGAGGTATGACTGCAGAATTGACAGATTATCTCTCCTCACCCCATACCTTTCAAGTTTAGATAACAAAAGACTGTGTGAGACACAGTCAAAAGCACAAGATAAATCACACAGTAAGACAGAAGTTGAACTTTTTTCTTCAAAAGATTTTAGTACCTCTTGTACGAGGGTGTCTACAGCCTGGACTGTGGACTTCCCTCTGCGAAAACCAAATTGCGTGGGGACAAGAAGATGATGCTCTTCAAAATAGTTGTACAATTGTTCCAACATTACAGTTTCAATAATCTTGGCAAAGATTGGAATTATAGAGACGGGCCTATAACTTGAGACATTGTTTGTTACACCCTTCTTGTAAATAGGTACAGTCCTGCTAATTTTCAGGGCTTGAGGAAAAATGCCCACTGACAAAGAGGAATTTACAACATAAGCTATAATTGGAGCAATCACAGATATACTTTTTTTTAACAAATCAACAGTCATATCATAAAAATCCTTACTTCTAGATGATTTTAAATTTTTTACTATGCTAATTACATTTTCCGTACTGACAGGAGACCAGGTAAAGTTAAATGGAATAAGAGGAACAGATTCAAAGTTGTTTGTCAATGGGATCGGTCTGCCAGGGGAGAGGTCAGATGCACAATTTCGAACCAGGTCATTAACGGACTCCAAAAGTATGAGTTAAACTCATCTGCTGTAGCAAAGTTCCGCTCGGGTTCAGAGGCAGACATCTTACGCTTTTTGATGTGATCGCATGCAGCCTTGCAGGGGTTAGTTGAATTCATGATTGAAGTAGCCACAGCAGTTTGCTTCGCATCAACTATCCACATTTAACAGTAACTAAAAAAATCAATTTATTGTTTTTCATAGAGAAGATTTTTGCTTGGTTCCACAAATTTGGTCTCTCGGCCATTATGAAAGATTATAAAATATTTGCAACACTTACAGTTTACTGGCACAGTAGCTCAGGGGTAATTCTCTGGCCCGTAAGTCAAAGGTTGGATCAAAACCAGCAGCCGGCGACTCATGTCAGGTCATGAGCGGTCACCTCTGGCCAGACCATGTGATGCTGCTACGGTAGCTCGCTGTCTAATTCACCACACAGGCCTATGGTGATGGGCAGTTTAGAATTTTAAAGAATAAAAGTGTGAATCACTTACATTAACCCTGCTTTGAAAGAATGTTGTAAATTCTTGTGTGTGATTCAATACGTCGGTTACATTCAGCATGGTATTTCTTCTTTTCATGTAGGTGATCCGGCGATCTCCTCTCCCTGGGGAACCTCCTCGGTGAAAGTGTGTGACATCAAATTGCACACTGACGCTGGCGCGCAATTGCTGTAAAGCAAACCTTTTGTTGAATATATTTTTAAAAACGTAAAAAAAACGTAAGTTAAAAAAAAATTGAGTCAGAGATTAATTTTTTAATAAAAATTTACCATGCCAAAAATTTGAATTAGGTACTGTACCAAATAATTTGAACTATCCACAATTTTTTAGCATTGTTGGAAAATGAAATGCTGGATATGCGAGAATTATTGGAATTTAAGAAGATTTTGAATTTGAAAAGATTGAGTTCTCCAACCCACCGTAGGGCCTATTAATATATGCTAATTAACAAGGTAATTTTGTTACATGCAGCACAGCTGTTTAAAGGAAAACTGATATACTAGAAAAATGGGAACATTTATGTAACATGTTGGTTGTTGTTAGTGGAGTAAAATTGTCTTTTGGTGTAACTTTGTGTTGAGGCAGAAAAGATTTGCTTGAAATTTTAGTTCAATAAATTGATTAATCTGAGTTTTAAATGGGAAGTATTCAGATAACCTTCTTATTTATTGTTGTTAGTGTTTATAATTACCTGATATTTCCTTTAGAAAATTGAATGAGATAAATGTTTGAAACTGAGGCTTACCCTGAACTGTTATGCACAAAGTTTTTCTTTTAATGAAAGATGAATATCTGTACATTCACAATTCACTGGCATATGTAGGCTTACTACAGGTTTTCAGGTCTATTTGCCACCGCCAGCGGTTGACGTTACTTAGTTTTTATTAATATTCAGGCATATATGAAAAAATATTGAATACAGTAGAACGCTTCATATCTGACTTGCGAATATCCGATTAAATGCCTGGCTGTCTGATGACAGCCAGGCATTTAATCTGAAAACAGACTCATCAACACTGCCCATTGTTCCTCTGTTAAAAACTGCCTGTTGAGTTTTTTCGACGAATTGTCGACGTACTGTAATACTATATGTAATGCTATGTATTGGGTGTGTATTTTGTACGTAATTTAATGCAGATACAATTGTTTTATCTGAATTTTTATTGCTCCTTGGGTTATTCAACCCATGGGCCATACCCATGATTTTTGGATATTGGGGGTTCTACGTAAATTTATAAAACATAAAGGTCTGATACTCTAGGTTTACTCCTATAATAGAGGGGTGATTAAATTACCTTGGAATTGTTTACAACACTACTTTGAGGCAGGAATTCTAATTAGGCTGCTGATTAGGTATATTCTAGGTATATGGGGGGTTCTACTGTCTTTGGATATATTAAAATTGAATTATCAGATTAATACATTAATTTGATATTGTAGATTAATACGTTCAGGTAGAAAAAGCTGCATTCACACAGTGTCGAATAGCACAGATTGATATTGCCTCTCGGCCCTCAGCATTCTTTGATCTGAACTGACAATCCGTTGATTTTGGAATTGGCCATTAGTTTTGGAATCTGAACTAGTCATGTGTCTACACTTGCCACTTAGCAATGCCGATCAGTTCCATTGGGCATAGTGGGGATATGGTTTAATTTAGGCTATCCTGTAGGCTAATATATTTATATTTTGTTGTTTTAAAAATAGTCTGCGCTTGCTCTTGACAGATAGAGACTGGACCAAATGGTCCGAGCCCAACCAGTAAGGACACTGATCCCTTTCTGGCTACACCATCGGCTTTTTCACAAAATTTGTTTTCTTAGTTGATTGATGTATCTCCGGGCTCTGGTCGAGCTCTTCGATTTCTTTGTCCTTGCATCTCACCAGGAGACACTCTTCTTCGAAGACGGTGATGTCTCTGTCATCCTGAGGGTCAATGGCTATTTCCACCTCGTTGGACAAAGTTTAGTCCTTTTGCTGGGAGGGTTTGACAACTCTTCCAGGGGTTCAACGGCCTGAACTGCCATTTCTCCTGCCCCTGGAGTGTTAAGGTTTTGTTGTTTTGAATTTCTTTCCATTTTCTTGTTCCATAGATAGTCCCACGAGTAGCTAGGGATGAACGGTCGCCCCAGACAGAGCCCCACACTTGGGATTAGGAAAGAAGGAGAAAGGACATTATGCAGGGAACGAAAAGAAGAAGAGGTTGGACAAGAATTGTCCAGAAAAGAACAAAGAATGCAAGCTAAGACTATAGATTGGAAGAAGGCCATCACTCTGAAGAAGGACTGCAATCTGGATAGACAGACTTACAGTTTGGCTAGGGTACCAAGGGGTTGCCAGCCTCCCCAGAAGGAGAGACCTCCTGTATAGTCGAAAGCCGACTACCCCCTGAGGGGATGAGCTGATATTAAAACTATCTCAATGAGTTTACTGTTTTGCCGCTGGAGAAGCTTTATAAAATCCCTGCTCTGGCGTAATACTTAATGGACCAGTGGTCAAAGATTACCCAAGATGACCCTCCCTCCCACTGATCTCAGGAGAAAGAGACTAATAGACACACCACCTGTCACTCTCAATGGTGGCATACTTGGTCATGTCTGAAATGCTAAGCCAGCCTGTAATCTGATAATAACTGAGTGACATAGTAGGCCTATCACATCTTGTCATGTTGCCATTCCACCATGGTTAGATGTTAGGTTTGAGACGCCAAGGTTTTCACATGGACGTCATGGATACAGCATCCAGCCCAGTGCTCAATACTCTTCAATGGCAGCTATGTCTCGGCTGAATTTTAGCCTTCTTTGGTAGATTACCTGTCGGTCTCTAACAAGATGGTAAATGGGAATAACACTGGCAAGATCCTATTGTAGAGGAGAGTCAATCTATGCTTATTATGCATATATAAGGTGCATATTCACTTACGTAGGTGGGGTTTTTTGTGAATGTGAATAGCCTATATTGTGTGTGAAGAGTGTAAAAGCTGGCCACCTGTGGAATGTAAACATTTCCTAGCTTACCCTATTATTATGTTATTGATTTGGAAATTCGCGGAGTACGCAGGTCTGCTGCGACGGGGGTATATATGTATATGTGTGTGTCTGTGAACACGATAACTCTCGTAAAAATGGTCCGATGGAGACCAAATTTGGTAGAAACGTGTATTCCTGCATTTGCTCGGACGAGTTCGTAAACCAGACATATCGATCAATGGGAATGAGTAGTTTGGGGGGTTTTGTGCTCCAAAATAGGTTTTTTGCGTTTTTCATATGTAATTTGAAAATTTTTTTATTTTATCTTTCACCATTAAAATCTGCTTAAAAAACTACACAATTTAGTTCCTTAAAGTTTTTCTCTGTCTCCAGCGGTTACCGAGATATAAAAAAATCTAAACACAGTACGTTGTATTTTAAGGCTCCTATGTTAATCTTATGGAGGATAAGGAAAAATTAATATTTCACTTATTAACCAATATTTTTGGATGAAACTTTATATTTAGCTTCATGTGGTTGAGATCCATTCATTTATGCTTAAAAATCATAGTTTATGTGTTTATCATGGCAGCAAACCTTCATACTCTTTTCCCATGTTAATCATATGGAGAATATGCAAACACCTTTATTTATGGACAGATGTTAATAAAAGTTGGCATGAATGTTAAAAATAAATTTTTTTTTGGTATAAATGCCTACTCTCAGTGTTCCTCACAGCAGCAAACCTGCACACTCCATTCCATGTTAATCTTTGGAGGTTATCAGATAAAATTATTTTGTTTTCACACATCCCTTGAGGAATGTTACTGACCGGTTTCAATGTTCTTTTAACGTTTCCCATGTATTAGCCCAATTGCTGTCTTTAAAACTGATGTGTGCTTCTTCACTAATATTTCTTGTTCTTTTTTTATAGGTTTGCCTGTCAGCGGTTCGGTGAGTCAATTATATTTTTAATATGTTATGTTATTTGACAGTCTGCCTTTTTGATAGTTCTAAAGTCTTAACACTGATTATTTTGATTGAAATGTCATATTTTTTGGTGCTTAGGGCCCCAAACAATTTGGTTGGCCTACTGCCCAAATGTTTGAAAAAATTACACACACAATTTATAGGCTTTAAAATGTTCATAAAAGCAATTCTGTTAGATTTACTCCCGAAACAGTAACTATAAAATATAGTTGAATGTCACCATTTAAAAAAAATCTAAACCGATTTGGATCCAGAATTAATAGCCTCAGACGAATAGGGCCAGAGAAAATTTAAATTTACTGTTCACGGTAAAGGCAATATGTCGTCAAAGAGCGCCAAATTCATATGGACATTCCAAAAATATCAATATCCTTCTTATTTCTCCACTGTTTTCCATTAACTCAGTATGAAGCGTAAGGTCTCATCACCAAATCAAAGCGTTCGTTATTACATTGGTGGAGGGGGGAGGCTCCCAAAATTTTTCAACATTTAGGAAGAGGGTGTCTGTATGAAATTTCATGATTCATTTTGTAACATTAGATTTATTAAGTCATATTTTAAACAATGATGTAGTTCATTTAATTTATGTATTAAGCGTATTTAGTTTACTTTTAAAGGGAGAACCCCTGTTTATCAGTTCACCGATGCCGTTTATACCTTAGTAAAATAAACAAGTAAAACCCGTTATTCTAGGGTAGTACTAGTCTCTTCCTAACCGGACTAGGTTACTGGTTCAGACCCAGGTTAACTAGGCTTGGTTAAATATAAATAATTTAGGAAATAAAAGAAATTTTAAAAACTGTCAAATGATATAACAGTATTTTTCCATTTCACCCAGGTTTTCCATATTTCTAGATATAGCCTATTATGGTTTCAGCACATATTTAACATGCAGTTTTTTGTGAAATGTAGGGATTTTTAAGTTTTACTTACTAAACCTTAAGAGATGATAGAAAAGTATTTTAAAGCCAGTAAGTAGGCCAGTATTCCACAATCCATAGTTATACTCCAGACTATTGTAATCATTTCTGCATTGGTATAACCTACCACTCTTGCAGGTTGTCTATTTAGTTTTTGAACAAGGTATACTAATGTGAAAATTTAATTAAACCTCATTTAAAAGTTAGTAAATGGATTTAACTTTTGATAATGTTAAAAAAAATATTGGTCCATTTTTCTAAATTATTATTTAATGTATGACTCTCATGATTGAATATTGATCATAAACAAGTTCTTTGATTGACAAAAATGAATTTTTATCCACTTCGAGGAGTTCCTGTTTCTTCAAGATCTTCAGAAAGGTAAGTGGTTTTGTTTTTTATTGCATTTTAAAAACCTGGGTGAAACTGTTATTTAAGGCTTAGTATAATAATGTATATAATTACAGCCATATAATATTATCAGGTTCGTATCAGTTCTGTAAACCTTTTTTAATAACCGTTTACTCATGTTAAACAACCATTAATTAATTTTATAACAAAAATTTGTACTGTAATTTAATTTATTTTATTATTTTTTACAAGTCAATGTTTTGAAAATAAACATTTTTCTTTAAAGATCTTGATAAGAAAAAATATTTATTTGAATTTATTCAGTCTTCAAATACCGTTATGAAAATGTATGGAATGTCTAAATTAAAGTTTTATTTCGACATATTTTAAAAATTAATTAGGCTATGAATATTTCGAAATTCATAAAATTTCTCATAAATCATAAATATATCTCAACACATACTAAAAGAACAGATAAGTCAAAAGTTGTGTTTGCTGAAGGAATAATTATGAACAGTTACAAGAAAATTGTTTCAAGACTTAAAGGAAGGTAAGACAATATCCTATATTATTGTACGTGTGTTTTTGCTAAGTATTATCATTTACAGAATTTTATTTTATCAATACTAACTGTATGCTGTTTAGTGATATGCTAGTACGTGATAACAGTCATAACTCTTCACATTTTTTTGCGTTTTGGTTCAGTTAATGTACCAAAAATTGCTTTAGTTAATTGTTATGAATTGCTTTTAATCAGTAGATTTCCTTTTATTAAATATTTTCGGTTAGTAATTTTCAATCAAGGGTTTGTGTTTTTATTTATAATGTTCCTTAAAGCAAAGGTATAGTAAAGTAATAAATTTTTAGTAGATAAAAATTAATTCAGGCTGTGCTATTTAATCTTATTTTAAATATGTTTATTTTTATTTAGAAACATAGTGTAGTCGTAAGTTTCTGGGTTGTTAAAAATTTTAGTTTAAAAATTTTATTGGCTAAATATATATTTTAATTATTCTCAATTTTTTATTCATTATATAGTACTACGAAGTACTGCATGTACTTCTACTTCTTGCATCTACTTTATTTTACTAACACAAGGGGGTTTAAAGGAGGACATGTTGGGTGGCTGTCAAAAAAAAGGATATTGTTCGTAGGATATTTTGGGGAATTGTTTAGAGGATATTTTGGAAGATTATTGCAATAAGGCTGTTGTTGGATGGACTGTCTTAACCGCAGATGTTTGGGCGTATGGTGATGAGTGACTGCGAGATGTTACAATCTGGAACCTCTCGAGACATTTTGATTGTTCATTCCTTAGCGAGATGTTCTTAATGAGACGTTTTATTGAGATGTTTTAAGCCAGAGGTTTTGTATCAAGATGTTATTAACGTAATGTTTAATCAAGATATTGAAGCGAGAGGTCTCCTGTTGAGAGGTCTGGAGCTAGATGTTCCTGACCACATGTTTTCTCGAGATTTTCTTAGCGAGAGGTTTTGTATCGATAAATTATTAATGAAATGTTCTATTGCAATGTTGGTGCGAGAGGTTTCCTGATGAGAATTTCGGAGCGAGATGTTCTCAACGACATGTTTACCAGGATTTTAAAGCGATTATATTATAAATAATATAAAAACTATACATAATTTTGCATCTTGTTTATGACTTTGTCAATTGCAATTTTTTTTGCTTAAAGACAATAAATACATTTGAATTTTCTTTTTTAATTGCGATGAGTTTTTTTATAAGATGGTAGCGGAATTTTGCATTGATATATATTTAAAAGAACTGCATTATTTTACAATGATGTTCCCGTCATCTGCCAGATGTTTTGACGAAAAAGTTTTTTTTAATGACATCTTGTTTATAAACAATGAGTATGAATATTATTTTACCGTAGTTAGGAATATATTTTACAATAAGATGCTACATTTATATTTCTCAAAAGTAATTTCAGTCTTTTATGACAATGTTAAATAGTTAAATAGCTAGTTATATAGTTAAATATAACTTAAATAGTTAAATAACAATTTAACTATCACTCACTGCACAGTTTTCATTGTAAATTTGTACTTTCATATGAATTATTCTTCTTATTACAATATTAACATTAGGCCTATATATGGATGCTATGGAGAAAAGGAACAGGAGTCCTTGTCAAAGACTTGCTCTATTTCATATTACTTAATATATACTTTTTATAATAATTATACAAAATATACCAACAAAATGGAAATCGCCCTCGTAGTGATTATAACATCTGCCTGCAGGTATGTAGGCAGACATATGGAGTCTGTGTATGTTGCAACATCTAATAGCCTGGGGATCGAGCAACTTTTAAGTTTAATTTACGATGTCTAGAGCTAACTAATTTGTTGATATATGTTATTACGTCTGTTAAAAATAGCCATACACTAATTAAGGCCAACGCACACAGCAACAGACGAACGTATGTAGACGAACGGAGAAAAAAATCACTCACCATGTGATTAAATGTAAACATCTGTATGCAGATGTCGGCAGACATACGGACGTCTGTGTGCGTTGCAACATCTATTAACCTGTGGAGTGAGCAACTTTTAAGTTGAATTAACAACGAATAAAAGAAATATTGTAATGAATGTCTTAAGGAAATAAATATCTCACCATCTAAAAATCTACGTTAATGAAGGACAGATAATTCAGTTAAAAGAATTTTTTAATTTAAAAGTTAGCTGTGAATAGTTCCAAATAGTTCTCTTTCCAAAACTAATATAATTTAGTAGCTTTGGCCTATAATAGCGGTGAATAAACCTATATACTAGGAATACTTAACAGTAGTATTAAGTTTAAATAACCAAGATGTTAAGTACGGTCTTCGTGGCTCAACATTAGTGCGGCGATCCGTTGAACGAAAGGTACAGGATTTGATACCTGAGTGAAAAACACATCTCTTTCAACTTTGAGGGAAGAACTCAAAGGTATTAACTCCCTTGTATTTTAAATGGGAAAACTTAACTTTTGAATGTACGACTAAAAAACACAGTTGGCTTAGTGTGAAATGTTTATACTATGTTTTGTACATGTTGTAGAAGCTGCAGAAGCATTAAATTATAGTTAATAACAAAAAATAGCAATGCCAACTCCGATGGAAAAAAATTCCAACTAAAGATACTCATTTATAAGATAATAAATATAAGATAAATATAAGGTAATAAGATAATAAAGATAGTACACATTTATACTAATAAACACAAGTTTCCGAAAATCAATTTTTGAATATAGGCTAAGCTAAGCTTGACTATAGGAATAAGTTTTATGTACATACATCGTGGATTTGGATTAATTTGTATAAAACTTCAGTATAAAAAATATTATTTTTGTTATCATTTACAATTTAATGATGCTCTACCTTCTAAAATATGTTTAAAATATGGTATAAAATTTGCAGTAACACCGTAAAAACATTATTTGTGGGTATGTAATGTGTGTGGGTTTGTTGTTTTCATATGTTTGTGAATGGTTACTTTTAAAATTAATTCATAGTAGTTATTGTTTGTCAGCAAATGTTTGGGTGGTTTTGTCTTTGAATATATTTTTGAATTTATTTTAAATAATAAGACTCATTAAAAATTCTTTTAAAGTAATATGTGTGTGTTTTTCTTGGTCATGTAGCACATCTCTTTCCCGAAGTCCAGACCGCATCCCTAAAACTGTCCTTAAGATCAATAATTTGACCTCATTATTTAATGATTTGATCTTAAATTATCTTAGTTTGTAGTTTAGGGTTTGGTTTTGATCAATTTACTACAGCATTGTATAATTTGAAATAGTGTGGATAGAGCGTGCAATTAAATTTATTTATTTCGTGTGCATTTCTTGTATTTTTGTCTATTATCACACCAATTGCATTTTTAATTAATAGGGAACAGTAACCTGGTCTTATTCACTTGTTTTTATGTTAAATGTAGCTAATGGTTTATTTAGCCAAGTTTATAGAAATATTTCATATAAATATTAGTGTTTTTAGACTTAGCTTTTAAAGTTATACTTTGAGGGTGATATTTTTTATTTGCTTTACCAAAATACCTTCACAAAATACGAAGGTTAGCACCTTAAAGTTTTAGGTTTAAATTTTTAAAGGGAAATTTATATATCTAACCATCATTTTTCTATACTATTATTGTACCGTGTTTCTCTAAAGTCCTACCAACTGTTATTTTGTTTAATTAATGTAGAGTAAAATATTACACTTTTGTGTAAGAATCCATCGGTTAGATATTAAGTTCCTACGTATACTGTGTTTTATTGTATTTTGTTCATATTTTCGTTTAGATGCTTGTAATTTTAGTTTAGTGTAAAATTATATCAACTGATTATGTTTGTGGGTGTTCGTACACCAAGAAGATGCCATGCCACCGAGAAGAATAAGTCTAGACTTGCTTTTGATGTATAATATTTTACATATTTTTTCTCGGTTTTAAGTTCAATTTTGTAAGTTTTTTGAATAGGAACTGTTCATTTTACTATCCTGTTTTGAGTATTATTTTCCCGAATACTTCTTCGAGTCGTATTAGGTCAATGACAAGTTACAACATTTGTAAACATTTTGTTAGAAAATCATATGTGAAATAATCGATTTAAATTTTAATTCAAATTGAGCTGTAATGGTCTTCTAACTGTAACACTTTTTTTTATATGAGCCTTAGTTTCAATATAGACTAAGACAAATTTTCAAAAAAATTAGTTTTGAAAATCTTTGTTTAAAGATGTTGTAACTAAAGTGAATAGGAATATGTTTTTTTTTTTAGAAATATTAAGGATCTGAAACATTTTCGGCGAGAGGGGAAGTGACAGTTGAGGGGGTTTTGAGTAGCCAGCTGTTCATTTCTACTTTTACAAACCATATGATTTAAAAATACACTCCAAAAAATTGGTCATGAAAACACATGTCGTGCCTTTTATGTGAGTGTTGAAAGAAATTCTGGGAAATAATTTTGGGAGCATCATCAAATCTGATGCAAATTATGAATTTGCATTGTAATTTCCTTCTGCAACAATAATTTAAAACAATTGACAATAACAGCTTTCTTGATTTAAGTTAGAGGTGCTTTGAAACCAGTTTACAACTGACATATAAGATTTGTTTAATAAAGCAGAGTGGTGAGACTGGTTGTTTTGTTCAATTTTGAGCCATGAGAAACAATTGCACATGTAACTACTTTGTAAATACCTGCCCCTTCCGCCCTTCATATTTTCCTAAACATAAGCAACTAATCCAATACTGTAATACGAGCAAGGTTTGTATATATTTATATATATATATATTTGCACACGGATCTCGAAAACGGCACTTAGGATTTTCTTTAAATTCTGGAAATAACTAATTTCCGAGTAGAAAATAAGTTCTATATAGGTCTAATGTCCAGGAAAATTCAGGTTTTCTTGTAATATTAAGTTAAAAATCTAAAAAATTAACATTACACTTATGGAGAGTAAAAATGTAAGCAATACAAATCAAAACATCTGTTTGACAGTTGTTGATTGAAGATGGTGGCAAACAATGTGTGAATAGAGGTTTTGCATTTATATATTTTTTTTTATGTATAACATAAAAATAAATGAAAAATCATCAAATTACCAAACAATTTGTAAAAACTAAAGGGTAACATAACTGTGCGATATAAAATCAGAGAAAAGTATTTCCAAAATCTTTCGTGTTTTGAAAGAAAACTTATTCATTCTATTGCTTGAAGTCACTGTAAGAAACCAATTAACTGGTGTAAATTAAATTTCTCTTTTGCTTTTCAATCCTCATTCCGTTTCTAACAAAATCAGTTGATCACAGGCTAATAATAGCTGTATGGATAATTAAACAGTAAATGAACCGCTAAAACGGTTGAGGTTGGCTAAAATACCCTAAACGGCATCGCTCAATTGACAGACGCCGTGGACAGGCGGTAGCGTGTTGGCCTCGGATGATGAAGGTCGCGAGTTCCAACCCCGTCAGGGGCAATACTTTTTGTTCAGTGCTATTTTAATTATGGTGTATTAAATCGGTTTTATATAAACCACATAAGTGTTTTCATTAGTAATAAATGTGTTTTAATTTTTCTAATTAATTTTTTATAATACATGTCTTACTCTATACGAACAAAGCTCGGTTACAGGTACTTGGTATTAACAGCAGTATTAACAATTATTATTTTTATGCTGGTATTAACAGCAGTATTAACAATTATTATTTTTATGCTAGAACATATTTACTTTTATTAACCTATAAAGATTCTGAGATCAAGATTTAACTAATTTTTATCATAACTTGGTGAAAAACAACTTCTCTTTTGGAAATAGCTTAGGAGGAGTAGATTTGTCTACGGAGGGATGCTTCTTGTGGCCTAGCTGTTGCCTTTGCAGCAATATAGATAATAATAATAATAATTATTATCAAAACATATTTATTTACCAACCTGGGAGAAAGGAATGAAAGAATATCTAAACTTTTCAATGCACATAATACCAGTCTAAAATTAACAGAAGACAAATTTTAATCAAGAAATGTTTCTAACAAGCAATGTAGTTTCTCTTAATTACTCATGAAATATAACAACCTTTTAGTATTTCAGGGATTTGTTTACAAAATATTAAACATTTGATACCATTCATAAATGAAGAATATACGGTCACGTCTTCACTGACGTCACTTCCGTTACACAATTTGTGTCTCAAAAACCTATAATCCCCCACAGAGCTTAGATATATGTAAATTTTTTTCTAAATATGTACATGTGTATTACCAGATTACGTTTTTAATGAGATTGTTTCAGTTTTTACGTGAGCTGCGAGCTACAAGAATATGTCTGGCGCTGTCTCAGTGTTTCACCATCGATGTAGTTCTCAAGTTTCGACTTGAAAATACAATCACATATCAATTATCGGATAAAAAAAACTTTGTATTTTAAATAAATTAATACCTATTTTTCCAGATCAGGATACGTATTTATAATTGTTTTATCTGCGAAGTATTAGTTGTTAAAATTGTGTAACAATTGCATTCTGCATTTAAAGGTTTCTATTAACGATAAGATTTATTTGACTTTGTTTCGTAATTATTGTTTATCTTTTTAGGAAACAATAAAGTTTGTTACTAAAATGTGTGTCTTTATAATTCCAGTGGTGTTCACAAATTCTTTTTTGAGAATACTAGTAATAGTAAATTGATGTTCACTATTATAAATTAACGTACGTTTATCAAAAATAATTGCTATCTCCTCTGGTTATGTATAGAAAAGGAATCATACAGATTGTTAAAGAGGTCAAAACAATTTATAAACGAAGCTCAGATTTTGAGCCTAGAAATAACTACTTTTAAAATTGAATTCAAAAACATATACAAGTGTTATGCAATCATTGTAATATTTTCATAAAATTCAAATATAATTTATCCATTAACTGGTTTATTAAAGTAATTAAAAATTATGTGATTTATCTTGAACCATTTAAACTTCATATTAATTAGTTTGAATGCAATCTAGTAGACATGTACTCAGGTCTGATGGCAAAACTATATTTAGGTAAATACTAAATTTCTAGACTATTACGAATCCAAGAGAGAAGTTATTAAAGGTAAAGTTAATCAATAAGTTCAATTAACATTGTTTTCGCAAAAGCGAACTTATCAATCAATCAAGTTTTCAAAGAGTTTCGATCATGATTTTACTGCTAACATATAAAATTTATTTTTGATTTTTCTGGCTTCACAGTACCTATAAACCTCCTGAAAAGTAGCATTTTTGTCTCAGCTCAGTGTTGTGAGGTTTAAATTTGTTTACAAAATTCATTCATAAATACCGAAATTATAATAGACCACTTTCAAACCATATTTAAAATCCCTTCCTATGGATATAAACCACATAATAAATCTTTCTAAAATCGTGAATACATGATTTAATTGAACATGCTTTATTACTCTTTAAGTCTAAGAGTGAAGCCTTTTTTAAATTTTGCTAATATTTAATATCCCAATTATTGTTTAGTGCAAAAGAAAACATACTCAATTTAGTATTTTACAGATGACTGTGGTTTCGAGTTTTGGAATAGTTCAAAGAGGACTCTTGGATTTCACTAGGAGAACTCATTAAGAGGACTCTAGGAGTATGACTCAAGGAGGAGTTTAGGAATACTGCAAACTCGTCTTACTGAGAATACATTTTTTTAAGTTAGAGTTTTATTTTATTCTCAATATTGTGATACTTTGATTATATTTAATACGTAGAAAAATGTATATTTTTATTTTCCTTTTGTTTTGCATTATATTTATTTTTGTTTTATTTAAGTTTTACGTAAACGTATTTAGTTATGCTCTAATATGTATGTTTAAAATAATATGTAGTGTATACAATTAGTTTTATGGTAAATGTAATAGTATGTTTAATCTAGATAGGTTTATATATAAAACCCCTTAATGATAAGGTTAAGAATCAGGCTTAAAAAAATATATAAAAACATGCAGTCAGATATTTAAAATATCATATATCTGTTATCGTTATTGTTCATAGATTTAGTCTATAATGACTCAGCAGCTCATGATTAACGCACTGGACCAATAAGTCAAAGGTTGCTGGTTCGAAACCAGCTACCGGCGACTCCTGTCAGATTGTGAGACTCACAAAAAACTAACTAAACTTATAATACTTAACCTCTATCTGCTTACATATAGTTAAAAGACATCGCTATAGATGTACCGCTTACAGAAATCCCTGTGGATGTTCGCAATATTTGCAAGGCAGAACATTGAACAGATTTCCTAGCGTATATCTGTAACGATCCACCACCAATTATATCGAAGGGTGGCATTTAAATTAAGTAAATTAAGTAAAGGTAGTAATAATTAGTAAATTGTAAGAACATATTCAGTAGTAACTAATATTCAAAGACTTTTTTGATTTGTTTACTAATCTATTTGTTTTTTTTGTTTTGAAAAAAAAAGTTGAGAATGAAGAAAAAAAGACATGCGCAGAGTTGAGGAGTCAAAATAATAAAAAACTCCATGAGGAAAATGATAAAAATATTTGAAAAAGTGAAGAAAAATTCAAGACATGTAAGGAAATCAAAAAAAATAAAAACCCTAAATATATTTAAAAAAAATAGTATTGATGATATATCAATGTCCTCAATGCCATCAGGTTGTGGCTGATAATTACACAAGTCACGACGACCCTTGTTTGACGAGGAGCATTGTTGCCAGCACCTCAGCAGAAACAAATGCGGGGTAAAAGTCCGCACAAGTCAAAACCCTACTCCATCGGGGCCTGAGGATCCATATGACCTTGATAAATTGATATTTCAATGTGAAGATACTACTGATCCCATCAAGGAACCTCCAAAAGATTCGGCGCAAACCCCGAAAGAATTAGTATGTGGCAAAGAAAATGCAGCAGTAGAGTGTTTAGAGGTATCAAATGAGAGGAATCAACTGACAGAGGATCCTGGGAATGAAATGAGAATGCACCCGTCGGATTTTGGCGGAACACAAAAGTCCCTTCGTGAACGATTGTTTGACTCCATTAGCATAACGCACAAACTACCGGGTAAAAGTCCGCACAAGTCAAAACCACAGACTTGTGGGGCTATATTTGTGAAACCAATGAATGAATTACTTGAGCCACCGTCAACCGGAAGTCCTCAGAAACAGTCATCAACTTGTAATGAGGTCATAAACCGAGCATTGTTTAAGGAAAATGAACCTACAAGTAATACATTTGTTGGCAGTTCAAAACAGGAATTCATGTCAAGGGATCAAAATAACGATGGTAAGAATCATTTTCCCCAAGCAAGTTCAAGTTTGGCTGAAACCTGTAGTGTTACTGAAGCTCAAACTTCTCCATACAAAAAACCTGTGAATGATTTAAAATCTAGCGATACGCAGGTAACCATTTTTGACCCCATCAGTAATGAAAATAGTAGCAGAGCTATTGGAGATCGAAATCCTCCGCACGAGAAAACAGCAAGTAATGATCAATATGGTTATGAATTATTAGGAAGGCGGAGGTCCACTTTTGACCCAATCACTGATATAAGCAATAGCAGAGCTACTGAAGACCAAGGGTCTTCTCTCAAGAAAGCGTCAAGTATTCAGTACTCAGCCAGGTCTGATGGCATTGTACAACGTAAAGCTCATAAGAAAAAGAAAAAGAAAAAAGGTGACAAATTGGCCGATCATGATGAAAAAAGAACTTCGCACACCAAACAATCAACACGTAAAAAGAACGTTTTTGATTCTTCCCAACCAATCCGAAATAGTTTTAGTAAGCCGATCATGACTTCTATTGAAAGAAACAATGCTAGTGGTTCCCATAGGCCTCAGCAATCACACAAAACAGAAACATCTGCCAAACACCAGTCTCATTCCCAAGACGTTAAAGCGAAGGAGCGTGCCAAAGTTCATACTATCAATGATCGCATCGAAGTAGTTGTAAAAGAACAGTTAAAAAATACTTCTAATGATAACGACCAAATTTCCCAAGTTAACAAAATCAAAGATATGGCTTCACTAGAGGGAATTTATAGTAACATTGATTTTGTTGAAAATGCTAGCATTGTCAGTGACATGCATATTCATGACATGATCCATCAAAGTACTCAAGTAGACTGTGAGGTCTTGGAAACAGCGGCATTCACCTTCAATACAGTATCCACGTCCGGAGCCAGAAGCGGTGCTGTGACACCTCCTCATAAGTCTAGTAGCGGTGCTGTGATGTCTCCCCAAAAGTCTCCTCGTAAATTGAAGCGGCCGGATCGTTGTTCCAGTTGTACTGATCGCATTAAAAGCCACGGATTTCACGTTTGCAGATTCCAACTGAAATTTGATTGTCCATTCTGCTCATTCGTTGGAAACAGGAAGGGCATGAACGACCATCGGAGGAAGTACCATTTCAGACAGCGGACAAGTGAGTACTGTTTATTTCATATTATTCTTACAGTAAAGTCGAGATTGCCTCGGGCCTTTTTGGTCAGGCAGATACAGGAAGAGTAAAAAAAGCAGGGGAAGTCAGGGAACGGATCACAAAAATGCCAGAATTCAGGGGAAATATAAAAGTATAAATGATAAGGTTAAATAATTATAAACGAAAAATGTGCGTGTGCTACCTTTGAATCATGTCACGAATGGTTTATCACCTAAACACAAACGCTATCGCGACAAAACTACAATGATAATAATGTTTCAAACTGATAAGCAAAACTACATGTTTTGGAAAGGAAATAACCAATGACAGTATAATTTGATTTAATATTTTTTTATATAAATATAAAATAATAATAATATAAAACCTTTTATTTTTTTATGATAAATCAATTCCCCATATGTGATCAAGCCTGTGTGTGGGTAACGTACCCGTTAAATATAGGAGTAAATAGTGGTGGTAAATACATATTTATATTTCTTTATAAAATAAACAGTTATTTGTGCAACAAGTGATTAAGGTGAAACTTTTTGTCCACAAAGGAAACTGTTGACAATTTTCTGACGGACAAAAATAATTTTAATCCCATGATACATACAACATTTTTCCTCCACTTACACACAAGATTAACACAAGTTTTAAAAATGTTCCTTATCGTTTTTATAAAAAAAAAAACATGGGTAACTAAAAAAACAAAAAAAAAAAAAAATTATGAAAAAAAAAAAAAAAAAAAAAAAAAACGAACATGGACTAGACCTGGAATTACATAATTAAACTTCACTATTGCTTAAGTTATTTTACAGTACTCATCGGAGCAGAGCCTAACAATACGTCAGTAGAAATTGAAATCAAGTTGGCTAACATAACCTCAAAGTAATCAATACAAACTATCAGCTGACTGTTCAAAAATTAATTACTAGTCAGTTGCTGTTCTGATAGTTCATTACAGGGTGTGACAGATGTCTTTCATGATATTCTTAAAGGATTACTTTTACTCCCTCGGGGCAAAAACAACATACTTTTCCTCCCTTCGGGCTAAAACTATTACTTTAGTACTCTATTCCAGAGAGTAAAGTAAGGCTTTACACATACACCTTGTATAGTGTAGTTGTGTAGGTGGAGGAAAAAGTAGTATTTTAGTTACGAGTATTTCACGACTAAAGATGTACTTTTCAACGCACAAAAATCCTGATTAAGAATTAATTAATAGAGGTTCTTGCTCAAACTTTGCATTATAATGGAAACTTCATCTTAGAAAAAAGTAGTAATCCATCCTGTTTCTAAATAGGAGGCTTAAGGGTGAATTATACATGCATACATATAAATAAACTAAACTATTGACTGTAATGTATTTAGTAATCATAATACTCTATTACAATACGTCAGTTTGAAATGTTCCTTATCTCATCAGAACAAACAGCGCCCGAACAGTGGATAGAGTGGAGGATGGAATTCACGTAATTTTCAAATAACATTACAGTACCCCCGTCGGAGCAGACCTGCGTACTCAGTGAATTTTCAAATCAATAATATAATAATAGTATATAACAATTTTGATCAATGTAACCGTTCCAGATAAGTCAAAACTTTAAAGTACTAATTTGTTTAGGTTTTTTGGCTGATTCTAATGATGATAGATAACATCTAAATTTCTTTTACCTATGAAAAACTCGAAAATCCCATTTTTGGAGTACAAAAGATGATTACATAATTAATTATGTAACTTGATTTTCATTTTTTCACTCTTGAAAATGGTATAATGCTTGAAACATGTAGTGATAAAATAAAATGTAATAATGTAAGGGTACTATGGTCTTCATTTACGACATAATAATAATAAATAATAATAATTTTTAACCACTTTTGTTTTTGGCCTCTGTGCACCCTAAAACGAAAAAGTAACATGGTTGTGGGCTTAAGTCTTGCCATGACCCACAGTAATATCTTCTTCCCTATAGAAAATTCGCTAAAAGGGGACACTATTAATCATTCTCAAATCATAATAAAACTGGATTAGGTGAGGGACCAATATTGTCCTTGGATAGAAGTTTTATACCTTTCAGTAAAAATATAATGGCATTTAGTATTTTTGTAAATATTTTTAATGAACTCTTTTAATGAAGTCTCTTGTAATAAGGTTTTGAATGTTGTTTAGCTGTTAAAAGAAGAAAAGCAAACGACCCGGTGCCTGATGGTGGTATTCTGGTGTGCAACGGCTGCCTGAGGAAGTTCTGGTCGCTGAAATCCATCAAGCGTCATGTCAAACACGATTGTGAGGGTCGTAGACATAGCGATAGCCGGTCCCAATCGTCCCGACCGTCAACCAGCCATCAACAGCCAGTTAGCCAACAATCAACCAACTATCCACCCCCAGAGTCTCGACCGTCAACCAGCCATCAACAGCCAGTTAGCCAACAATCAACCAACTATCCACCCCCAGAGTCTCGACCGTCAACCAGCCATCAACAGCCAGTTAGCCAACAATCAACCAACTATCCACCGCCAGAGTCTCGACCGTCAACCAGCCATCAACAGCCAGTTAGCCAACAATCAACCAACTATCCACCCCCAGAGTCTCGACCGTCAACCAGCCATCAACAGCCAGTCAGCCAACAATCAATCAACTATCCACCCCCAGATTACCGATTGTTAACCAGTTATCCACCGCCAGTCAGCCGACAATCAATCAACTATCCACCCCCAAATTACCAATCGTTAACCAGTTATCCACCGCCAGAGTCCCGACCATCAAACAACCATCAACAGCCAGTCAGCCGACAATCAATGAACTGTCCACCCCCAGATTACCGAATGTTAACCAGTTATCCACCCCCAGATTGCCGAACGTTAACCAGTTATCCACCGCCAGAGTCCCGATCGTCAACCAGCCATCAAGTGCCAGAGTCCCTACCATCAACCAACTATCCACCGCCAGACAACCGACAATCAACCAGCAATAATATTCACAAACCAAAAATTCCCGCAACTCCCCGTCGTCCTCGGAAAGTTTACAAAAGACCTTTATCTCTTAATAGGATGAAATTATTTTGTCACCATAATAATTGTAAATTCACGTACACACCGAAAACCAGACACATATTTGCGCAACACCTAATACAATTCCATTGTAACGCGTTGAGAAATGACGCATCAAAAAACAACCCCTAACAAGAAAATGAGGGTTGAACGAGTAATGCTAAAAATAAGTAAATATACTCTGTAAAGTGTGATCTTCACGCTTGAATTTATATAATAAATTTCATGCGATCCGCGCATAGCTACATGAGTAATTTTTACGCTCTTGCATATTTTAACGTGCCTTGCAGTGCCTTTTTGCTAGTTTTTTAAGATTTTTATATTGAGTCGATCAGTTTCTGATCGAAAGACTCAGATTTGGACAGCTCATATTATATTCATACATATTGTCATTAATGAAATAAGAAAAATAGTATTCTTTTAAAAGTTTAATTGTAAGCTTGTTTTTAATCTTAGGGTTGAGATTGAATGACCTAAGAGTTCAAACATGTTGCTTATAATTAAACTTTTAAAAGGGTACTATGTTTCTTATTTCATTAATAGCAATATTAATTAAAGTTGTCCTAATGGGTGAGTAGTATACTATATTCATACAATTGTCCTTACTAGTTTTGTGTTTGTTTTGTTGACATGGATATGTCCACAGGGAAGTAAATACAAACATTTTTTTGACATGGATATGTCTTAGCTCTGGTGTGGTGTTGGTGATTTTTAAGATGGAAAATATGTAACAGGTTTCTATAGAAACCACCTATTTTATTTTATTTTTTACATATTAAAGAATAAAAACAGTTGTTTAGATTGAAAACATTCCCTTTAGACGTATTTATGATCTAACCTACTTCCCACAGGGAAGTAAATGCAAACATTTGTATTAGGCATGCTTTTGATTTTGTCATTATACCACCCAGCCACATAGTTTTCACGTACTTATGCTAATCTATTACTAACATTATTATTATTATTTGACAAACTAGTTAAGTATATAAATGTATTTTTTATGTAATTATAAGTTTACTGTGCATCAGATACATTTTTTATGTTACAAGCCAAATATCAAAAGTAAACAAATTGTTGGTCACTTAGTTGTCTGTTTTATTTACTTCAGCGATTTGATATATACTACCTATGATTATTGGAAAGTTTTATCGTAATATTTTTGAAATCTTTGCCTATTTTATTGTGCCTTTTTGGTAGTTTTTTAAGCTTTTTATATTGAGTCGGTCAGTTTCTGATCGAGTGACTCAGATTTGGACAGCTCATATTGTGTTCATGCAATTTATTGTTCTTATTAATTTTGTGTTTTTTTACATTTTTTGTCTTTATACCACCCAGCTACATAGTTTTCATGTTCTTATGCTGATAATCTATTCTTAACTATTATAGTACTATTATATATATATAACTATTATAACTAATATTAGTTGACAAACGAGTTATAGTAATATACATATTTTTTATGTAATAATAAATTTACTGTGCCTCAGATACGTTTGTACGTTACAAGCCAAATACCAAAACACCGCTTTACTTAATTCAGCGTTTTGTTATATACTACCTATGATTATTGGAAGGTAAATTTTGACATTTTTGAAACGTATTCATTTTATTACCTAAATAATTTCTAGACTTATTATTTCCTTATTTTAGAATACTTATTCCTACTCAGGTACTTTTTTCAGGTATAATTATGTTGGTGTTTGATTTTGTAGATGTAAGATGTTAGAATCTGGAGGCTCAGGAGGTCCAAGTAAATGTTAGGATCTTCCTAGAATATCCTATCCTAGAAATATCCATCTTCCTAGAATATTAAATAAATATAAGATAAAACAGGTTTTGTACTATTTATTTCCCTACATGACATGTAAGTGTGTATGACTTCAAACAATTGTGTTTAGCTAGTTATACAAAAATATGTGGTGCATAAATGTATGTGATGCAAATTACTAATATAAAAATTCTTCAAATAAATTTTTTTCAATAATGCTAATGGTATAAATGGATGAAATAATGAGCTTCAGTGAACAGTAATCATGTATTACTTTATCTACTTGTTGTTATATTCTGTCCATGGGGCAACAAACAAACACCTCAAGTCTAAAGATGTTAAAAAATCACTGACATGTCTTAAGTCTAATGCCTTATTTCCTTTACAAAAAATATAAACTCGTCACAAAATGCTATTATTTATTCCCTGATTAGAGTATATTTTACGGATTTGCTAAATAATGAAATTTTATGAAGTTATTGTTACTTTGTGCTTCCGAGGAACAATAGCTTCAAACTTTCATTCAAATTACAATATCTTCAAAGTTGTTCTGTTGATGTTAAGAGGTTAGTTTATGCATAAATACAAACGGTAAATAACCTCTTACCAAGCCAACTACATTATAACACATTGAATTTGTTTTAGAAAGATTTTATGCGTTTAAAAAAATAACACTTGTGGGAATAAATGTCCAAAGTGTACAGACAACAATATTTTTTGGACAGTTTTATGTCCAGTGAAAACTCAATTACATCAAATTAACCCTACAGAATGACAAAGTTGAATCATTCAATGGATGTGAAGAGGAGGAATTGACAAAGAGGTGCCAACAATCTGTGAAAGGATTAAACAATTTAACTAGTAGGTAACTGATCTGTTGAGCATGCTAGCTCAGCAGATCAGGAAATACAGAGAGATAAGAAACGGGAAGAATTTAAGGATGTGTTCTACTAGTGAAGATGATGAAAAAAAGTTCATGTAAACATAAGTTTGGGAATGCTTCGTTAGCGAATTCGTCCGGATTTCAGTTCCCCCGTTGAAATAAAGCCATAATGTTTATTTTATGTTAAATAAAATGTAAAATTGAGCTAAAATTGGTCCCGGAATTGTAAATCGAGTTGTTTTTTTTAGAAAAGTGGCTATTTAAAGTAAGATATATTCTATGATGTGAAAAGTATAAATTTTTCTTTTTGAAAATTTAGGTATTTTATTAATTTTGAATATTTTATTATAAAAAATTCCTTTTCTTTGCAAATATTTTCAGGTTTTATTTCAAAAATGTTATTTGTTTATTGCCATAGGTAGAAAAATGCTCCATGTTGGCTACTATTTTTGTGTTATACGCCGGTTTGAAAAAAAAAACTCAACTCAAAGTTCCGGGACCAGTATTATTTAATTTTTTAGTTTATTTTATCTTAATTAAGTCCTAAAAACTACCAAGTCCTCATTTCAACGGGGGTACAAAGAATTTCGGAACCCATGTTTATATAAACATTTTTTATCATTTACACTAGTAGAACACATCCTCCAATCCTTTCCGTTCTGTATAATATAACACATTGGAACAAATAACAAAGGGATCCTTTTCAGGATTATCTTTTAATGTAGCTCAGGGATAACGTGCTAACGCAGTACAGTAAGGGTTGCCAGATCTAGTTTATAGACCGGCAACTACAACTGTCAGATCATGAACAGTCATCTCTGGCTAGCCTGTATCACTCAACGACTACTGTACTTTTAAGTTTTGTATTCATTGCACAGGCCAGGTAAGCCTGTAAGCCTTTAAATGCATTGCATTACAACATACATTATGTGTTAAAGACTTTTGTTGATAGCGTAATCTAGAAAAATGTATTTCACCATATTAGATAAGACAATGAAAGATTATGCTATATTTTTACAGCTCCCTTGCTCTTACACTTTTCAACTTTAAAACATAAACTGGTTTGATGTTTCAGCTGATGTTTGACAACAAAATCGCTCAACAAACTGTTTGTGTGGTGAGAAACTATTTGTGTGGTGAGCGATAATAATAATGTTACCAAAATGTGGGAGTAAAAGCAGATTTTTTTATTGTTACCTTCCATTTACGAAATATTCACCGAACCAGGTATATGTGACAATTACAATTAATACTTTTAATAAATTAATACTGTTAATGTATTATTGTATTAGCTTGTATATGTGTATGTATGTTAAAATGTAACTAAAGAACACAAACAGAAGTTATTGATTTGTTAAAACTAAAAAATTTATATTTTTACAGTTGCGATGGAAATTCAAAAACTATATTTCAAGAAACCTGAAATCGCTACACTTGATAATAAATCAGCACACGGAACTAACCCCCGAGGGAACACGGAAACTGAAAATGGATATCAAAATGAATTTCAAAAACATATATTTCAGTTTGCCAACATGTTAACCAATATTGTTACTATAACAAAGACAAATGACTGCGGCGCAGTGAACGTTGGAGGTGCGGATGCAGGCAGTGACTTGGACACTTGGAACGATAGCATCCTGGAGTTCCAAGCCGTTGAAATCTCCGATGAAGATGAAATATCAACACCAGAGTGTGTGGTTGATCCCCTCAGTGACCTCATGGTCAATATTGAACCAATTAGATTACAAATTGAAAATATTCACAGTGTACCACAAAGTCCCACAGAGAATATTCAGCCGATGAATATGGTGGTGGACAACAACACACCGGTATATGCTTGTAACCTTTGTCCTTATACAGGCAAACATAGCCGCCACCTTGCTATTCACAAACGTGTCCACAAAAGGAAAAGAAAGAATCGTGTGAAGTTAGGCAAGAAAATGGTCTACGATGGAAGTATGAATTCAACAAAACCAATTGCCAAAGGAAATAACGAGGATAATCAAACACACCAGGTCCCTGTAATGAAGAAATGCCCACACTGTCCATTCAGGACGATATTCAACAACGCTCTTGGAAGTCATATGAGACGAAAACATTCCACAGGTGTGTTGGAATGTCTCTATTGTCCATTTAAGGCTGGAAGTAGATTACAATTACGCTTTCATATGAGAGAGAGACATTATGTGAAACCAGCTGGCCTATGCGGTAAAGATACTGCACTGAAGACACTCGGCGAAACACTGAGTACGAGAGGGCGGCAAATTAGACTAGCAGACAGTACAAATGCTGGTAAGTTTTGGCGATTATGTTCACCATGTAAATTCAGCCGCAATATCTTGGTATAGAAAAGGATGTTAATCTTAAATAAACTAATGGTCCTTTAATTTTATTTGGAAGGTAACTTTTTACTAGATAGCCTTCCTTTATAGCGAATTTCCCATAGGGAAGAAGCTATTACTGTAGGTTTCATGGTAAGACTTATGCCCGGGACCATGTTATTTTTTTGTCTTTAGGTGCCCATAGACCAAAAGCAATAGTCGTTAAAAATTTATACCTATATATATATATATATATACCACAAAGCATATATATATATATGTCTGTGAACACGATAACTCTCGTAAAAATGGTCCGATCAAGACCGAATTTGGTAGAGACGTGTATTCCTACAAATGCTCGGACGAGTTCGTAAACCAGACAAATCGGTAAATCGGAACGGGTAGTTAGGGGGAGTTTGGTATCCCAAAAATGATTTTTTTTGCGTTTTTCACATGTAATTTTAAAACATTTCAAATTTTATCTTTCACCATTTGAATCAGCTTAAAAAACTACACAATTTAATTCTTTTAAGTTTTTCTCTATCTCCAACGGATACCGAGATATTAAAAAATCTAAACACAGTACGTTGTATTTTGGGCTCCTATGTTAATCTTATGGAGGATAAAGAAAAATTAATGTTTTACTTATTAACCAATATTTTTGGATGTAACTTTATATTTAGCCTCATGTGGTTGAGATCCATACATTTATGCTTAAAAATTATAGTTTATGTGTTTATCAGTGGCAGCTAACCTGCTTACTCCTTTCCCATGTTAATCATAATATAGAGATTAGGTAAACTCTTGTATTAGTGGACAGATGTTGATGAAACTTGGTATAAATGGTTAAAATATAAATTGTTTACGCTAGAAACACCTACTTTCAGTGTTCCTCACAAGAACATACCTACATACTCTTCCCCATGTTATTCATATGTAGAATAGGCATATAACTCATATTTATCGACAGATAATGATAATACTTGTTATATATTATTATTATTATGTTATCGATTTAGAAATTCACTGAGTACGCAGGTCTACTGCGAAGGGGATATTTGCTGTTTACTTATTTTTAACTAAAAGAAATTGGCTATTATTCGAAACAAATAGCGATGGTCTACAAATTCAGGACAAGTTAAGTCTGTAAATAGACCGAGGCACCTGAAATAAATGAGATACATTCGTTGAAAAACTCAGAGGCATTTTTATGTATTTGTTCACCACTGTCATCAGTAAATATTATACCCCGTCAAAAAATTAGCTTGCTTTTAGTTATTTTTCTATTTGATATTTGTTGTATTTTAATTTTGAGAAAGAGGTTCAAATATAGTTTTCTGTGGAAAAGGCTATTTTACACTGCCGTAAAAATACGCAAATGACTTGATAAAACATGAGCTCGTCACAGTCCTCGAGCTTGTACGTATGTAGTACCTATACGCAAAAATGTGGCAGCGTGAAGTTGCCTTAACACCTAATGTTGTTACCTTGCTATTATGTGTGACCTTCGCTGTTTTATTTCAGTCGGAAGATTCAAGTGTTTTGAGTGCCCAAGGACGTTCAGCGAACACCACAACATGCTGCGGCATATGAGGACGATGCATGAGAAGCGGAAGAAAAAATGTCCTTATTGCAAGAAATCAGTGTTATTTGAATTTCACTTGCGTAGACATATGGAGAAATCACATCCAGAATTATTGGGAAGACTAAGGCCGAACGAACGGAGTACCGATAGCGATTTGTTGGACAAAAACTCTATTGAGAAGGAAGAAAATAATATTGTTCCGATAAAAACATATATGCCAGTAGGTCCCTGCACTGATCAGACCACAAATAAACACAATTGCCAGATTTGCCATTTCTATACTGAAGATATCAATATTCTGAGGCTTCACACATTAATCAAGCACTCAAAAAGGAAAAAACCTGGTAAAGGTAAGTAATGTTTGTGTTGTGTGTATATATATATATATATTTGATTTATGGTTTTGTTCACAGCTTAAGATAACTATTTTTTTATAAGTTTAATTAAAATAATTAACTGAGTATACTTAATATAGTTTACTCACTAAGGAAACCAGTTGATAATGTTTAAAAAAGGATACTCAGTTAATTATTTTAATTAAAATTATAATCTGGCAGTGCTTGATTGATTTGCTCTAGTGAAATCATAACTATTAACGTTTTTCTTCTCGCACATGTCAGAAATGTTTATTTTCAGATAGTTTGACGTCCTATATTTTAGGGCTAGTATATGTTAAACCTTAATCAACTTAAATGGTATTTAAGTAGTAAATTTAATATATCAAATTTGCAAATATTAGGTTTAAATTTTAATTAATTACATATTGTTTGAAAAGTTATAGTATTGTGGCTCGTAATAGTGAGGAAATTGAACATGACTAACAAAAAAATTATGTTATTGTCGAATGTCGATTTTAGATGTACAAATAAAAAAATATTCTTTATTTTCAAAATACATCAAGTATTGAAATGGTCTCTGCTGGATAGTTTAAAAAATGTTTAGTCTTCCTCCATGAACTCGGCCAATGTATAGAATGGATTGTTGATCGGCTATTCTGTAAGAGCAGTATTCATTCTTCTCCCAGTGTGACTTCTCAGTTCTTCTTGCAGTAGGTAATGCAGTTTCATACCCATGTAGGAGGTTTTCTTTTAATATTGGGTGAGATGGTAAGCTGGTAGGCAGTATCTTGTGCAATGTCGAGTGGTGTAGTCATGGAATTGTTTATTTTTTGTAAGTGTTTTTTCATTGGCATACAGGATGACTTCTTTTATATAGAGATTTGCTAATGTCATAATCTTCAGTCTTGAAAGGTTCTTTACAACTTTTTCTGAAATTGCAGAGCTAAGGCTCTTACAGCCCTCTTTTGCAGGACTTTTTAAAAACTCTCTGAAAATTTCTTGCCGAAGTGCCTCCCCAAACAACAAGGCCGTACCTGAGATGTGTTTTAAACAGAGAACGGTAGGCTATTTTTGCAGTAAAAGTGTTGCTAATGGATTTCGTACATTTAATCACATAAAGTGATGAATTGAATTTAGGAAGGATATATATTCTGTATTCTATATTCTGTGACCAAGTAAAACCTACATTTACAAGGACTCGTAGATTCTTGGCCTGGGTATTTCTTTCTACATCAGGTATTGTTGGTAAATTTTCTCATCTTTTCCCATAAGCCAGTTGGCTTGTTTTTTCTGCCACCAAGATGTCAGAGTGGCAATATTGTATGCTATGTTCAGTGCTCTGAAGGATTTTTTTACATCTAGATCATTTTGTTTCCACTTAAAAGCAAGGTGATGTCATCAGAATATATCAATATCATACAAAGGTTTCCCAGGTATTCTGATGTGTCATTCGTGAAAAGTATAAACAGTACATACATACATATCCTGTCCCGTTCCGATTATCTTCGGGTCTGGGTGTTCACTAGGCCTCTCCATCTTCTTCTGTCCTTCCACAATTCTTCTTCCTCCACATACTGCCATTGTACTCCTCTTGCTTCTACATCCCGTTTCACCTCGTCGATCCACCTTCTTCTGGGTCTTCCTCTAGGTCTTCTTCCATTCATTTGCAGCTCGCTCATTCTCTTTGGGATTCTTACATCTTCCATTCTCTTTACGTGACCGAACCATCTCAATCTCGACTTCTCTACTCGTTCTCTCAAACTTTCTTCGACTATTCCTCCTCTCAGCTCTTCATTTCTCATTCTATCTAATCTTGTTTTACCTTTAATTCCTCTTATAAACTTCATTTCCCCTGCCTGAACCCTACTCCATTCCCTTTCTGTTATGTTCCAAACTTCTGCACCATAGGTAACTATCGGTATATAGTACGTTTTGTACATGGTAACTTTAGCTTTCTTTGGTATATCCTTATCCCATACTAGATGTCTAACACTTTGATAAAATCCTGCGCCTTTCCCCAGTCTTGTTGTTACCTCTTGCGCCAACCTTCCATCGTTCGAAATCACCGTGCCTAAATATGTAAATTTCTCTACCAACTTAAGCGGTTTCCCTTCTACTTTTAAAGGTTGTTCCAATTCCCCATCTCTTCCAATCACCATCACTTCACTCTTTTCCTTACTTATTCGTAGTCCTCTCTCTCTCATAACCTCTGTCCATTTATCCAGTTGTCTTTGTAACTCTCCTTCATTTCTAGCCCAAAACATTATGTCGTCTGCAAACATTATAGTTCCCACATTTCCTCCAGCATTTTTTATTTCTCTCCACATTTTTTCCATTACCACATTAAACAGTATCGGTGACAAAATGCTTCCCTGTTTCAGTCCTTTCCTTACATCAAACCAACTGGTATACCCTGCAACTGTCCTGACTCGACACTTGTGAATCCTATACACTTCCTTAATCCACTCAATGTACTTTTCTTCCAGACCAATACCTCTTAAGCTATCCCAAATGGCACTTCTCTTCACTGAGTCATATGCTTTTTCTATATCTATAAAAACACAAATTATTTTCTGATCAAATTCCCAATGCTTCTCTATCAGCTGTCTTACTGCAAAAATTAAATCAGTCAATGTTTAATGTTTAAATGTTTAAATTTATAAACAGTAATGGTGCTAATATAGATCCCTGTGGTCCCCCCATTCCGAGGCATAGTTTTTGATCTAGTGCTTTCTGTAACTCCATTTTTGTTTGTGTGATTTCTACTATTTGTTTCCGGTCTTCGAGATGGCTTTTGATTCACATCTTAGCTCTGCCTACTTTTAATACCTAATTTGTCTAACTTGTGTAATATGAGTCCATGGTTCAAGCAGTCAAATGCTTTCCTTCCTCGAAGTTTTCCTTCCTCGAGATTGTCAATTATGTATTGTGCCAAGTTGATCAGAGCTGTCGTGGTAAATTTACCCTTTATGATTTCCCCCTTTTAGACAGATGATCATTATCATTACATAAAACAGTAAATCCATTCTTTGAGGGCATATTTTTCATAGATACGAGTGATTAATTTGTGTGAATCTATTTTTAAGAGAATAATAATAATAATGCTTTACTGACGAAGAACAGCATCTATCAGGGATCATTAATTAATAACCCAATAATGTTGAGGGATGTTATTGAATTACTTTTGAGTTGTGCGATGTTGCGTTATAACATGACGGATAGCATTCCTTTTTACTTTTCATAATAATATCCCATTTTACATACAAACAAAAATGATTTCTGTTTATTTTCCCTGTAAAATGTATTTCTCTTCAAATTTTTTCGCAGGTGGTGTGGTGCGTTGTTTATTCTGTACAACGATATTCACATTCAGATATAAAATGGTTCGTCACGTCAAGACCAATCATCACGAAGCCTGGTTGAAATTGGAAAGGAACACTCAGCAAAGCAACTTGAATTGCGAAGAAAGCGAGGCCAAATCTGATGGCGAAATATCTTCTAACCAATCGATTAAAAATACTAATAGTTCCAGTAAGGAATTTGAAGAACCCAGTACAAGTCTTGACAATGCCTCACAACTTAGCACTGGCAAATATATTTCTGAAGTCTTAAAAATAAGAGAGGAAAAATTTAGCATGCCAAGGAGATATTGCGTGAAATGTAAAAAAACGTTTTATTTCTATTATTACAATCGTCATCGGTGTATCAAATTGTACAAGTGCAACCGTTGTTCATACACAGGGAGAAACTTGGGCAAATATCGGAGCCATCGACGAAATTGTCGTTCTAAAGATGGGCATGAAAAAGATGCCTTGATTTCCAATGAAGTGCAAGAAGACATCGGTGAAGTTAAACAGACCTGCACTGAGTCAAATGAAGAAAATAATGTTCCTTCAGTCTCTAAAATAAAGGAGGGAAAATTTAAGTGTCCAAGGAAATATTGTGTGGATTGCCAAAAATCATTTTATTTCTATTATTACAATCGTCACCGGTGTATTAAGTTGTACAAGTGCAACCGTTGTTCATACACAGGGAGAAACTTGGGAAAATTTCAGAGCCATCAACGAAATTGTCGTCCTAAAGATGGACATGAAAAATATACCTTGATTTCCAATGAAATGCAAAAAGACATTGGTGAAGTTAAACAGACCTGCTCTGAGTCAAATGAACAGAATAATTTACCTGCAGTCTCCAAAATAAGTGAGGCAAAATTCAAGCGTCCAAGGAAATATTGTGTGAATTGCCAAAAAACATTTTTTTTCTATTATTACAATCGTCACCGTTGTATTAAGCTATACAAATGCAACCGTTGTTCATATACAGAGAGAAACTTGGGCAAATTTCGGTTCCATCGACGAAATTGTCGTCCTAAAGATGGACATGAAAAAGATAGCTTCACTTATAATGAAGTGCGAAATGAAATTGGTGAAGATAAACAAACCTGTACTGAATCAAACAAAGAAATAAAATTAGGCTGTGATGACCATAAGAGAACAATTTGTGTAAGTGAGAAACATCCGGTTGCAAAGCCGATAAAAGAAAACATTACATCTACTCAACATGAACTACCATATGCGTCAAGTGACAAGTCGACAACACTTCCCAAGAGTGACAGTGAAAGTGATACCATAGTAGGAAAAGTCAGTGATGGACACGGCCCCAGTTTTATTGATCATGCTACTACTTCAGCCATAAGTGAAGATCCCGCGGTAACACAAAACGCGGATGAAACCTGCAGCCGTTGCCTAAAAAGCTACATCCAACAGCGTTTCTCTCAGCACGTCTGTCGGCCTCCAAAGATGCCAGTGCAGAGGAAAACTTGCAGCAGGTGTCTAAAGAGATACAACGTGGATTACTTCCCCAATCACAGTTGTTCTATGAAGGTAGATAGTCAGATCGAACCGATGGTGAATGTTGCTGTGTCTAAGCCAGCCGATTACGTAGCTGATGCTGTTCAGTCGATCTGGAATCCAATGTTCAAATGAATGTAAATAATCATAGTCATAATTAAACATATTAACTATATAAACACTTTAAGTCAGAAATAGGTTACACAGATAAAAAACCTATAGTAGTCTTGCGCAATAAAGTTAAACAATCATCAATATTGACTGACTCAGGAAACTTGAATCAACCAAATTGTGTTTCGGAGGATATTCAAACATTTTTAGATAAACATACATAAAAATCTATATCTATCAATATTGACAGACTCTCTAAATTTGAAACAATTGAACTGTGTTTTAGCTGAAATGCAAAAACATTTTTAAAGAAAAGCAGAAGATAAACAACTTATAGTAGACGTGGCAATGAGGTACAACAATTACCGATAAAGTACTGACAGACTGTGGAAACATGTAACAACTGAACTGTATTTTGGAGGATGCTCAACCATTGCTAGACTTAGTCGGAGAGGAATATCTTATATGAAAAATTCAGATGAAAATGCATAAGAAAAGAAACACTGAATGGCTGATTCTGGTAAGTATGGTTTAACATTTATTATATGTTGTAAACTAAGTAACACAATAAAAACTAATAACAGTACGAGAGTATACTTACTTACTCTTACTCCTGAGGCTATACAAACCTAAGATGACTTTTGGGCCTCACCTCTATTCGTCTCTGTCTTCTGCCATTTCTTCTCTCTCTACCAAAATTCTTACGCCCTTTAAAGCTTATAGGGGCGTTTTCTTACCTTTGCAGTATGTTGCGCAGAATGGTCAGTGATTAAGTTGACTGTGTCGCTACAATAATGATCTACTTGTTGTATGAAAATCATGAGTGCACGACTAGTCACTTACAGTGTAGGTACGAAAACGGTCTCATTTGATTTAAATTCAACAAGAAAGCCTGCTTTGCAACATACTGCAGAGGTAGGAAAACTCCCCTTAATCTCTCCACCAAAGTCTTGGTCTTTCCATAGGTATTCTAGCATTCTGTTTACTGTTGCACTTCTGTTTTAATTAGTCGGAGATGTCCCTTCTTAATGTATGACACCGTCTCCTTAGACGTTTGCTTCTTATTATGGAAATTAAGTCCAACTGTACATTCCTCTTAGTTCTTTATTTTCTCTTATTATTCATCCTCCTGCTTACCTGCTTAATAAATAGGCCCAAATACATTATTTTCTTTACACTTTGAAAAATATTTTCTTAAGTACTAAGAACATTTCTTCCAAGCTTGATGCATCTCGCTATTATAAATGAAAAAAAATCTCATTTTATTTCGGGTTTCACTCCTTTATTCTTAACTAGCCAAAGTACCCGTTCTTCGCACGGGTTAAAAAGGCTGAAAGGTGTAGGCTCTACTGATACATTTAAGTTATTGTTAATTAATTGTTCATTGTTTACAAAATGACAAAACACGAGTGTCTACAACATTTCAAAGTAACATCTGTCAAATATTGGGAGAGGATAAGGATTAATGTAATAGAGACAGTCGTCGGAAAAAGCTTAAAATTCCATTCCGCTATTTCAAATAATTCACTAATTTCGATCCAGCAGTTTATCTGAAAAATCAAATTTATTTCTTCTTCTTCCCGAACTGTCAAAATATAGTGCAAACAGATGTTGTCATTAGAAAATGTAAACATTGAAACCTAGGACGGTCACGGCAGCTCTTTCTTCTTCTTCTTCCCGAACTGTCAAATTTAGTGTTCACAGCTGTTGACATTCAAGTAATTTTATGTTTTCATTCTTTGAAAATGTAAACATTGATATTTAGGACGTTCATGGGGTGTAGCCCGAGGGGATTTTAATGGAACTAATATGCCTATGTGTTGCATGAGTTTAAGATCTACCTTTCTGTAAAATTTCAAACCGGTTGGTTCAGTATTTTTCGCATTTACTTGCCACAACAAACCCACAAACAAACATACAGAAACCACCTCTTCTTTATAATATAGATAACGTAGGAAAACACGATCAGTAAATAAGTGTACTGAAAAATATAAGTCGAAAAATATAAAAATTCAAGAACCGTTAGAACTATTTTTTCTCTCGTATATTTTTTATTTTGCTCTTTGTATAGCCTAACATTTGTCGAGATTTAATGAAATGCTCTAATGAGATGCATGTGGTAAAATATGTTATATCCATGACTCATATTTGACATGGGTTACACGGATTACAGGACTGTGTCCGTATTTTATTACTTTTGTATTTTTTTAAAATTTGATTGTTACTTCAGCCAAACAGAGACTTAGGGTGTACAGTAGATCTAAAACTCCAAGAAGTGTAGCAGTGTGTCGTTAAACTTATATTTCAGTGTACATGTTAGAGATTCAGCAGAACCTCCGCCATTTTCGATTTTATAGTTGCATAAGAACTGTAAACCATCCCTTTTTTAACAAGAGTATTAATATTAAGATGGATCAGAATAGTTTGAAATCAGAATATGTTTTGGTCAAAGACATTTACTATCTGTGATCTATCTGATTAAAATATAATAAAACTTTTTAGAATTTTTGAATAAAATTGTTATACAGCTAATTTTTCAGACATAGTTTATCATGAATCCACTGACTAAATCAGAATATTCAAATTATAATCAGATAGACCACTAGACAATACAATAAACACCAAAGTACACTTAAAGTAACACCAAGTAGAAGGGTTTTTGGCAACAAGAATGACGCACACTGTTTGAATGTAACATTTTTCTTATGAGGGAGTGAATGAAAGCTGGCGTACGTACTGGGGAATCTAAATCTCTAAAAATGAAATGAGTATTGGTTTTTAATATTTTAAGTTTTTATTTACTTTTTTGTTGTAGCTAGTGATGTCAACCTCCTTTGCAAAGTATGCAAGAAAACTGACTCTCGATCAGCGTTGATAGACCACAAGCTGAACAGTTGTGTGAAGAAGCAGTTGCACCTATTTTCGATTTGACAAACCTGCTCTCCCAAAAGCTTCATCATATTATTGATGATGGCAAAATTGAAGTTCAGAATTGCGGTAATGAACGTGTTCAAGAGATCTCAAGTGGGTTGATTGGGAAGGAAGATTTCGGGTTCAGTGTATTTACAAATGTGTAAACAACCTATTTTGTTACCTCTCTGTTAAAGATTATTTCTAATCAAGAGGTTAAACCCCTTTGTGTCCAAGTAATCCATAACCTCGTCTAGATGGCCGGATTTTATACAGTAATAAGGTGTTATTTCAAAGGGAATGAGATCAGAAGCAGTCTGCAATCGAGAAAAAACTTTATGTTCAGGGTAGGAAAAATGGTTTCCCCTTATGTTCACTTTTGTGGTTTATCCACCATTGTAATGGTTTCAATAAACTAAAACCTTTTTGATATTTTATACATTTTGATAACGCCTCTGGAATAAATAAGTTTATTTATCTCCGCTTTGAAACACCTTATTAGCTAATATAAATTAGTTGCTATTCAGACAAAATTTTGGATTACGAAGATGAAAAGGCATTTAACGGCTTTATTTGTTATACATTATTGGATACATTCACATAGTTTGTATACTGCTAAACACTTTCATGTTGTTTCTTGTTCCTTCGAAATCCTAGATTGTTTTTAACACTAAATCAGGAACTAAGTAGCTAAGGTTTACCTTTCTTTTGCTCATTTTTATTTTTATATTCTAAAATTAAAAATAGCGATAAGCAAAATAAAACTGACTAATGTAAAAGAGTGTGATTATAGTAATTATAGGATGAATTTTTGTATCATAAATATCCATAACGTTACATAGAATGTGTGTAATCTTACAGTATTTTCAATAATAAAAAAAAGTAAGATAATTACCTCTATAGTCAACATAACAACAGCTTCATTGTACAAAAATGGTAACTGACTAAAGTGTTTGTTAAATTTTCTTTCCTTTTGTGTCATTGAAGGGTACGGAAAATTAGCTTTTGTTATACTTGTATGTTTGTTTTTTTTGTTATTGTTAGTATAATATTTTCCTATTATTTTAGTTATGTATCACATATTTATCGTGGAGTTGTAGTATGAAGTAATAAGTGAAATGTAATCTATTGAAGTTTCGTAATTTGTTAATATAGTGGTAAATTTTATGAAAATATGACTCAAGGATGATTTTCCTTAGAGTAAAAATATTATGAAATATTGTTATAGATTTAAGGGAATTGGTTATGGAGGTTCTGAGAATTGAGCCAGTAAAATGCATCCTCAAAACTGAAATACACAACATTGTAATTCGACTCAATACTAATAAATAAATTCATTTAGTAAAAATACATTTTATTACGTCACTACGATATCCCGATGAGATAAAAAAAAATCCTGTCCCCCATAATATTTTTTTGCCACAAAAATGATCACAACCCGCCTCTGTACCTTTTACTGTCTGATCTTTGTCTCTTATAACGGTGGTTGAAGCATTGTGATATTGAATAATGTTTTTAGGCCATGATTTTTTATATTATTCCGTCCCACATATCACAAGTTATAGATTATGCGAAGAAAAACATTTTAACTAACCTGTGAAAGTATGTATTTTCTAATCTTAGAAAGTCCACATTGTGTGAAAAAGCTAAAATACTAATGATCTTATAGGAGAATACACCCTTAACCTTAAATTTTCTCCCTGTCATTGCTTACTTTGATTTAAGCTTTGAAATCTACTTATAATACCTTTTTATATTCTGAGTTTATAGAATCTAAGATACATGATTAATATTTATTCTTGGTGGTTTGTAGTTTAGTTCAATATATTTATTTCTAATGAGTACTTTTATTTCATTATCCTTTAAAATATATTCAACCATGTCAGTATATTTATTTATACGAATTCAAATATATTCAACCATCAGCTTTGTATAGCGTTTTGTCGTATTTTGTTGTTTTTTTTATTTAAGCAGGGTTAGTTTATAAAGAGCTGATTTTTGCTTCAGTTATAACCAAGAAACTCCTTTATTACTTCTAAACGTCTGGCTTGTTATATATTCTTTACTACAGAATTATAAGTGTCCATGAATCTCTACCTAACAGATCGTCAGAATTATTTCGTTAAAATTGTTCTAATAGTTGAATTCATGCGTTTGCTGAATCAAATGATTTTTATTTTTGTGTCTATTGTTTTAAATTACGTCGAAACCCACAGATAAATCCCAACTATATTGTAGTAAAAATCACAGTGTTTACCCTTTTCTCATGACGTTATATTGTAATTGAGAATACGTTTTTTATACTGTATAAGCATTTTTTGTTTAGGCTGGAACTGGAATGTACTTTTTAACGTAGTGACGGTAGGAAAGTATTTTGCAGTAAGGTTATCTTTTATTTTAAAATTAATTTATATTCATGATTTATATTTCCTCAATCGTCAAGATTAAGTTTCCAGACAGTTGTTTAGTCTTATTTAATAATGTCAATCTTTCAACTGGCCTACATTTTCGAGATTCTGCTACCAAAAAATATTTTCAAAACTTGCTAAATTTAATCACACATTTGATGCAGTCGAATTTAAAAAAAATGGATTTCCATGTTGGGACTTATATATTTATTGTAGTTTAATAATTTGTACCTGGTTTGTAAAATTTGTGAATGAAATTTTGATCACCAGTGAGGGTTTCTAACAGTATCCTTGAAGTAAGGCTGGGCTTCATTTACATTAATATTTATAGTCTTATCATGGCCACTTCTTTACAAGTACAATTGAGATTGATAAATTAAATTTTAATTTGGTTGTTTAGTGTGAAACAATTAATTAATTACTGTCGGGTTGTGTATGAAAGGTCAAGAATACTATTAGTTTATTACTTTCTTACCCAAATCTGGATTATGGAATAAGTTATACTACAGAGAGGGTAAACGATATCAAATCGTACAGACAGTATAAGATTGTACTAAGACTTTGGACTTTTGCAGAAGGATGTTTTGAATGCGAGATGTGTGGGAGGGCGTACACCAGAGAGCATAACCTGAGGCGACATGTGAGGTATGAGTGTGGCCAGAAGGAAGGTTCGTTCTCTTGTCAGTACTGCCACCGCAGGGTGCGACGCCGCGACAACCTGACCAAGCACGTGAAGATATGTCGCAACCGGCCGGGCAACTACACGACCGACCTGTCTGGCTTTGATAACTTCTGCATCAAGACGTAGGGACAGCTGATGAACACGCAAAGATATGTCGCATCCGGCTGGAGAACTACACAAAAGACCTGTCTGATTTTGATAAAACGTCTGTATAAAGTGAAATCTAGTCAGAAAACGTGATAAATCTTCTAGTTTAATTTTTGAAATTTTACAAAGATTTGTAAATATTTAAACTAAGTTAAATGTTATCAAATGATTATGGTGCCCCAGTACTAGTCTAGTCTGAAATTATGTCTGTACTAAATATATTATTTTACTTTTAACTCATTTTATTTACCTGTAGTTCAATAATCCTAATACATGCGATGTTAATTTTATAGTAAGATGCAAACAGTGTTACTATTTCAGTTATATAGAGGCCCATACACTTCATTCGTTTTAGAATGTTCATTTTTGCATAAATAATTCTCGGTATACTTTGTATGAGGTAAATATTAAAAAATAAATTACATAAATTTAAATAAGCAATAATAATATAAATTATTTTCATATTCATATTTTCATTCAAAATTCTAATCACAACATGACCGGATTAGTCAAAGCAACTTTATCCAATTATTAGATTATTGTTCGGTCAATTATAATGCAGATCATGTGGCAACAAGGTAGTTAACTAGGTAGAAAAATAATACCTAGTATTATTCTCACAATTTCTCGATCTATTTTGTTTTTAAATTAAGTATTGCCATATGTGTTGTTTGTCAATAAACATATTGTTAAAATAACTAATTTATTTTATGAGTTTTAGTAATTTATATTTTTCTTCTCTTAATGATGTATATAGCGTAACATTTCAATTCTTGCTGTATTCTTTCTTGCTCTCAAATGGAACAGGTAAGACTGGGTTTGTAAATATACAATTTTGTACATACACTGGTACCGTTTGGTTAAAAGTCTTCAAAAAATATTTTTAACAACTTTAAGTAAGTGTAAATCTGAGCAATACTTAAAAAGTGAACTAAAATTTATAAGCATATAGTTGAAATATAAAATCAGTACCAATTTATACAGTAGTTTTTCTTAATTTAACATTTTACTTCACAATTCTTATTTGCATGTTTTTATCTTTTTAAAAGTAGTATGAATCTAAATTTTGACAAACAACTTTCTCGATTTAGACCTGAGAATTTGTAGAAAATTAAGTGTAGAATATTACAGATACGAAATTGGTTTGGATTGCGAGCTTAATCTTGTTTAGTAGGTCTTTTAATATTCTGTTGTGCCATAGCATCTTGATTTTCCTGCTGTTAAAAGACATCTATCTACTATCTGAGCTTTTGAGTTTAATTTTTTGATTTGTTTACTGTCAATTTTTTCAGCATTCGAAGCCCATTTCAGTTTGTAGTTTAAGGACTTATTTTCCATTAGTTATTTTTTTGGTCTAAAATCTTTGTCTAGTTCTTAAAGATATGTAAATCACCTTTGTTTGAAAAATAATATCTTAGTTTATAATTTTCCGATTTGGTATCAAACTCAGACTTGCTCACTCCACATCTTTCCTGGGTGAGACATTTGATCAGTTAATATTCTGTCATTATTCTTTTGGGCAATTTATGTCGGTGGGTTTCTGTCGTAAGCATTACATAGATTGTTGAAATAATTTTAAAGATATTTAAGAGATTTTAGAATTTAATTGGATACTTCCTCTAAAAGTAATTCTTTTTTTAAACTTTTTTTATTTTGAGTTAAGACAGTCTTGCCAAGGCATTTCAAGATAAAATGTTGACTGTCAATTTCCTTTGAATTCTCAAGATTTAAATATTAATTTCAAAAATCAAAACATAGTAATGTTATAATCCTAATAATGAATTCTGAAATGGGCATTGGATAATTGAAAAGGTGTAATGCGAGTTAGAATTCATGACTTCTATTTGGCCATTCAATGTTCTAGCTCATCGGTTCATGCAAGCCGCCCAGAAGATGCATCTGTTGGAACTACTTCATCGCCGCCCCATCTGGCCGTCTCCTCCTCCCTCCATGCTACCCATAGGAGGGGGAAACGGCGGAGTAGGGGTGGGGGTAGTGGGTGGGGCATCTAATAAGGAGGATAAGCCGTTCATCTGTCCTTCCTGTGGCAAGGGTTACAAATGGGAACAAACGCTTTCCAGACATCTGCGCTTCGAGTGCGGCAAGGAGGCAATGTTCTGCTGTCCGTTCTGCCCCCAGAAGTGTAAACAGAAGGGCAACTTGTTGGCGCACATCAGGAACAGGCACGCGCCCAAGGTCCCGGGAGTAGCGCAGTCGCCTTCATAGAAGGGAACTTAAGAAATATTATTGTTCCTCAAACCGGCTAGATATATTTTACTTTTTATTTTCGCTACATGTTCCGGTCAAAATAATAGAGTCAGTTTTTGTTTTAATAGAATTATGTTTGTTTTAGTACATGGTGTTCCTTTTTATAATTTAAGATTATGTTAAATTCGGAACATTACGGACAGCCATTGTTAAAAGCATCGTTTCTATCGTAGTCAGCCCGCAGTAATGCCTCGCCGTGTTTAGTCACAAGCCTATAAAATTTAGTTGGTTCTGGATGTGAGAAGGGTTCCATGTGCAAAAAATGTGAACTCAATTTGACTTTTGCATACTTAATTACTTAATAAGTTAAGTAACTTATTAAGTTAAATCACCTGTATGTGATAAACACTATACATTATCTTATGGGGAAAACTAAAAAATCAATCTATTCCTTATTACTTAAGCGTTTTGCATGATATTTGGTATGCAGCTTAGAATATCACCCATTGAAATGCATCGAATGAGGGATGCACATTTAAGTTGGGTGCATCACGCTAGTGTGTGTGAAAAAACACACAAGATGACATTCTGTTTGTTTTGTAAAGGTCGGCATCTTAGCATTAACTCGTGTTGATATTGAAGAAATAAATTCTAACACAGCAGAATTAAAATTAATACAATTAATTACAATAAATAGTATAAATAAATTTCGGTAAGTAATAGTTTGTCATAAATTAAGTAGCAGTTGTGTATTTGTATTTTAAACCACTTTGACCACCATGGTTTGAATTTTTTCATCTATAGAAACCTTCAATATTTTTCCATTACACGTTATTATCTTTTTGTATTGGGCATTAACATGTTTTGAACTTTAATATTTGTGTAGATTCTATAATTTAGTATAATTATTGTCACGGTTGGTTTTTGCTGTAGGGACGTAGCTAGGATTGTAAGAATATAATAACAATATTGACATTGAACATTTACTTTTTAATAATACTAATATTTAAATATGGAAAATACACAGGTGTTAATATTGAAAGAACATAATTAAAGAGCAACAAGACAACATTTAACAAGATCACAATCCTATTTTAAATTATAAGAATAAACTATTAAATCAAAAGCATGGATAAAGATAAAAGATAGAATAGAATTAATAACTGGATTCAGTTCAAAAATCTTTATTTATATGAACGTTAAGAACAGTAATGGCGTGAGTACTAATATGGAATGTATGATTAGAGTAAAATATCAATTGAATTAGCATAACCCACAAGCTCCCAACAGATAAACAATAACAAAAGATGTGAAAGTTAATCAATTTATATTCATGATAACTTGAATACCCAAATCAATTTAGAATTAATTAATCTTAACTCGTGTTGATATTGAAGAAATAAATTCTAACACAGCAGAATTAAAATTAATACAATTAATTACAATAAATAGTATAAATAAATTTCGGTAAGTAATAGTTTGTCATAAATTAAGTAGCAGTTGTGTATTTGTATTTTAAACCACTTTGACCACCATGGTTTGAATTTTTTCATCTATAGAAACCTTCAATATTTTTCCATTACACGTTATTATCTTTTTGTATTGGGCATTAACATGTTTTGAACTTTAATATTTGTGTAGATTCTATAATTTAGTATAATTATTGTCACGGTTGGTTTTTGCTGTAGGGACGTAGCTAGGATTGTAAGAATATAATAACAATATTGACATTGAACATTTACTTTTTAATAATACTAATATTTAAATATGGAAAATACACAGGTGTTAATATTGAAAGAACATAATTAAAGAGCAACAAGACAACATTTAACAAGATCACAATCCTATTTTAAATTATAAGAATAAACTATTAAATCAAAAGCATGGATAAAGATAAAAGATAGAATAGAATTAATAACTGGATTCAGTTCAAAAATCTTTATTTATATGAACGTTAAGAACAGTAATGGCGTGAGTACTAATATGGAATGTATGATTAGAGTAAAATATCAATTGAATTAGCATAACCCACAAGCTCCCAACAGATAAACAATAACAAAAGATGTGAAAGTTAATCAATTTATATTCATGATAACTTGAATACCCAAATCAATTTAGAATTAATTAATTAAGAATAATTATTAACCAATCACGAAATGCAATCAATAAATAGTATTCTAAAATAATCTGAAATTCTGACTTTATAAAAATTAAAGATATCGCCTTACCACAAAGCTCGGAGGACGAGATGTCCCCCCGTGGGTAGTCTAGGGTCCAGTGTACCTCTCCGCTCTAACCAGGCCTGAGTGCTCACGCAGGTAAAATCGCTGAGGCAGAACGAGTAAGTAGGTACCGTGTCATCATAAAATGACTCTGGACCATGGTGGCCTCGAAAGTGTAGGTTTATCAATCCAACATGGTAATCATCATGGGATACGCTTACACTCATATCACCTCCAGGCAGTATGTGCTAATTTCCCAACACTGGTTTGTGGGTTGTAAAATCCAAGTATCAGGTTTTATATCTGTATGTGGAACCAAATTTTAGAAAATAATTTTGAAAAAGGTGACTATCATCACATTTTTAACGAAAGTAACTAAAGTAAACCGCACGAAAGTAGTCCAATGAAGTCTTGGGCAGCTGGTTCCTCCCTCACCCCCTCTTGCCCAGCAGTGTTCCCATATTTAATTTAGCCTATCAGCTGATGTATTCATATGCTGTAGAATAGGGCGTTTTGGTAACACCGCACTGACTCTCATCGGACTACTTTCGTGCGGTTTACTCTAGACATTTTCCTTTTCCATTATTTGTTTGAAAATATTTTACGTTTTTAAAACAAAATCCCTTACTTTATGGTTCCGTTAATAGATAATTAAAATGTTCACAAGAAATGTTTTACCATTCGTTAAATATTTTTAATGATACATTTAGTAGTTCTTAAGATATATGTGTGTTATAATATATTCTGTCCACTATCTTAATGACCTCATAGCCGGGACGTGTATCAGTGTTGCGGACAAATCATGACAGAAAAAAAACTTAAGACGCCTGTATCCATTTGCAAAAGTCAAAATCTATGTACATTTTTAGCGATCGAAACTCTCCTCAGATCTCAGACTAACTTTAAAATACAATTAAGAGTATCTGTATTTATTTATAAAAACTTCACAATTTTGTATGTTTTTAGTTCTAATTTTGATTAATTTACATAAAAAAACATTTTTTAGTAAATTGTAGATTATTCTGAGGATTAAATTATTTTAAATTTAAGTTTTAAAGCATTGAAGTTTTTATTGTTCTTTATTGCTCTTAATCTATTAATTTGCTTCTGAACTGTTTTACGAATTGTTTAGTTGTTTCGTTTTTATAAATCTGTAATGTTATTTCTAAACATATAACAATGGATTGTGTTTATTCATATATATTTGAGTAATATTCAACCAAAATGAGGTGGTGAGCACAAGTTCCAATCTCACCCTTAAAATAATTAGTTTTACTATTAATTACTACTAAACATCACCAAATACATAAAGTTTTTTTTATATTTATACCTAATTCGTCAATATAATTTAAAAATTATATTGACAAATTAAATATCTGTATAATATCAATATTATCTGTTTTTACTTAAAATGAATATTTATTTAGATTACTTCCAACCAATACACCTAGATTTAGTATTAAATAACATCAAGCAAAGATTCAAATATAAAACTCGTAATATTTTTCGTTCTCAGACAACGTAAAGTGATAGTTGTAAATGCCTTAATAATCAATTAATACCCTCAGGGGTTTTTTGTATAGTTAAATGTTTAATTAAAACTTTGAATGACTTTTAAACTGAATTATATCGTAGGTTTTACTTCAATGTTGAAAACTTTTAATTGATATTATTGTAAAAATAAGGTGCATGTCTTCCAGTTGATATTTTAACTGTAGATAAAACAAATAAGTTAAAGTTATATTTTGGAGTGGTGCAATTTTTTAGTTTAAGATTTTATTATTGTAAGTAATTAGTTGTAAAGTACTATTTTCATACCTGCTTTTATTTGATTCCTATACATTTAGTGTAAGTTGTTGGAGAGAGCTAACTTGATAATTATCTTCAGGTATTTTTGCCTAAAGGTCTTGGGAACCGTAAGGGAAATATTGTTATGTGTTTTGATTGAATGAGTCAACAATTTAAAAATAAAGTTTAGATATATTTTTATTTTTTAGATACAAACATTATTTTGAATGTTTATTATATTCAATGTACATGTATCACACAACAATATATTTCAAAATAATATTTTAATAATTTGTAATATTTGATAAAGTTAAAACGTAATAAAAAATTGTAGAAGATTGTACTAAAATTATGAGTTCAATCATCCTTTTTAACAAATCAATACTGTATTTATTTTTTCAAATTTTATTTATATATTTCCATTTTTTGGGGTGTTTAATGTCGTGTATATTTTATTTTCACATTTAAACAATCATAATTTTCTACTAAAAGCAGTATAATGTATATACATTGCCTTAATATATTCACAATATATAAAGTTGTCTCAAGTTTTCATGAATTTTTTCTTAGGTTTTATACTAAAGTTTAAAGTTATGAGGTCATGTAGTACTTTAAATATGAAAGCCATTTGAGCTAGATTTTAATAATTTCTATCTCACTATAGAGATTTTTTTAAAGAGTATAAATATTTTTAGATTTGTCTGTGTTTCCACTCTTTTAGGACTTAATGTGTCGTTTATTGTGATACTGACAGGGATTATCGTCCATAATAGAAATACAAAATATTCACGAAAGAGGCAACGCTAATAATTAGACAGATCTATTTATTAAGGTTTGATTTTAATAGAAACATTCAGCGTACTATTCGTACGGTCGAAGTGAATAAACTTCCAGTTAACGAACTAATTTATTGTTAGTATTTTACTTCAAAGGGTTTATTTTGTAGGATTTTGTTTGTAGGATATGCTTTGTTTTTATAGATTGTTTAAGGATCGTCGGGTTTAAAAATGTGAATTAGAAAAATGAAATCTAGGCTCTATTTATTTAGATAAAATAAAAATCGCCCGCTTAACTCTATTGGAAGGAATGTTTTTTATGTTAATTGGAATGTTTTTTTAAATTAGGTACCTATTTTATAAAATAGTATCAAGAGTATTTCCAAAATTTAACTAAGGGGAAATAATCACACTTTATAAAAATAGGAAACAAATTGTTAGGTTTAATCAATAGTAATTTTTTACTAAAACTTTCAGTTGAGTATATAAGTGACTAAGCAATTTTTAAATTGTTCATATACATTGTGATATATTAACGTTAATATAATAGTAATGTTCAGTATTATATCTTGTAACTATTAGATTTCTGTTCTATTATTTGTATACAAAAACAATATATTTATGATGCATTACAATGTAATTAGTATTTTTCATATAAAAACTATTTTTATTTGTTGGGTTTACCAATGCCTTGTAAATTTGAGGTAACGATATACTGTATTGCGATTGATAAGCTTGTTTTAAACATATATTTTTATGGTTATTAAACCCAACTTTGTTAAGCGTTTCAGTTCCTGTTATTGTAACTGTATATATTGCGTGTTTGTCCTTTCCTGTTTTACATTTAGTTGTGATTTGCATCCCGTTTTTTACTCATTTCCTAGGTTTAAGGTGATATTATGTTTGTCCTATTTATTTTTAGCTTTGCTTGTGTAATGGTGTTTTTGTTACTTACTGGTTATTGTTACTGTGTGTGTCGGTTTTATATCAGGTTCAAAGCTCTTTATTGACATTTGTTATTTACAAATATGATTACTTTTAATGCATATAAAATTATTTATACGTGTATCAAAATACGTATTATTGTTGCGATGTAGTTCTGTTATTCTAATTGCTTATAGAGTTCCTGCTACCCGTGATTACATAAACGAATTAGATTAAATAGTATATTTTCTCTGTTATTCGTACTATTTTTGTCCCATTATTTATTGAAAGTAACAAACGTTTTAATTAAACGTTTGTTACTTTTTCACTCAGGTTAGTTTAATGTGAAAATTACACTCGACATACGCAGTGACTATGACCCTGGTGTCGACCATTTCCTATCAAACAGTATTGTGCAGACCATGACTCCTTTTGTTGTTCCTTTAGTGTTAGTCATTATCCACAAGATGCCTTTTTGTACCAAAATATTTGCCTTTACAGACAAATATAGATTATTTATTTCATTATGAAGTTATTTTTTTCCTGTGTTCAATTACTTAAATATGTTCTACTAGTTTAAGTGAGATTAAGTGTTAAATGAGGGTTCTCCATGAAATTAGATTAGATTATTAAATGGCGACCATACTACAAGGTAGATAAAGCCAAGTATGAATGAGGATTGAGTTTAAGATGATTGTGGTACGATGAAGTTTTGTTACTGACTAAGGCTGACATGTTTCTTAGGCAGGACTGTTAATTAATAGCTCAACAGTCGATGGAAACAACTAAGGGACCTACAGTTTAACGTGGAATCTGAACCACTGCCTCTGAATTACGAATTGGTCTAATTATGACGATGGTCTTTGCGGATTAACGTATTATTCAATAGTGCGGACATTAATCTACACAAGAAAACACTACACCCACCGACCATCGCTCACAAATATCCACGTGACCTCCAAGTAGGTGGATTACAGGACGACGCCACCGTCTCAGTCAATTACACACACGAGTAGAAATTATCATTCAAGAAAGAAATATGTAAGGGAACACGGCACACTCCGTACATTGGCTCTTTTCAGCAACATGTTATCAATGGTTCATGCTTCACAACATACACGTTGACAAATAAAATCCATAAAAAACTGATTTAATACAATTAACTACCTCCACATAACAAATATATTCTTGGTTGGATCCTGAATTCTTATATTTGATCGCCAAGGCTCGAAAAGCAAGAGAACCCTAAATAAGTATATTTCATGACTGGGACAAAAAGTGACGTTTTTTGTACGAGCTGAAATTTTACGATCGAGAGGAAAGCCTGTCATAAAATATCAGCTTTTACGAGAAGTAACTTTAGGCTCTTTTGATGAACTTTCAACCCACTATTTAATAAATTACATTAACTAAACTACAAAAAGAGTCTTAACATTTAAAATATTTTTCTTGTTAATAATTGAAATCAGCCCATGCCTTATTATTGTGTTAGTTTAGAATAACTTTTGGATTGCAGAAAACTATCGATGGGACAATGAATTAAAATTACAAATAGTAATTAAGTTCAAGTGTATTTAATCGATTACTATGTGTTTACAACCAGATGTAATAACATTTTAGATAACAAATAATGAAGTCGAACTCGATAAGAACAATTGCACAAGCTGATTGTTTGAAGCCATTAAAATTACCTACCATATTAGTAAAAATGTTAGTATAAAAATATTTTATTTTGTTAAATCTTTTAGTATTTTTCTAAAAATAATATATATTTAGGAAAACAATGCAAATAGAATAAATGTAACTGACTCATAGTTAATTATCACGAGTTATTTATCAATTATCTCTATCAAAGACATTCTATGTATGTACTATAGTCGGTAATAAAAAATATACTTTAGCATAAAAATAAATATATTTATAATAAAAGATTATTCAGGTAATAAATAGCCATCTAATCAAAAACAAAATTCATAAAAACTGGATTCCGTTAAATTAAACCTACCATTGAGAATTAGAAATGTTTCAAATGATCTCTTATGCGTTAATAATAATAATACTAATACTAATTACATTGAGCTTAAAAATGTATTAAATTTAAATGATTTTATAGAAATTTTAATTAAGTAATTACTCTTTATTAATTTTAATCACCTCTTTTTCAATACATACTGGTACTCAAGCAATTGTATTTATATTTTTGATTCATTAAAATGTATAAACCTTGACAGTCAGTTCCAATTATAGCAACAATTTAACACATTTGTAACCTAATGCAGCATACCTTTTATGTACATACTAATCATCATAAAAATTTCTCGAAAACGTGGTGACAAGTAAATTTGTTCTAGGTGGCCAAAGATTTTACCTGAAGGAACTATATGGTCTCTCGAGCCAGCCAGCGGGACCGGGCAAAACGTTCTTGTGCAGTGGCTGCGGCAAGAGTTACTCGTACCGACGGAGCTTAAAACTCCACCAGAGACTGGAGTGTGGCAAGGAACCCAGGTTCAAGTGTGACCATTGCGACAAGCGTTGCCACCAGAGAGGCAACCTCATCATGCATATGCGGAGACTCCATCCTCAGCTGTTCTCCCATGACACAGGAGAGTGGTGTTGACGACTGTGTTTACCAAGAGAGCTTAAAACTGCACCAGTGACTGGAGTGTGGCAAGGAGCCCAAGTTCAAGTGTGACCATTGCGACAAGCGTTGCCACCAGAGAGGCAACCTCATCATGCATATGCGGAGACTCCATCCTCAGCTCTTCTCCCATGACACAGAAGAGTGGTGTTAGTGTTGAGAATCAAAATTCTCTTTTTAGCAATTTTAAAAGTACTATTTAGTGGGAACACTAATTTTGTTCAAGTTTACCATATGAATACACTAAGTCCAGTTTATAGATGAGTTTTAAATTTATTTCAGTAGTCCAACAATTTTCACAGTTGAAACACCGCAGAATGGTGAGGATCAAATTTACATGATGATGTTTTAGGCGAGGAGCAGAGAGTGTTCACATGTGAATGCGGCAAGTCCTATCCGCTGGCGACGTCTCTGCACAACCACAAGGTGTACCGATGTGGCAAACAACCGCAGTTCGCATGTCCGCACTGTGCCCACCGCACCTGGCACAAGGGCAACCTCAAGACGCACATCAAGAATAAACACTCGAACCAACGTCAAGCTCCAGAACCGTACTCCGGCGGATACAGTGACGGAGGGAATTCCGATTTGGAAATTATTTCAGAAAACAGCATTTCCCTTGAGTAATTTCACTCTTTTAACTTTAGATTCAAGTTTTAAGGAAATTTGACATGATTCTGTGTTGAATTAACTGCCATTAAAGTAAAGTTTGTCAGTCATATTTGTTTTTGAACGTACAAAAAGTAGACATGAATTTATTTTTATTCACTTACTATATTCTCAGAGCCGTCACACGTTTATTTCTTTTCAGTTTTAGAGATTTTAATTCCGTGTTTTTGTACAACAGTGTTGTTTTTTATGATTATTCGCTAAGAAATGTTCAGCAGATGTTCTGGTTTTTTTAGTTTTATGTTTTAGATTTTTATTCTCTGTGCTACTGTATATTTGCATATTTTTAGTCAAACTGAATTTTGTATCTGTTTTTGAAATAATAATAAATTATCACTTTGTTTATGTGTATGGATCATATTTTCCTAACCCTTTTTCTGTTCTAAGTGGAATCATTCAAGTGCAACAATTGGTTTTCTTATTGCACCGTTATATTGTTAAGTACCTTTTATTTTATTCTATTCCATTACAAAAACAGTGTTGATTGCTGTTTTTTTTTAAATGAAAAGAATCATTAAGAATTATTAACCTTTTTCTTAATGTCCTTAAATACGACATTTTTATCTAGCGTCTTTCTAGAAAATACATTTAACCAAAACTACAAATTTAATTTTTTAACTCTTCGCCAGTGTATGACGGATATATCTGCGCATGTTATTTTCACCAAGAGCGGCAAGCGAATATATCCGCCATATACATTCTTTGTCGTTTGTCTCTTGGTCTGCTCTCATTTCAACGTAGCTCTGCCCACACATCAGAGAGACACTCTGCACTTCTTACCTTCGTGCACTGTATCCTCCAGGCATAGAACAAAATTATTTGAACGGAAAGGTGGGGTTTTATAGTGCAACTAAACCATTTCTAAACATAATCCATCTAAAACAAAAACAACATTCCCCCATACTAATTAAATTTTTTTTTTCGAGGGGAAATGCTTTTATGCACCATCAGGGAGGAGAACGGTGCACTCCCCGGTGTGTGGGACTTGCACCCAACTAAAACCCCCCGCCTCAGGCTGTTGACCACTTCGGAATAACCTATTAAGGCATGAACCTCAAAGTGGAGCCTCGTATTTAAAGCACAATGCACTTCAACTCCAATTTAGCCTTCTGAGGGAAGATCCAGGATGTTATGGATCTTCAAGTTTCTTTCTCTTGAGAACTTTCTCCACGAAGGACGTGATGAGAGTCCAGTTCTCAAGAGATGTCACCATTTTTTTTACTGCGGTCTCCGGCGAAAATTCTCCGATCTCCAGCAGAAGCTGCCTCCTTAGAACTGCCCACCGGTCACACTGGAAGAACGTGTGAAACGCGTCATCGTGGACACCGTCTCCGTAAATACAAGCCGGACTATCCACTTTAGCCATCTTGTGAAGATAGGCTCGGAACAACCCATGTCCGGTGAGGAACTGCGTGATGAGGAAATTTACTTCCCCAAACCCACGATCAACCCACACAGACAGGTCCGGAATGAGTCTCCGCGTCCAAGCCGCTCTAGACTCATTTTGCCACCTCTCTTGCCACTGGTGCATGGAGGCTTCCCTGGCCACCCGTGTCGCTTCCCTGGCGCCAAGTTCGGACTTGGTGATATAAACACTTCTCCTTTCCTGGGCCAACAGGTCGATCGGGACAACACCAGCTACCACCAGTGCAGCCGGCTCCGACACCGTCCGGTAAGCTGAGGAGATCCTCAACGCGGCTCTTCTTTGCACAGCTCCCACCTGTTTGCGGTAGCACTCCCTCTTGAGAGTGTCCGCCCAAATCTCACTTCCGTAAAGAAGGATTGAGTTTGTGACGGACAGAAGGAGTTTCCGCTTCTCCGCTGATGGGCCGCCAACATTCGCCATAAGACGACTGAGCGCAGTCGTAATCCTTGCCGCCTTTTCTGACACATACTTGATTTGTTCTCTGAAGGAAAGCTTGGTGTCAAGTCTAACCCCCAGGTACTTCACGGCTGGCTTAGAACGAATATATTCCGTGTTGACACGAAAGTTTACCAAAGTCGGAATCTGACGTCCTGTCATCATGACAATCTCCGTTTTCTCGGTTGCCAAGCTCAGGTGGTGATCCTCCATCCAAGAAGAGACATATCTCATCGTTTCATTAAGTCTCCACTGGGCGCGCTGGACGTTTCTAGCGACAATAACTGCCGCAATGTCGTCCGCATAACCCACCAGAAAACATTCTTCAGGTAAGTCCAGTCCAAAGATACCATTGTATGCAATGTTCCAAAGATCTGGACCAAGGATGGAACCCTGAGCGGCCACAGCGGTGATAGTCTTCCGACGAGGACCCTCCGACGTCTCAAAGATTAATTCCCTGTCCCTCAAATAGCTTCGGATGATCCGAAGCAGATATTCAGGAACGTGGAACATTTCCTCCAAGGAACTCAAAATGACGGACCAACTTGCACTGTTGAACGCGTTTCTCACGTCTAAGGTGACGAGCAACGTGATACAGCGGGAGTAATGATTTCCTCGCTGAGCGTAATTAATTAATACTATACTAATTAAATTAGTATAGTATTAAATACTAGTATAAATTAAACGTTTTCAAACCTTGTGTTAAACTCTGAAATCGTGTTACTGTTATTTTAAAATAATACAGCGTGGCTGAAAAGTCTGTACCTAATTTTAAAAGTTTCTCACCGAAATCCCATATGGTTTCCTGAAGTCATATTATCATAGCTGTTTGAAGCAATTTTACTACATTGATACGCTCTCATTGTACGCTCTTTAAGTCTTATACTATGATTGGTGTTTTAAATATTGAGGAATAGGCAAAATTGCCTCACGATATGAAGTGTGGAAGCCTGTTGTTCAGGTCCAGAGGTGGTGGAGAGCACAGAATGGAGGAAATGCCTCCATTCCAATGTAAGGACAATAAAAAATGTCATAGTAAACTGTTTGAAAGTGGCAGTGTGTGAGACAAGAAGAGATCCGGAAGGCGGTCAACAGCAAATGGAGAATGCCTATGTATGAGCGAAGCTCGACAAAATCAGTGAGATATTCTTTAACTTCAGACCTTGGAAATTATGTCCAGCAACTGTTTGATGAGAACTGACATCCGCATAGAATTCTCTGAGGTAATGTTAGCTTGGAAAGAAGAATCCCCGAATCTTCTTACTAACATTTTATGGTCTGACGAAGCTGTATTCCATGTTGAGGCTTTGTAAACAGGCATAAATGTCATCGGTGGTCAGCAGAGGAACTGGGCACATCATTCTGCATTGAGAGAATGCAAGCAAGACCTAAACTTACAGTTTGGTGTGGGTTTACGGCTAATCAATTTATTGGACCCTTCATTATTCATGCTACCGTGAATTGTGAGAGGTATTTGAATATGTTTGTAGACATTTTTGTGTGGCCAGAGGTTTCAGTGTGGAATGAAGTCAATGACATTTTCATGCAAGATGGGGTGACGCCACACTATGCTAATGTTGTCCGAGATTGGCTTGATGCAACATTCACGGACTGATGGATTGGATGGAGTGGTCCACATCACTGGCCTGCGCGTAGCCCAGACTTTAGGCCCTGTGATTTCTTTTTGGGGGGGTGGAGAAAAGAAGATGTCCACAAAAGGAACCCAAAGACACTCCATGAACTGGAATTTGCCATTTTAGATGTCCCAAGTAACGTTCCACAAGACTATTAGAAAATCTGTTGAAAATATACCAGTACGATTAAGAAAGTGTTGACAATGCAGGTGCATATGTTGAGGTTTGAAATGTTTCATAACAAATAGTACTAATTAATGTATAAATGTACATTTAAATTTTTTATAGAGCTATGTAAACTAAAATGATTACCATATAAAAAAGGTAGTGATTGTTCAGCCACCCTGTTGAGTATATTTTAACTTAGTAAATAATTTTTATTGAAGTAAGATAAAACTTAATAACTTATGAGGAACGAAAGAAAATTACTTATTGATCACATTTAATTACCCTTGTCTATAAGTAATAAACAAACAAAAAATTACTATACTTTTTAGATTAAAATAACATTGTATAGACTACTTCATTTTAGTTGTATTTAGTTCAGTTTTATCAAAGTGGATCAATGTTTGAGGTGAGCAGTTGAAAACTTGCTTTATTAAGAAATTACTGGGTTACTATTTAGATAAGTGAGTTTTAAGAAATTAAATTTATGAGACTGTTATGAAATCATGTGGAACATTTTACAATAATTGTGAACTATATTTATTATTGCGACTAGTAATAGTTGCAAAAAAGCGTTTGTGAAGATTATAACCATTGCATTGCAATTATTGAAGATCACACTCACAGTCGGCATTTGTGCACCGCTGTCCTTCTTCTCAACTGTCACTTTAGATTACTGTACAGTTTGTTGAAAATTGAAGCACGGCATCGATTAAATCCTGTAAGTACGCAGCTTTTAGTGACTAAATAAGGTTGAGGACATGATATATGTAGATAACAGATTTCCTTTTGCACGTCCTGTTAGTGATAGTTAAACTGTGTAAAAGTTGAGACTTACATCATTACTTGTTACAGATTGGATGGGCCAGAACATCCTGAGCTACTACGGGTTCCTCAACAAAGGGATGTACGATCACTTCATTCTGAACCGGTACGAAAATGACCTTTGCTCCGTGAAGAGCGAGGACTCCGAGGAGCTGAGCGTGAACATTGCCAACATCAAGCCTCGTAAGACCAAGTTCGCGCCGCAGTCCTTCCACAACTGCACGTACTGCGGAAAGTGGTACAGGTCGAAAACAAGCTTAGGTCTTCACAGGCGTCTTGAGTGTGGAAAAGAGCCTGCCTTTCAGTGTCCGTTCTGTCCACTAAAAACGCACCAGAAAGGCAATCTGCAAGTCCACATAAAGAAGAAACACACTCAGGAGAGCGCTGAAGGGATTCAGACGAACTCGAATTCGTTGAAGAACAAAAATCCGATTCTAGCACAGGAGCTGGGGATGATGCCTAGTGTCAGTGTGAATGCCCAGAACCTGGGGATCAATAAAGAGATCAGCTCCGAGCTGACGATAACAAGGACCCAACAGTCCGCTCCGACTAGGACGCCCAACCTGAGTCACATACTGTCTCAGCCCAACAAAGCCCGAGGAATAACTCAGTTCCCTTTGTCCGTTTCCGAGATCAACGCTGCAGCTTCTTCGTCGACCAGGGCTCCTGCCAATGAAGCCAAGATCCGCGTCAGATCACTCCTCGGGAGTTTGCCGACAGTGACTCAGAAGAAACCATTCCATGAACGGGTTTCTTCGGATATCACCATAACCCCTACTATCATGCCTCTGGTTCAGATCCAAGAAACGTTCAGTATCGCCAAAGAAAGTAACGGAGTGGAGATTCCGGGCGGGAGCAGTTGTGATGGTGTGAAAAAAGGTTCGGATGTGAAAAAGCTTCCAGAATTGACGAGGATTTTAAACTCGCAAGATCCTATTACCCCTATTCCTGTGCCAGTTGAGGCTCTCAGTGCCCCCAGTTCCTCGTCTTCGTCCGTTACAGCAGCGGTTGTGAAGAATGAACCAGTGACAGAAGATGCAAGTGAAGAAACGCCTGATTCAACGGATAAAGACAACGTCTAAGTTTTTAAGTAAATTATAGCACTAGATTTAGTAGTATTAAAATTTTAGACGCGAAACTCACTAGACTTTGTAGCCTTGTATCATTTATATGAAATGAAAAAGACAATTTTAATTTACATCACATCAATTCCAAAACAATATTTATTGCTGTATTAAGGAGTTTTGTATATTTTTAAGCAATACATACAAACAGTGAAATTATTTTCTCATAAGAAACTTACTCCAAGCAAGCAAATATTAGTCCTACGATATATTTTCCGGATTTCTTAGTTTTACACTAAAACTACGACTCATTCATGTTCCATTCTTTTGTAAGATCCATAAAACAATTTATATAATTTATTTAACTTTTGAAGTTTTTATAAGGTATTTGTGAAAGCGAGTTATTAATAAGAAATTTTTATATCATCTCACCGCTAAGATACTCAATTGTATTTATTATTTCGTATACAAGTCCACATCAGTATTTTATACATTTTTTAGTTTAGTATTTATACTTTTTATATTTATATATTTAGAATAAGCTTGAGTTTTTTCACTCCTTTTTAATTTTTAAGCTATACGGCCATAATTAGCATGTTTTCTATGGTTAAATGTCTTTATTTTACAGTATAACTTATGTTTTTAATGCATTGTGGAAGGAAGTATTGGTGCAGGGAGTGACAAGGGTAGTCAGTACACCTTATTGTAACAAAGGCTTTTCTTGCAATAAATTGTAGAAACTATTTATACTTTGTGTATCAATAAAAAATGTCTTCCTGTAATGTAGTAAATGTTTTTTTTACAAATCTTTTAAAATTGAGCGTGTAAATAAGCGTATTTTGTGGACGTGTTCATCGCCATAAATTAGGAATAAGTTGATAGAAGTTTTTGCTTTTTCTACAAACATTTGATCAATTATAGGATCAAAGGATGTTTTGTTATTAGTGCAGTATTGAATCTTTTTCATTAGTTTTATTAGTCCTTATCCTTGGCCTCATTAAGTTTTGTTTTAGTTATATGTTAAAATCTGAATTTTACTTTTTTCTTTTTTGATTGAATATGAAGCAATATTGTGTTGTAGTGTATATTTATTGTTCCTATTGAACTTTTAGTTACTAATTTTCCTCCAACACAGATTTTTAAAATAGCAACCGCAGAATAAACTTGTAATCTCCAGTGAGGTTTGTTAGTTTTTGATCCGTTTTTAATATAATGATCGTAATGTGTTCCCTTTTTTAAGGTGGATAATAATTTTTAGTATGCAAATCATAATGTCTTGACTAAAGAACCAAGGGACAAAAGATTGCTATATTTTTGGCAATCCAGGTGCTTTGATATTATTTACTTTTCATAATATATTTGGCAAGTGAAGTTCATGTTAAGTTAGCACAATCTAATTTATTTGATTTTTTTATGTATGGAGTTTTATTTATCTGCATATAAAGCTCCTTCTGAGTTGTTATGTTTTAAAATTTTACTATTTAAGCATGCTTTTTTTAAAAAGTTTTCTGACATTTTCTCATGATGTTCTCTATGGTTATTAATTTATTCTTCAATAAGAGTGTTCTTTGTAGAAAACGTATTAATAAAAGTATTATTTGATGGCATATAGTTTTTACGGTGAAAAACGTACCTGTTCATTGGTAAATATGTTTAATTTTTTTTAAAGTAAAATAATTATTTGTACAGAAAATCTCTTTTCAGTTTTGAAAGCCCAACCAAAGTTTATTAGTGTAATTTATTTTAGGAAACATATTGTTACTATATTTACTTTGATATACTCATAACTTTTGTGAACAATAAAATATTATCATCGAAAAATAAAATACTAAGTAGGTATTACGTAGTTTTAAGGGACAATTTCATAAGACTAAAGATAAACTAAATTTGACATTTATTTTTCAAGTCTACATTGACAACGGATAGGTCATGATTGTGTTTTGTTAACTGATCATGGGTTTTTTTCTAACTGGAGGGATTGTACCTTTTGTCTTTGTATTTACATTTTCTCGTGGTAAATAAATAATTGGTTCATTTTTTAAATTGTCTTAGTCTAAAACAACGAAGTTATTCTTATTTGTCGTTCATTTTGACTTCGATGATTTGTTAAAATTTAAATGTTAACAATTTTCTTTATTGAATTGATTATTCTTTTCTTTGTGCAATAGTGAGCTTTGTCTCCAAGATCTTACGAAATATCTGAACATAGGATAATTTTAAGTCATTTATCTTCCAGAGTATTTTTCTTAGTGTTATATGTCCTTTTTATTTTGTATAGCTTTTTATTTTGCACTGATATTGTATCATAGCCACAATATTATGATCATAGAATAAAGACACTATTATACTCATGTGTTATTTACCTCCTCCTCCTCGGTTTTCATTCAATTTAACACGAGATAATTGTTTTGTTTGCAATTGCAGTCCTCGGTAAGGGTAATTAAATCTTTAGGTTTTTGAATGAGGCTCTTTCCTTTGTTTTAACTTGATATACCCATCAATATTGCAAATTCACGATGTTCTCAATGAAAATTGAGAATATCGTGAATAATGAGTCGTTGGCTATTGTCTGATTCGAATGGCAGTACAGACAGAATGGAAAACTACTTCCTGGTACACTTGCTCACAATTTTCCTCAGAGAAAAAAAACTCAAAAATGACAGAAAAATAAATAAGATAATACAATTTAAGTAAAAAAAATTAGCCTTTTTATCGCAATTTTTCTCAGAGAAAAAAACTCAAAAATGACAGAAAAATAAATAAGAGAATACAATTTAAGTAAAAAAATCAGCCTTTTTATATGTTTCATTTTTCTTTGTGAATTTGAACTTTTCAAACTAAACTGAGGTTTAGTTTCTAACTAAAGTATTCATAAGCTGTTTTACCCAATTTGTGAGATTTTTAAAGCAAGTTTTGAGATGAAAGGATGAACGAAAGTGATTATGTTTTATTTCATACGATGTCATATTTCATTTCATACGATGTCATATTTCAATTTTCACGCCGACAAGTAATTTTATATATAATTCTAACCAGTTCTTGTTTTTTAATTTCACTTTTTTTTCGTTAACCTAGCCTACTATCATACTTGCTTAAAACACAAGGTGTACAGTTAATTTTGAAAAATTAAACCCAAGTTCACCCTCATCACTCGATCAATCGATATGCTGTTAACATTCTGTTAAAGAAATCAAGATTATATTGAAGCATCAAAATTAAATTATAATATTTTAAATCGAAAACAAAATCAGTCCAAATTGTATATATTAAAAAAATTAATTCATCTGTGTTTTCTGAAAACATTTACGCCGGTGTTGTAAAAGAAACTTGTTTTGGACTTATGGTAGTATATTAGAATTAAATTTGTGGTTGAAACAAAAATACATAGGTCATTTCAGAATTCTCTCCAGTAGGCACAATATAAACAGTGCGCTATTTGAAACAACAGCTCTCACCTTTTCCTTTCATTCATCATTCTTTCGCCCTTTGACATGTTTTTAAAACCTTGTCTTAAGTTAGTAACATATTAGTCAGAGTAACTACATAATTTTATCATATCGAATAATTATCATTAAATCACTATTAAATTAACATACTGAATAAGATATTGTGTAATCAATTTTTGTTATTTTTTCATTTAAATTACTTATCATAAAAAAATATTTTTCAAATAATCCACCATAAGATTTTTGGAAAATCTTTCCTCGTAGGTGTTCTTTGCAATACTATTAACACAAATAATTAAAAATACTAAACTAAGAGATTTTGTTTGATAATCAATAACTAAGTAGATTTTTATAAATTTGCCTGGAATATGTGAAAGGGAAAGTTATGACAATTCTGGTTTTGTGTGTTGCGTCAAGAAGATCTTTGAGACCAGATATATTATTTCTGACAAAACATTTTTTACAGATGCCTACTTCCACTACCCCGCTTTTGATCTGTGGAACAACATGTTCCACAGAGATGGAGATGAATCAGAAGAAGAGTACGATGGGTTGTTGGCCAGCGTTGCGTTGGAATGTCTGATAACAGAGGACTCGGGGACAACCATGGCGATGCCGGAAGTGATAAGGAAGAAGCGGGGCAGGAAGAAGAAGGAGCCGGAGATGAAGAATGAGGAGAAGCCGAAAAGGAAGAGGCTGAACATGATAGAGCCCGGGGGACCGTTCTACTGCGATACGCCAGGCTGTGGCAAGTTCTACTGCAGGAGGAGGGAGTTGAACAGGCACAAGAGGTACGGCTGTGGGACTCCACCCCAGTTTAAATGCGAGTTCTGCGACCTGCGAACCGCCCAGAGGTACAACCTGGTGACGCACATGAGGCTCAAACACGGAGATCAGTGCTTCATGGGGCACGTGCCTATCTAACGTCGGTACACCCTGTAGAACTGCTGCAAGGCTTGATGGTGGTTGGCCACCTACATAAATGTTCATTATCACTGTAGTTATATTTGCAACTAGTAAGCAAAGTGAGCAATTGCACTTGGCACACTAGTTGAACTATATTTTACCTACAGTTACTATAAAACATAGAATTCAGTATAGAAACAAACACATTTTAAATAGAAGTGAACTTTTATCATGACATTCCAGAATTAATAGAACAGGAATGGGCTTATATTCTTAAAAATGGTTAAAGATTTAAAGACACTCCCCTAGCTAATTCTTTTAATTCCTCTGGTGTATAATAATAATCACTAAAATCACTGTCAGCATTTTACTGCGACAACAAAACCAAACTAAATGCTAATCAAATGTCAAATCAATACAATAGAACTATCCGATCTCGGCGGAAGCTCAGACGAATATGCAGAACAACTGCTGGCCAGCTGATTTACAGCAAGTGCTGTCAACATATTTTGCACGCATACGGCCTTGTACACATGTTAGGCGCTTACTATTTTGTGCCTTCACATTGCAAATCTAGATTGAGGTAAAGTGATTAGCGTGAGGTAAAGAGTATATTATTAATTTAAAAAATATTTTCCGTTGGTGAAAATTGTTTTACGTGTAACGATGAATACATCGTTACAATATTTATTAAGCTCTCATGACCATTTCGGTGATTAATTTATGGAACATTTTGTGGAAATGATTTCCTATCCGTTAATATTTTGGGCTAAGGGAGTTAGTTATGTGTTTGTTTGAATTTTCAAACGTAATTTACTACTGCTACTATTTAGGCTACTTACTATTTAGTAGCCTTTTATTCACAAATTTACTGCTACACCAACAGAAACCCTTCTATACATTTCCTTCATGCACTAATCATTTTGAAATATCTCAAATTTGAAATAAGTTATAATAAATTATGTTTTAGAGTTGAAAATATTTCAAGTCCTGGAATAAGATTTCTAACCTACCGGACACAAACTTTCCTAACTGTCAAACATGATTGAATCATGGATGTTATGATAATTTGATTGGTGTTGAAGTATTTTATACGAATGTGAGGGTTAATTAAGTTGTTACAAGACCTGAAGTATGATATTTAGGATTAGCCTCCTGTAAAATAATAGTTCTATTTGCTTACTCGTTGCAGAAGAGGTTGTCAAAAACTAGAAAGTGAAAGAAATTCATGAAAAATGTCAAATTGTGATTGTAATCTCATCAAAATTTCAAATTACAGAAAATTACTCAATGAAAAATGAAAAGTTTTAACTTAGTCTTGTAGAAGTACTACAAGCACAAGTATCGTTACTACAAAATTGCCTAGCACAGATTTGTGTTTCAATAGTATATAATGGCTATTAAATGCTATCCAACTCCATCAAACCTTGCAGTTTAAAATAATAATTAATTACCATTGTAATATGTAATGTACATTACTTTTGCCGTTACCAAGACAGTTGCTTAATCTAGTCAGTGCTGATCTGAGACTAATTTATCGCTTTAACGTCAAAATTGTTGTTAGTTTATTCTTTGTACGAAATATCAAAGAGCTTTTAGTCCGTACTATATTAGTTCCAAAAATATGTGCTTTGGAAAAGAAAAAAATCGTCGATCGATACAATTAGTTTTTATTTATTTTTTATCTCAAAGTCCTAGAACCTTTTTTACAAATTAAATTTTATTAAGCGTTATGTTGATAGTTTATTAACTTTTAAATTTTTTAACAATGAAAATCTTACTGTTTCGACGGAACGGGAATTTTTAAAAAAATTACTGCTCTACTTTAGTTTTAAGCTATTATTTAAACAATTAAATTGTGTTTTTTTAACAAGAGACTGATTTTTCACATGACAAGAATAGTAAACAGCTGTGATATATTTTTCATTTTTTAAATGACCATTACGTTGCGTTTGTACGATGTACACAATATAAGACGAATTTTTATAGTTAAATAATACGGAAAACAGTACAGGAACAGTTTAGTTTTTATATTTTGCATAAAATTATTTTCTCTGTTAAAAAAAGTAAAATTATAAATATGTATTTTAACCAGACAGACCACTAATACTATAAAAGATAGTACAAGTTTTGTTTTTGTTACATTAGTGTGGATAGTTGATACCACCAGTTTTATTAGTAATCTAATGAAACACAAGATACACAGTTTTTTTTGTTTAAGTTTATAAGATGTTACTTCATCTTTTTCTTATGTTACCCTACTTAACGTATAAGTGTATCTGGAATAAATTAAGGCAGGGTATTAACATAGGAAGTAATTTTAGGTGTGATATGTTGCCATAAAACTATAGTAATTATCTTATGATTTTATTTTACTTACAAGTAAAAGCGATCACGTTATGTTGTTTTATAGATATTATTAGGCTTTGATATTTAAATGAAAATATTTTTAATTTAAAGAATTTATTCTCTTGTCTAGCTATTATTTACCAACTTGACTGATTTTATGCCATATTCCATCCAACACATTTAAGACACATTATTTTAGCTGAGAAATATAAGATTGTATACTTTTATTTAGGTGTAGTTGCATATAGCTACACCTATTATACTTTTCATTCGTACTGAAACCGCCGACACTTTGAATGAAGTGTAATTTTGTTTCTAAATATGATTTTTATATTTTAAATTAAAATATAAAAAATATTTCAGTTTTAGATCTCTATGAAAAATGGGTAAACGTTTTATTAAAAAAAACATTTATATAGGTGTATATACGTATGTAGTTTACAGAAAGAGCAACAATTTTTAGTTTGTAAATATATTTATGCCAAAATGTATTTAATTTCTGTTATGTTCCTAATAATATAGATAATTTATTAATGCAAAGATAAGACGTTACAGTAGAAATATATTTGTATACATATGTAAGAAGAATAAAGAAATTGTTGTTGAGAATGGTGCCTCTTTGTACCTAGATCTAATGAATTAAAAATTTAATTATATAATTTATATTTTACTGTTTATTTCAAGCTAATAGTTATTCCTGGACATTATGAAGGATTTGTATAGTTTTACTAAGTTGATTATAGACTGCTCAAGAAAATCAGTTATCTGGTATGTTCAGTATATTTATAGTACAATATCATATAGTATATCAATATATATATATACAGTACAACTACGATAATCCGACCTGAACTGGGGTCGGATTAACAGAAATGCCATTTTAGTGATAGACCGTTTAAAACGTAATGAATTTGAAATTGGGCGGCTTCTGCCGCGGAATTTCAGCCGCACAGTGTGTAAACTTTCATTTAATCTTTCAGGCGACTGCTGGAACCGCGGCGACGGTAAAATTACCGCGGCAGACACCACCCAATGTGTAACAAGCGTTGTGGTCGGCCGAATCACTGGAGGGTTCGGATTTTCGAGGGCTGGATTATCGAGGTTGTACTGTAACTTGAATTTTGATATATAAGTCCAGTTTTTCCCCTTTCTGACGTTTTTTCTACCATTACTAAACTGGGATTTATTTTCTTTACTGAACCATCCTGTTTTGTGATGTTATATTTCAGATTCTTCAATATTATCTCCCCGAATAGCCCTTCTTTTACCCACGTGACTTCCCCACTTTTACCCACGTGACATTTTCATTACTGTTTTGTATTTCTTGGATTTATTTATTGTTTGTGTCAGGTTCTCGCCCCCACTGCGCAGTAAACAGGTATGTTGTCCAATTTAAATTAAATACATAAGGTCGTTCTAAGTACGTAAAACGTAGTAATTTGCAATGGAAAAGCATTTGTAGGAAAAGTACTTTAATTTTGAATAAAATTACTGATATGCCTTATTAAATAAGTTGGATATAAACGTAATGTGCTTCCTAGATTTGGAAAATATATGAGAAAACTCTTTAAAATCTCTGTCACTATATTTCAATATTAACGATTTAGAAATTCCATCTGGTGCAGATTAAGTTTCCCACTTTTTACAAGTCATTTGTAACATTATTGTAATGAAATATCCAAATATAATTTCCCGTTTTGTACAAAAAATGTGTTTAGATATTTATCTCAGAAGAACATTCACTTCAAATTACTTAAAATACACTTAATGGCCACAACTTAAACATAGCTTTAACATCATTTTCTTCTAGATTTCAGTATTATGATACTGTATATGGTATTTTTACATTACAAATTGACTCATTTAATTGTATAATGCGCCAGAGGATGATATGGGGTTTGATATTTTCAGTGGTGGTGGCTCTTAAATAAGTAGCATTGAATTAAACCTATTTCTGCATTGATCTGATGCATGCACAAGGAATGTTGAATTTATACCAGAAAATAATTAACACAAATTATCATAACAACAAATTTCTTCGGTGTAGTTCAGGTATTTAAGTACAAAACTATATTAAAATATAGAATATATTTGATCTAAATAAGGAACGTGATTGGAATTGCTATATTTAAGCTAAGAAAAAACATTTTATATCCCAATACAGGCTTCAGTTGATTGTGGCACCTTGTTAGATAAAGTTTTAAAAGGAAAAACACACATAGAGTGTTTTATTTTAAAAATTTTGCGAGATCCTTTCTTTAACAAAATTTAAATTTATGCACAGTAGATGATTCTGTTATATTAAATATTTTGATTTTTACTCATTGCGTAAAATCTTAGCAAAATAGTTTTATCGTGGTTTAAAGAAAATTTATAATTTTTTCTAAATTTATTCATAAATGTAATTCATTTATAACAGGTAGTTCTATGTATACTGTACTTTAATCATTAAATACAAAGTTTCAACAAAATAATTCCTACTTCCTGAAATGTAATTTTCATACTTGTATGGAAAGTCCAAATGTTTTTTTAATACACACAATTTATTTTAGAGAAAAAAATCATACCTTGTTTGAAAAAAATCTACAAAAATTTCTCTATGCTTTTCGTAGAAAAAAACAGAAATTCGAAACAGCCGTACTCTTGTGAGAACTGCGGAAAGTCGTACAAGAACCAGCGGTCGGTCATCGACCACAAGCGGATCTTCTGCGGAAAGGAGCCGACGATGCTGTGCCCCATGTGTCCCAAGAAGTACTTCCGGCCATATGACCTTAACGTCCACATCCGGTACTCGCACAAGCTGGCGGACCAACTCATCTAGGCTCAACCAGGACTGGTGAGTAACTATATTGCAAAACTAAATCGATCATAGTTTTACGTTTTGGTATTCACAAAATCTTTATATTGAGGACGTGGATGGATGTGGAGTATTTTATATTAGGTGGAACTATATTTCTATGTGTCAAACGAGCTAACGTAATACCTACCTTGTATTATGGTCGCCATGTCAATAATTTAATCTAATCAATATAATATTTTAAATCCCGGGAAACCGTTGTTAGAAGCCCTCGACGCACGAGCATATGGTGACGTTACTTTTCAACGTAGATTAAAACAAAATACACTAAATTGAAGAGAAAAATGGTTTGTTTTTTATAATTTTTTTATTTGAACTATTACAAATGCATTAAACTTTTAAAGTTAACAATACTTCAGAGTCGTGTAACTCCCTTGATATAACTTTTATCAACAGAAAAATAACGGTAGCATATGATTCCGCAAAGTCCCTTCGCGCGCTGACAACATCGTCTCTAGTGTAGCCGTCCTTGTCACAACAATGAGCAAAAATGTGTTTAACTCATCTTAAATCATGTAATAATAATATTCTGGCTTTCTAATCCTTTTACAGGAATTTAGCCTCGTAACCACGGCTTTTGTTGTACGTTTTTTAGTAACATGAGCATTCCGCTCAGGATAGCTCAGGATTCCGGTAAGGATAGCGTTATTCATCGTGTTTTCTCAACTTTTGAATATATGTTAAATTTTTCAGTATTGATCAACGATTTTTTTAAGAGGATCCAATGGAAAGGAGGATGCATAGTAGCTTTGACTATACATTATTAATAGATGTGTCATTCATGGTTAAATGTTGTCGCCAACAAAATTTCGGAAAGCCCGGTCCAGTGCTGACAGTGTAGTGCCGCTTCCTAGCAGCGAAGGCTGTAAGCTCACTTGGCCCCGCCCTCAGGAGTTTGCGCACACTCGTAGTAACTTTGGGGATGAATGAGTTGAGGTGGCGACGCGCACGGTGCACATCCCTCTCTCGCCCTTATGAATGGCTGGGGGGAGGCCGAAGGGAGGTAGCAGACGGCAGCGCTCCTGTACTGAGAACCACGCACTTACTCCCCAAGCCGATTCGGGAACCACTCAAGCCACTACAACTTGCACATAAGAATGGCACGTCTATTAATAATGTATAGTCAAAGATAGAAGATTCGAGGATGACCCGGAGTTTCTCCCGAGGTTGCGTGATCTTCTATGAACCAATTACTGGTGACATCGCCATTCTCCGGTTTCCGGAATATGATTAGTGTTTCCAATAAATTTTGATTATTAGTATAGTGTCGGCTCACCCCTGCCTTTACTTGGTATGACCCACCTCCAAAATGTGTTGAGGCTCAGTCTTGAATTGATCCCTTCAAGGTTCAAATTTCAGAGTGGTAGGGTTTAGTGAAAACTTATAGGACTTAATACTCGTTCTTTTATGTACCTAATTATTTCATTAAAGTGGAGAAATTCCTCAATGTATCGCATAAAATGTTTATTAGATCGTTTAAAAATACTACAAAATCTATGACGTAGTAAAAGTTATTTTGTTATGTTTCAGAAAACAGAAGACTTCTCGATTCCCTCCAAGCTCAATTCATCACAATCCTTCTGTTTTAAGTCCTCAAAACAAAAAGTTGCAATTTTTTGGCTAAGTTAATGTTATACTTGTTGTTAGTTTTAGTTTTTTTGTCCCTATTCTTAGTATTAGTTTTATTGATTAATATTTTTGAGACTCCGCTCACACGAGTATGTTCCTAGATTTTGTAAAACGTTTTACATTGTATGTAAAATATGTGACTTAAACTTGTTAATCTTAGTTTTAAATATTTGCCAATTAAGTCATTAGGTTTACAATGTTATACAATCCCATACCTCCGTACTAAATTAGGTGTTTAAGTTATAAGGTAGGAATTTTTGTTCATTCGGTAGACTATTATCTTGTTCTTTTCATCTAGTAATGTTTCTTTTACTATTATTGGCTTTCAAAAATTTAATTTGTAATGAAAGTACAGGCATATTATTTAAAATTTGAAGATGAAGTATAATTTTGTATTTACAATTTTAATATGAATGTTCAAATAAGGGTAATTTTTCTTCAGGGTTAAATTAATGTTACTATAATACAGAATGAAAAGCAGAATTTGTTAAGTTTACTTTTTCACTTTTGAAGATTACCATGTAGTATTCTTAAATAGAAGTATTTAATATGTATATTGACTGTTTTAGTTTAAAATAAAATGTATATTTTAGTATTAAAATCAATAAAAATTCCGATCAGTAATAGAATTTCTGTCAGTTTCCCAATTTGTTTGACGTTATCTTCAATGGCATTGATTATCTGGCTATCAAATATAGATATTGTGATTCACTTGCTCAATTTGGTTGCGGCAATGAGTATGTCTCGTTGTTACATACATAATTTTAATATTATTAAAATGTGTAAGTTAAGTTACACCTAATTTCTGTCTCTATAATAGAGCAAATTCTTTGAAGATTACAGAATTGATCATGTTTCATGTTAAAATTAATCATGACTATTCTATTTAGATCACTTAGAAAATATTATTTTAGGAGTCTGTTTAAGGTATAAAAATAAGTCAATTAGTATTCCCAACGCTACACGCTACCACAGTAAGCTATCACAGTTGGGTTTTTACCTTAGGGGCGTAGCTAGGATTTTAATAATATAATAACAATATTGACATTTAATATTTCTCTTTTAATAATACTAATATTTAAATATGGAAAATACACATGTTTTAATATTGAAAGAATAACTACATTACGTTTAACAAGATCACAATCCTATTTGAAATTAAAAGAACAAACTATTGAATCATAAGAATTAATAAGGATAAGATATGGAATAGAATCAATAACTGAAATATAGTAAAATATCAATTGAATTAGTTAATGGCTCACAAGCTCCCAACAATAAACAATATCCGGAGATGTGAAAGTTAATCAATTTAAATTCATGATAACACGAATACCCAAATCAATTTAGAATTAATTAATTAAGAATAATTATGAACCAATCACGAAACGCAAACCAATAAAAAGTTTTGTAAAATATAATCTGAAAAAATAAATTTAAAAGATTTTACAAAAATAAAAGATATCGCCTTACCACAAAACTCGGAGGACGAGATGTTCCCTCGTGAATCGCCAGGGTCTCAGTGTACCTCTCTGGTCTAACCAGGCCTCAGTGCTCACGCAGGTAAAATCGCTGAGACCATCCAAATGCAATGGCCAGAACGAGTAAGTAGGTACCGTGTCATTATGAAATGACTCTATGTGCCAATTTCCCAACACTGGTATGTGGATTGTGAAATCCATGTACCAGGTTTTATATCTGCAGTTGAAACCCAAATTTTAGAAAATAATTTTGAAAAGTGACTATCGTCACAAAGTCAAACGTGCCCAGTTCGATACTTAGCGTGCGATTAAGACTCCTGTCATATCATGAGATCATGACCTCTGGCTAGCCTCTGGGTGTAATCCTGCTGTGATGCCTCATTCATTCACTGCACAGGTCCTAAGTACATGGAACTAGTTCAGTCCGGAACTGGCATAGTTGGGAATTCGGCCAGTTCTATGTTCGAAGTTCGAATAGGCCACTCCTTCCCACTCTTAACAATCTCTCGTTGCCAACTCTCGGATTTAGTGTTAAATTATGGTGCTCCTAGAAACTATTGTACAGTTTATCATCAGAGTGAGCTTCCTCCTAATCCTATGCATTTTAAACAAGAATTGTGACTCATTTTACATAATTTATTAAAGGTCATTTTATCTACTCTAAGCCTAACCTAACGTAACATATTATATAGTACAGTGCACGTTATAATCAGAGAAGATACAGCAAAAATAAAGATGGCAACCTTTCGGGGTAAGGACTGGTTCAGTTCCGGGCTGAAGCAATTTCGAACTGAACCAATTTCACGCTCGTACACAGAACTGGTTTAGTCCGGAACTGGAACAGTTGGGAATTAAGTACACGAAATATTTCTTAGGGCATAGCCTACTTGCTTTGGGTTTGTATTATTGCAGTCTAGCTAATCAAATTGATAGTCGATGCGTTGTCATTAGTTGGAGGGCGTGGAAGTTGGCAGCCTTTCGGGGTAAGAGCTACTTGGGTTCCGGATTGCGCCAATTTCGAACTGAACCAATTCCGCGTTCCCATAGTGATAGGCATTAAGAGTTAAACAGATATTACAGATTTATTTCCTAATTTGACGGTTAATAGGGTTGCAATAAATTAGGAACCAAAATCCCTCGTAACACACTGACCTTAAAATAATTGCTTTTATTTTATTTTTAGTTTCTTATTCTTAACTAATAGATCTAAAACGGGACAACAGTTGATGGACAAACTGTCGATTTTGTAGTTTATGGGCCTAAATAAAACCCTGTTGTCTTTTAACAACATTTTGATAAAGTACCCTCAGATTTTTCAGCAAGAAACCATTGTTTAGTGTTATGTCAAGTTACGGTTGTTAACATATTTTCATCACATATTTTAGTATTTTCGCCCAAACTCCTACTTTTTAAACAAATTTTTGACTGACGTTCAGGGCTTTGACTTTAATATGATTCCCGTGCAGTGTGACTCAGCGGGTGGTTTTGTGTAAATTCGTTCCCAGTATTTCTAAACGCCAGAGCCACAGCAAAGAAATAACCAAAGGCCGCTTAACTATGTTAGTGCAATTTAAACCACATATGTATATAATTGTTACATACTTATTGTATACTATTGTGTGAATCACTACTTTTTAATCCGATATTGTAGATATAACAGTAAACAGATAACAGACAGATAGTAAAAATAACAGGAATAACAGTATGAATATTGAATAGAAATAGTTTAACCCTTGATGCAATGCTTGATACTACGTAAGCATATGTTCACCTTAAGAGTTACATCTGGATATTTGAAATCTAAATTAGAGCTTAATATTAGCTCTAATTGGATATATCAAAATGAAGTTGTCTCAATATTGTTAAGTGTTTTTGGCTATCCAAAATCAACAGCTTCCACCGTACCTTTGGTCCTTTCTTGTTTCTTAGGAACATGCTATCCTTAGAAACTGGATAATCTGGATCCCATCATTGGTTAGTTCACTCTGGGATGGATGGGTGTCTGCTTCATGTTTGTTCGGTAACTCGGCACTCGGGCATGACACCGGGTCCTGGTAGCTGAACAGGCTTGTGGTTGTTGCCTCTTCCCCCCCGGGTGGCCCAGTTGTTATCTCCTGCCTTTTCAATCCTTTTGAACCCTTTTTCCGGTGGCCGTACAAAAGAATCAACTATGGTCGCAGTGCCTGCCCAGCTTTTCTGGAGGCTCCTATTCCTATCCTAACAATGTCAATAGAGCCGAGAAGAGTCTAAAGCCCCGATGGTCCGCAGGGAGGCCTTGGGTCTGCGGCAACTGCGGAGGAACATTCCGCAGCAAGAAGACGCTGAGCTACCACACGCGGGTCACATGCGGCAAGGAGCCCCAGTTCCACTGCGGGATTTGCCACAGACATTTCTACCAGCACGTCAACCTCAAGAAGCACTCCTGTCTGGCAAGGCCGAAGATCCACCTCGCTTAGTTGTGGAATTTGTAATTATTGTAATCACAGACATAGGTATCCATAGGCAGTCGGAGACGATTGCGCTTTTTGTAACTTTTCAGGCCAGGTAGTGCTCGCTTATATGGGCAGTAGACGCTGCCTAATTGGATGCTCGTGGTTACTGTTCTCAGTTGGCCACGAACAGCGCTCGCGTTGCGTAGACGACAACGTAGTATATAGTCGTCTTTGTCAGTGGTCTAATCAATATGTTGTCATCTGTTATGTTAGCACAGATGGATTGAAATGGTTTTTATGTTAATAAAAAGTTTTAATGGTTTTAAGTACAGTATTAGTAAACTTTAACTTACAGCTATGAGTAAAACAGCTAATACTATCAATAGTTTATTCTTGAATCGAAAAATACATGTAAAACTTGGAGTATTTATATTTAATAACCTATTCATTTACGTTTCTTTACGTTTTTAAACATAAATTAATATTGTACATAGATTTTGTTCATTCTGGTGTTGGTTATAAATATTAATATTCTATAAACTTATTGGGATTTAATTAGAAAAATATAATCTAATTTTTGAGCATTCTTTTTCCTAGCATAAATAATCGTTTTATGTACTTTTAGAAAGTATACACTTCTAAATAGAGGAATTTCAACGCCACCACAATGCTAAAATGAGCTTTTGATAAAGTCCAATAAGTTAAAAGGAAAATATTTACCATCTTAAATTAAAATCCATGTTTTCTAGCCCCTGAGCTGATTTATAGACTAACTACTAGCTATAATTACAATATTATTACGTCAGACAATGATTGTCTGAAGATGGCATCTTAATGCCAAAACAGCCGTAACTAATTATTACGAAATTTGAGCTGTTGCCGAGGTAATTATAGTTAGTCATCTTCGTTATGAGAAAAGTGCAGTTGAAAGTTTAACTATAAATAAGATTAGACTTTGTATTAAATACGATGTCTATAATACAATTACGAAGTACGATAATACAAATTTTGTATTATCGTGCATGAGTTTTGGTATTTTTGTTATATTTCTGCAATGTTTGTTATGTCTGCTATGCATGTTTTATATCATTATTTGGGTTTAATGTTGACAATATATCTTTTCTTTTCTCACTACTCTGTTTTCGCTAAAATTAAAGAACCTAAACAGGCTAAACCTCTAAATACGCAGTATCTCGTACTTCCTCCAGCGTTGCAAATTTTTAAGTCATCCTGGTTTTATTGTATTTCTATATTCTATTGTTGTTTAGTTATGTAAGGCTGACTTATACTAAGGTTAATTATGATTTTTGGTCGATTTTGTACTGTAATGTGAGAGTGTACATATAAATGATGAGAATATAAAGTTTATTCTATTCTTTTTAGTTGATGTATAATTTTCTGTTGTTAAAATGTGTGATCCCTAATTACAATTCGAAGAGGTATTTATTTAGGGCAAAAATTAAATAGGTTCACATAAAGGTTTTAGTTTTATTGCATAAATGAAATAATATTTATAGAATTTTTAAAATAGTTAGTGACATGGGTATGTCTGAAATCTATGGGGCTCTAAATTCGCTGTTTGCGTGACGCCAAAAGAATGGCGAAAGTGACGTCATATAGATTTGAGAACAGCTGGTTAATGGAACTGAAAACATTGCTGTCAGACACATCTATAATCTAATCTATATCACACAGGAAAATACAATCCATCCTTGTTAGTCAGTCTACTTTCTGGTCAATCAAATCTCCGGGAGCGTTTCACAAACCCGAGTTTTCACTACGCCGAGTAAGGCTAAAAATCTAATAAATATCGGAATTTCACTACGCCGAGGTTTCACAAAACCGAGAACGTTATAAAATTCAACTGTTTCACTAAACCGAGTTTCACAAAACCGAGTAAGGGGCTGGGTACCGTCCGCTCTAGAAGTGACTGTAGAAGCCTTTATAGCGTGCAGTATTACGTGCTTTGCAGGCACTCGCTGTCCAGTCGTGTAGTGAACATAACGCGTGACACATAATTTATATTGAAGATTTAATAATAAATAGTTAATAGTTTATATTTTAATTGATAAAAATAAGTTAATAATAGTTAATACATTTACTTAAAATTTTGCAAATTAAAATAATTTTTAGAGCTTTATGATTCTTTAAAATCATAAGATCCCAAAAATGTATTAAATATAAATCCTATGTTGTTTCTAGTGTTTCAAGTGCTATTCGCCGTTTTGTATAGCTAAAATATATTAATATATTTTAATTGTTACCAAGCTCATAAACATTTGAAACGCAGAACCCTTTTTTAAAATATTGATTAAAATTCAGGGTATACAGGGGCCTGCTTTGGAGCATACAATCATCTCCAGAGAATAGTAATCTCCAGAAAATTTTCTTTTATCAATAACTTATAGCTTGTTATTGTGAAAAATTCTATTTTTTACAGGCAAGAAAAAACTGGATTGTTCTAAATAAAAAAATTGTTCTTATAAAAGGAGTAAACAATTATTTTCGTTTACTATTTTTTATAAATTTCTTTTTAACATTCATCCATGGACAATTTTATTTTTGTATAATATATTAAAACAGTATAAAGTAGCTTAAGTTATTAGATCAATAATGTCATTTACACAGATTTCAGGCAGTGAATGCCTTTCAAAGCGCATGATACTGTGCGTTGGTGACCTTCCGGCCGACGTGCTCTTGGTGCGAACTCACTTCCAGAGCGGACGGTACCCAGCGCCTTACTCGGTTTTGTGAAACTCGGTTTAGTGAAACAGTTGCATTTTATAACATACTCGGTTTTGTGAAACCTCGGCGTAGTGAAATTTTATATTTATTAGATTTTTGGCCTTACTCGGCGTAGTGAAAACTCGGTTTTGTGAAACCCACCCAAATCTCCTATATCAAATAAATATAAGTGGAATACTATCTTAATTTTTATTTATTTTGTCATTATTTTGATGACTAAAAATATATAGTTGTTTTTATTTTTTTATTCATATTATTAAATGTTGAACGTCACAAATGGAGTGTTGAATTAATGACATTTTAGTAACACACAGTACAGTAAATAAGCACTACAAAGAGTTTGATTTACCACACAAATAAATTTCCAATGCATAAAGAAAGGGACATAATTTTTCAGGAATTTTAACCTAAGTATGAGTGAATGTGATGATTTTGATGATGGTAGGTAGCTATGTTTGCTGTCAAGGACTAGCATTTCATTTTTCTGAGTTATTAATTAATATCCCAATGATCTAAGGCAACTGGACCTAGTCTGGGATTGAACTGGCGACCTTAAGACTACGAAGGGGCTCTAAAACCACTCAGCCATCCAATCAGTTCCCTTGTGACGAGAGAGCAGGATTGGGAAGCTGATGACACTCAAACATATGCAATGTAACAAACAATCTAATGGAGGTGAAAAAACTAATTAGAAAATAAACATGTTTATTAAAAAAAATACCAATTTTGACAAATATCAAATGTAACATCCCCATCAATCCACTATTAGATAACATTATTTCTTGTTATCTAATCAATAAATATAAATTGTTTAACCAATCTGAAAATAAATTTTTAAACAAATCTTTTATTAATTTTTAATTATTTTATAGTAATTTAATTTTTTACTTTATAAAATTATTTCTTTCTATTATTTCCAGTCATACAGGTATAGAAACCGTTTACACAAAATATAAAGACTTCTCTTACCTATCATTTATTAAGAGTTGTAACAAAAATTACATGTTAGCACAGTTTAATGTTGGTCATGTAACATCTGCCACATTATAACTAAACTATGATTTACTTATCTTCTTTAATAACAATTTCAGAACTTTTATGTTCATTGTGCAGAACGTAGCTGTAATTTTTCTATCAAAAATTCATAATAGTTACGTAGTTAATTTGATGATACGCAAAGTGTTATGTAAGTAAAAAAGCTAAACCCATACAACATAAAAATTCACTCAAATGTTTCAAAGTTTGTTAAAATTTCATAATAAATAGTCTCTTGGTACAATCCAAGAGATATTGTATGTCCAATGTCTCTTGGTACAATCCAAGAGATTGTATGTCCAATTAGTGAAACACACTAAAAATATGATTCTTGCAGGACACTCGGACATGTTTGGGAACACAACTTTGCTGGTGGGTGGAATGGTCCCCTGGACGGCTTCAGGCAAGATGTCCTGCCCTACTGATCTATCATGGCCCTGCTCCGGTTGTTGCAAGGTGATTGGATGTTCATGCTGTTAAGGATGTAAATGACATTATTAAGGTTTTAATGTGGTTGAAGTATGATTACAAAACTTGCGATTCAACTTTAGGTGATTGAGAATTCTTCCCTCATCAGAACTGAACTGTTTTCAAGTTAGAAATAAGTTTATGTGTAATCTTAATGTGATAATCTCTTTAATTTGAAACATTACAATTTTTTTTAATCTCCCAAACGCAATGTTGAGAATACCATAATTCAAACAACTAAGTACGCTAATTAAACATTGACAGATTTGGTAAAGATTTATTACAATCTAGTACATAGAAGATACAATCTAAATATGTTGCAGGTATATAGATCAAAGACGAGTCTTAGTCTTCATCAACGGGTTGAGTGTGGCAAAGAACCGGCGCTGAGCTGTCAGTTCTGTCACCGGAAGTTCTACCACGCCAGCAGCATGAACCGCCACATCCGGGTGATCCACCGCAACCTGCTGAACTGAACGGGGAGAGTGTAGTAAGGAACCGTGGCACTCTGACAGTTCTATCATCGGAAGTCTACCACGCCAGCAACATGAACTGCCATCCGGGTGATTTACAACCTGATTGGGAATCTGCTGCACACGTAAAAAGCCTGCGGCTAGAGTGCTGCAGGGAGCAGACGGAACATATAAACATGTTTGGGAATGTCTGTTAAATAAAGATTTGTTTTGATAAAATTTATACTTCAGTAGCGAATTTCATTTTGTAGAATCCAAGATATGTCAAACTCGTGTTCCTGGTAGTTGTCCTGGGAATAAAGAAAATACAGCACACCCTAAACAAAAACATATTTGGGAATGTTGTATGTGAACCTGTGATCCCTTGAAACAATCTAAAACACGATATACCAAGCCATATTAATTGCAAAGACAAAATATTTTTATTGGCCTTCAAATTAGATCGTTAAAATATCTAAATAATTATACTATGTTGACTTTTCGTTTTAAAGCACCAATATTATTTCCCAATGCTGTGTCACCTGCAAAGCACGATTAGTACTCAAAAGAATGTCTATTACCAAGACTATTAATAAATTCAGGAACAGTTTTGGTCTTTAAAAAGATCCCTGTGGGACACCATGGTAATTGCTAGGTTATCACTAATACAGTACCCAAACATCACACGGTTAAAACGGTCTTTTATATAGGTATATGAATATCATAGATTTAAACTGGTTTTAGAGGTATTAAACCAGTTTAAAGGAACTTCTCTACACAGTAAAGAGTGTCACATAAATTTATTGTTGTAACGAGCGGGATCTCCACCAATTTGGTCTTCCCAAAACCTTAGAGACCTCGCTCGAATACAATGGGGACGTAATTTAAGGGAAGAATAAAAATATGTACTGGTAGACTAATTCACAATAATTTATTTATACAAGTCCCAATATTACAATATTTAATTATACCTATTGTCAGGGGCACATCTAGCTACCATAAGTGATATTGAACATATACATTAAATAACCACAAAAACAATCCTTCAAATTGAAATCAAAAATATAAATCCCTTTTACTGTGACGTTAATCCCCTGAATAAATCTCAAAAACTCTTTACTTGAACCAAACTCAACTTTAACAAACTTAACTCTTTAACAAAACCTTGTCAACCAATACACTCACTCAAAAAGGTTGCTGCCCAGGGGAACATTGCTCTTCCCAAGAGCCAACTCCCCCTCACACCAACAGACTCCGAATCTAAACCTCCCAGACTTTAAACTACACTGCCCTTGAAGGAGTGCTAGGCTAAGCAAGGCCCAAGGTAAACAGTATATCGCTTGTGGTAGTTGTTAACAAACATATGTGCCTGGCATCCACAACAAACCTCTAACTGAATAAGCTATTTGTACATAATTAAAATATACTAAAACAAAACTATTAACTATATACTCTCTAAAAAACGTGACCCTGTCACATACCCCCAACTTCTCCAGTCGCTGCCCCCAGAAACAGTCTAACAAAATCCCAAGCCCTGGGAGCCCCCAACAGACACAGTCTGTCCATCACACCATCCTCCTTGGTCAGCATGATAATTCCCACCTTATCCTTGGCGTCATAGTCGGGGATGGTTCTCGTCTTCAACTATTTTGTAATAATAAAAACAAAAATATAAAACAGAATACATAATGAAAAGAAAAACTATAAACAAATTAATTCTACTTAAAATTTTTTTTTTATTAACTTGGAAAAATTAAAAAACAATATCAGTACTTCTCTGAACTCTAAAACATAAAAACACACATTATTATAGTGAAATTAGTATTAACAAGAGAATCATAACCATGGAATGTTTGTGTTCACCTATATCATATACTATCGGTCCACCTAGAGGACTTAGTCAACATAATCAAACACTGGTGTCGTCAATTAAAAGTCTAGAGATTCAACCCTATCAAATCCTTCAAAAACAACAGAGCGAAAACAGCTACGCAACATCTTAAACGGTGTTATCACCGATGATGGTATCGTAAATTGCTCCGTTGAAAAGGATGAATTACATGGTCACTAGGCCAGTAACTCTAGCTGCCAAGCATGGAAGCAATGGCGGTGTCATTAAACCGACAACAGCTGAACTAAAAGTACAACATAGGACTTTTTTTGAGTTGGGTAAAGGAGGGCGAGGGAGGACGTGTGCAACCAAATACTGTCAAGAAAACGGCCCAGTGTTGCCATTTCGTCCTAGAAGTCGTTTCCCCAACTTTGGACAGTGCATTTCACTCCCTTCACAAAGCAGGGAAGTGTACGCTCTCGTACTGCCCAATGTGGCAACCTCGCTGCCGCTTGCTTCTCTGAGTCCTATGTTCTGGAGAGTACTGAGCACCGTATGATAATACTTTAGGTGAAGCTCACACTCAACTATTTACCTGTCACTGTGTTGCAGCGCTGACCTATTCACGACCAGCCCCCTCCACTCAGTGGCCCCACAAGTGCTCCTGCGGCAAGAGCTATCGCCACAGCAACAACCTCGTTAGACACCAGAGGGTAGAGTGCGGGAAGGAGCCCGCTGCACAGTGTGGGGTTTGTCTAAGAAGGTTCCATCATGTGCCATCCCTGAAGCGACACATGGTCAATGTGCACAACCGGCCTCTCTAGTCGCATCCAACTGCTGGACATTTGGACTCTATGGCAACCTTATCACAACATGGGTATTTTTGTTTACCTCTCTGGTTCCTTGGTTTGTACGTACATATTTTTTTTCATAAACAAGTTTGAACAATCGTTTTTGTTTTACTTAGATCCTTTGGTTGACAATTGGGCTATCACAGATTGTGTTTATCTTTCAATCCCTTTACGAACACAAGATAAATCTACCTACTGTATCGAAAACTAGGTTATACTCTTTCTAAGTTTGACAGTTTTTTATGTTTTATGCACACTCCTGGTCCTAGAAAAACATTGGATCTTTACCGTATTCAAAGAAAACAAACTTTTTTTAACTAAAATATTGTATATTCAAGTATTTTTTCGTGTAAATTATAAATTATAGAAAAAAAATATTGGTAGTTCTATGCTTTTGAGTTTATTCAAAGTGTCTATTCGCAAAATGTACATACTGATACTCAGGTTAAGTTAGTTTCTTCTTATGGTTATAAAATGTATCATCAACCATCTCAGCGTTTTTCTAAGAAATGTTGACGTCATATGGAACGGACGAGTGCGGTAACGGTGCACGCCTGACGTGCGAATAGCCTTAGCCTTTTTTAAAGGCCAACTTTATTTTGTGTACCTAGGTAGTATTTTAGCCTCATTGAGTTAAAACACAGTGTTATAACGTTATAACAGAGTTATAACGTGTGCTAACATCGTGATGTTGTACAGCCCAGCCTAGGACCACGCTAGGGTGTTATCAGTGCAACCGCGTCTACCGGTCAGAGAAGGCGTTGCGGCTGCATCTCCGGGTGGAGTGCGGCAAAGAGCCCCAACTGATGTGCTTCGTCTGCAGCAGAATGTTCCATCACCGTAGCAGTCTCAAGCGACATGCCTTAAGCAGACATGGCGTCAATGTTGTTTGAAACATAATCTAGATTATTTGGAGGTTAAGGAGGATGTTAAACCAGTAACAGCTCTCGACGCGGGAGCAAATGCTGCCGTTATTTTTTTAATAAGCTCAAAGCAAAATACACCAAATTAAAAAAGAAGAAATCCCTTACTATTTTTTTTTATATTGTTTTTGATCAACATTTCGTAATTCTTTAAACTAACTTGAGAGTCATTAACTCACTTAATTTACCTGTTATCAAAAATGCAAAAAACAAACCGGGCATAGAATTTAGTGGGCTTTAAAATTACGTCTGATTTGTTATGGTATTATATCGATGAAACACTGTATTATGCTCCTGCGTAAGAGAAATCACACGCTGATGACATCGCCTCGAGCGTAGCCACATCAATGCCTCGCTGCCGCTAGTCACAGTCCCAATACAAGAGAAAAACTTGCTTCAACTAAAATACTTGCTCTTAATCACCGAGCCGATATTTGTTAAGTCAGTACAGACTGGTATAACATTAGATTCCTAATAGCCTTACTTGTTAAACTAAAGTTGTAACATTTTTACATTTTTATTGTACAATTGGCTGCACTCTAATTAAACATAAGTTAATTTCATTTAGGGCTTTAGTGTTCAAATTCATACTTTTCCTTTGATTGATTATGTTCATTTATTAGATAGATGAAAATACACTAAATTTTTTCAATTTAGTTGTATGTTAGGTAAAAATTAATTTTGTGTATTGAATATTTAATAAATATTACTGAAATTATTTTGTTCCGGTAATATTATATTACTGAATACTGAAACATGTTTGTAATTTAGTTAAATTAAATGTTTTTTTTTCTTTGTTAATCTGTTCAAGAAAAATCGCACATGTTTTGTAATACAATGAAACTCCAGTAGATTCATTTCAGAGAATGTGTTTACAATTTAAAATGTTAATCAGCTAATATTATTTACTCATTAGCTAACCATACGTAAAGCTGAAGACCACTGGAAGCCTAAAAGACAGGGTGTTCATGCTCACACCTTATCATGAATATTTTTTAACTTTTGTTGAAATATTTTGGTTCTAATTACAATATTTAGGAACATTAGCCACAAAATTATACCTGTAGATATTTTTCTACTTGATTTTAAAATATAATATGATTTTAACTATTTTTTATACTAAAATCTAAAACTAAAAAATATTCACTGTAATTTTCCTACATATTCTCAACACATTCTACTAGAATCACGCTTTAAATAGCTGTATAGAGTTTGGAAAGTATTTTTAGTCTTAAGAACGTATTCTAGTGACGTGCCCATTTTTTATTATTTAACAATTGTCAATAACTGTATGGTTTAAATGAGACAATAGAATAGTAGACAGTTGTAAGAATAATAATTAAAATTTACATTGAACTTAATGAGATTAATATAAAAATATGTATCAGATATTTTTTAAACAATTTTTTCTCTGAACAGATTTAAGATTATTGTGTCTGTTATTAAATAAACAATGTGAAAAGAGTGGTTAAATTAATCTTGCAATTTTTACCTTAAGTATATTAACAAAAAAAATTAATATTAAGGAAAATATGACTGAGTTAATAGTTAAATACTTAATGTGTAAATACTCAAATAGTTCAGGTTTAATGAACAACTGGAAACAGTAAATAATGGATGAATATGCTATGGAGTTTTTTAGGGCATAGCAGTTGCTCAGGTACTAATTCTAAATTTACATCCAATTGATAAATACCTTGATCCTACTTGACGTTCATAAATCATAGATTTGACACCGAACGGATCTGATGAGTATTTTAATGTGAATACAAGTGAATGGTAAGTGATATGGGTTCAATAGATTCTATGATTTTTGTAGCTCTGTTTCTGTCAAAAATCAGCTGATTAATTAATAGTTCAACGACCAAATTATAACTTGGTCTAGTATCTAACAAGCACAAAAGTTTTTACAGGATCGAACTGACGACCTTAATATTATGAAGTGGAAATTATAACCACTGAACCTCCCATCCAGTCATATTATTCTTATTATTGTAATATTGCCCTACTACTCAGACCCAAGGTGACAAGTTGGTCAGTTTCAGGTTTGTCTCTGCCATGGTCGACCCTATCAGGGGACCAGTTTGCGTGTTCCTCGTGTCCTCGGGTATACCGATCGAGGACCGCCCTCAGTCTGCACCAGAGGGTCGAGTGCGGCAAGCCACCGGGCAAGGAGTGCTTGGTCTGCTCCAGGAGGTTCTACCACGGTGGCGACCTTAGAAGACACCTTAGGACCGTCCACAAAGAGCTGACGGAGGACGCACAGGGGACTACTCCTGTCGTCATAATGCAGCATCAAGTCTGAAGTTGACTTCAGACCTTCAAGTTAAATCCAGAACTTCGTTTGAAAAATGAGAAGGTTCAATTACCTGATTCCTACTTTTGAGTTATGCGTTTTTCATCGATTCCATTCATCTTCAGATCTTTATATAAGAACTTTTCCGAAACTTCGCAGCAATGTGTGTCAGATATAAGAACTTCCTTGGACAGGTGTGTCAAATATAAGAACTTCCTTCGAGAGATGTGTCAGAATTAAGAACTTTATTATTGAGGTGTGTCAGATATATGTACTTATCAAGAAAGGTTATAAAAAGAACTTTTCTGAAAAGGTGTGACAGAAGTTAAGAAATAGCACACACCATAACTGTTCGATCATGTGATGATGACTTGTGTAAACAACACTTCTGTGCCGTCACTATGTTACGCTGTCTTTTTAAAGTATTGTATGTGCATTTTTCATGTTTTATGTTCTATATGCTCCTTCTTAAACTTTTGGAAACCCTCTCCAGGATGGATGAGTTCTTATATGTGATTATGAAGATGATCTTATATGTGATGTCCAGAGAATCTAACCGAGCTATGATTATCATAAAAATACACAAAAGATGTAACAATTTTTCATCTGAAATTTTTAAATGTTAAAATTAACCTATGCATTTGTCAAAACATTAGGGAAATTTCTGTCACTTGTATCTAACAACAAATTTCTTCAACAAATGAATCCTTTGTGACAATTTCTACCATTAAAATAAATAATAATTGTTAACAATGTTTTACAGTACTACACAGTCTGTTTTTATGAATTTTACCATCTCTCTTTTGTACATTCTGTTTTTGCAACGTAGTACGTAAAATTTTCCATTTTACAAGATATTGATTAATAAAAAACCTTATATTGTATACTATCTTTTTTCGCTGTATTTTACTTTTTATTAATAGATCCAATTGCAAATAACAAGTTTTTTTCCTATATTGTAATTTATTTTTAATATTTGTTATTTTTAAATTAAAATATAAAACATCAATTTTTATCATAATCTTAGAACTTTCGATCTTAAGTTACTAGAACTATATTGGAACATCACTATTTGGCAAAGTACTTAAATAATGTGATAATATTGTAAAATTATACAATGTGAGTAAAAAAATTAAACTTAATCTCATTTTAGTTTGTTTGATTACAAATAAACATTCCATACAATTATTTTAATTTAGTGGAAGATTTGTATGTAAGATCATTAGTAATGTAATTAATTTAATTATTATTAAATACTTACCTTTGTTTTATATATACAAACTGTTATTTTGTTAATAAAATATATAAACTGGTTGGAATTGGTTTTAATATATACCAAATATGAAGAATAAAAATATGCAATAATTAAAGTAAAAAATAATATTATGGTAGTTTATTTACATACATTTTTAATTTGTTTTTATTGTTTGAAAGTTTTAAAATTTTAAAAGTTTTAAAGAGAATATTACAATAAAAACCTCTATGTATTGCTGGAAGGACGGATTGCGGAGATATAATATATAATATAATATATATAAATTAAATTTTTTAAATACATAATATGTAAACAATATTATCTTAAAAAATTAATAGGAAACTGTTTAGTCAACAGTAATTTAAAACAATTATAGTTGATAATAACACTATGTTTTCTTTTTGTTTGCATAAAATTTGATTTAAATATTTCAATACATGTTACTATTCAAGAATATAATTTTGAAATATCAAACATGGATTGAAGTGTTTAACTTTAAAGCTGCTGTTGCGATCATTTCGAACTTTAGCTTATTTATCGGCATGTCGTTAAATTTGTAATGATTCCGTCTGGGTTTTATGCCGGTCTTTAAAATTTAGCCCGATAAAAAGTCTGGATTTCTTGTCAGCCAGGTTTATATTTTACCTCTGCTTTAGAGTCTGCAGTACTTCCGCCATCTTGGATTTTCAACAAACACAATAAACAATGGTAAATTTATGCTAGCATTTCTGACCAAACGATATTCGTTTAAAATATGAATTAGGTGTGTAATAAAAGGTTTTGTGGTTTATGTATTGAATTGCATAGTTCCATTTTCCTTTCATAAATAATATTTTGTTAACTATAGAATATAGTAATTATTGTGTGCCAAACATATTTTCTGGGAAATAAAATAAATCATTTTATTATGTAATTTTCTTGAGAGCAATGTAGTACTTTACCTTTCATTTGACACCTCTACCATCTTTTTACAACTTTCGCATAACTAGCGTTGTTGTCTGCTGTCTCAAAATTAATATTGTTTTTATTTTAATTAAACAAAATAATTTTATTGTAATATATATGCTAATGTTAATAATATTCTAAAAAATAAATAAAGGAATGAAACACATAACTGAAACACAAATCAAAGTCAAGCTATAAGAAGAATGCTTATGTTCCTTGAAACTTCAACCAGTGTACTTAAATTGTTTCATGAACTCATCCACCGAGTTCAGCATTAAAAACTGTCACATTAAAAACAGTGCTGATTTGAAATTGAATTTTCGAACGAGTTGTGAGCTGTTAAGCCTGTGGTGACAGAGTATAATCGGAAATTTTGTTACAGCATGGGAATACACATTGGATGTTTTCACCAGGAGACACGGGTGCCCGAACTGTGGCAAACGATACAAAAACCGCGGAGGGCTTCTGCAGCACTTGCGCCTCGAGTGCGGGAAAGCGCCTATGTTTGAGTGTCCCGTTTGTCAGCAGAGAAGCCATCAGAAGGGAACGCTGAAGAAGCACATCAAGAGGTTTCATCCCGATGTCCCGCTGTAATCGTCCTTCTGATTCTTGGTTGAAAGAATCACTGATTCTTGGTGATGGTGAAGTTATATTATTGTGGATACTTTCTATCACAATTAGTTAAACAAAGTTATTAGTAGAGTTATGGGAGGAAGCGGATGGAAAAGACTTTTTGGCCAAAAACTATAAACAAAAAAGTTCCCGTACTGCACTAGTCCAACCATATTTTGAATATGAAATTATATAAAACTATGTAGATAAATGTGGTGGCAAACAGCGCACAAAACACTGATTATTTAATAATTCCATAATGTTCTAGTTTACAACTCACCTGAAGACGAGATCAAATTCCAGATTTTAAAAATGTGAAGCTTGGTTTTACTTACTAATTGTGATGAAAAATTACCACAATAATAATTTTAATTATATACCTAATGAAATACCCGTGCATAATTTGAAATATTCTTGAAATAACAATGTTTGTGAAAATAATTATTTTAGGAAACTCAACTTTAGACAAAGTAATCATATTATCAGACAACATTTTGTTTGAATTACAAAAATTACTATTGAAGGTCTTGTCAATTAAAATTTGTCAATATCATAGTGCATCATATTTATTTTATCTTATTTCTGTGTTGTGATAATGTTTTTTTATAATTGTTTATTGAAGATCAATATCGTTTAAACTTATTTTTTTAATCCCTGATTCTTCAGAAAGACTATTATTTTTAGGATATATTTAATAAAATACTGTTTTTTTTGTTAAAAGATATATCTATGAATAAGATAATTAAAAATTGTTTCTACTTTTACGTCTTGAAAATTGATAATTGAAAACTTACATAAATGCTGAAAACCATTTTAATTCAGTAAATGTAAAATTCTGAAAACTATTTTAAAGACACTTTGTGTTAAGTATCCTTCATTAAATACATACATACAAATTTGTACAAAATAATTAACTGCACATTGTTTTTCAGGATATTTTAAACTTGAGTGAAGTTCCATTTAAACAAGTGATTTTAAGTCTGTATTAAATTAAAGTAATAATAATGACTTGAACATTAAATAAATACCAACTTATGTTCTTTATTTAACAATGGTCAACCATACTTTTAATTGAGAGGTTTTATATACGGCATATTTCCAAACCACTTAATATTGTTATTCATTAATGGTCTCTAAACCTGTGAATTGATTATTTTATTTAAATATAAAATTTTCTGCTGTAAGTTACGTTATATTAGTTGGAAGTGATGAACTCTAGAAAAAGGGGCCTTTACTTAGCTTTTTATTGTGAGTTAAGTCCATACATAAGATATATTCCTCAAAAGTATAGCATATTTTTAAAGTTTTCTATTGAACTTTAATAAATATATTTGATAAGTTTAAGGGCTTAATCATTTCAATATTATAGGGTGTTACTTGTGAATATAGATAGTCTTGCCAATATACTGTAATATAGTTATATCTAGCTTTTTAATACATTTTTGTACCTGGTCATAATTTAACTTTAATAAATAAAAATAAATAATTTTGTACCTAAACCTATTTTTTTATTTTAAGTTTACTGACAAACTAATTTTGATGAAACTCTACACTAACAATAATTTTAATTTCTGTTTATTCAAAGGAAGATCTGTTAGTTATATCTGTACGCACCTTTTGTTATTATCTTCTTAATCCTACATTGACATATTTTTTCTTTGAGGTTGCGTTCACCCAGGCTATAAAATATCCTAGAAATAGTTTAAGGGTTTGTTAACCATATATAAACTATTTCTAGTTTACATGACATGGAAAAATGTTCGAAATTGCGAGATTCACATTTATCTAAGATTTTAATCATACCTACAATACCACTTACCACCATTACCACTTACCACTTACCATTGCAGACTAATAACTTATAAAGAGAGTCACGTTTTTAACCCAACAACTAGTGACCGGCGGTCAGACATCAGGCACTTTGAAGTCCACATTAAACTGTAGATCCCTTTAATATTTCATTGACTGTTGAGCTATTAATTAACAGTTCTGTTTAAGGAACATGTCAGGCTTAATCAGTTATACAATCATCTTACACTCATTTCTCATTTATACTTGGCTTAAAATACCTACCTGTGTAGGTCGCCATTTCACTGACTAAATATTTCCAGCTAAAACTTTGGTTATATTGTCAAGTAACTGTTCCATATAATAGTTACAAATAAAACTGGAACTGGAACAGAAACGTTTAGTGGCGTTTATCTTCTCATCACCATCTCCTTTGTCGACGTTCGCAGGTTTCTCCAGTATGTTACCCAGGACGCCCGCAGTGTTCGGTCAGGACGGCTGGGAGCGCCCCACAGGACACCCCCTCACACCTACCACTCCTCACGAATGTCCTTGTGGCAGGAGGTACAAGCTGCTGCCTTCTCTCCGTCTGCACCAACGATACGAGTGCGGCAAATCCCCCTCGTTCTCATGTCAGTGTTGCGAACGCAAGTTTCATCACAAAGGAAGCCTCAAGAGACATCTGTACTCTGTTCATGGGAATACAACGTGATCGTTGTGGATGCAGTTATTTTAATTTTATTCATTTGCTTAATTGCATACAAGGTAAAGTTAAATGTATAGTATAATATTTTCAATTATTGTGATAAATTTGGAGTTTTGGTGATTTGGAATTAAATATTTGTGTTAACAGTTATTAATACTATGATTTATTTACTATTGATAGTGTTAAGGTTTCATACTATTTTGAAAAATAAATCTGTATTGTATAGTCATAATTTAAATTTTAATCGAATGGTCAGGAAGTTTCTGCGTTTTTTCTCTTCGTATTTTTTTAATTGTTAAATAATGCGTTCGATTCTAAAAGATACGACTACACTTCTGTTAATTCCACTTAATCCAGCAGGAAACGTTAAGAGTAAATGGTTTAAGGTGGCCCATCTACGTCGTACCCCTTATAAGTTTGATATATTCTTACTTAAATTAGGTTGGGTTACAAAAGATGCAAGAATTAAAAGTAGTCTTCATGAGCGCCTGCCCATTTGAAATATACTTTTATATTCAATGATATACATGTAGTCATTAAAATACAATTCCACCAGGCTTCTTTGGGAATGATCATTACTTTTTAAACTAAATATCTAGTTGCCTGGAAAAATTGAGTTTTATTTTTTGTTTATTAATTAAATAAATAGACTTTTGAATATAGTACCTCTTCATTTCAAAAACTCTTTCTGTCGCAGTACAGGAAGCAGCACCAATTCACTCAAACACAAATACTTCATAATAATATGTTAGAAAATATACTTTCGCCCGTAAATTGTCTATAGATAAATCATGCATAAATTTATTCATATCTAACTAAATATAAATAAATAAAAGGATTGAATATCTAAAGCTTTTAATGGACATTATGCTTACCTTTAGTGTAGATTAGTAATAATTATTAAAGGTTTGTGGTATTAGAAATAATGTTAAAGTACTTAGTTTCCAGTTGATCAACTTGTTGTGAAAATATTAATCATATTACTATTACCATTTGAAATGATGACTTACCCAGGTAGGTAATTTTAAACCATGTATGAATGAGGAATGATTGTAAGATGATTGTGGCGCGATCTTGTAAGTAATGTTATTGACTAAGGCTGACATGTTCCTTGTATATGAGTGTTATTTTTATTGCTCATCAACCGATGACATATAACAGACCTACAGTTTAAACGTAGGATCCGAACTCTAAATTACGAACTGGTCTAATTATGAAGATGGTCTTTGCGAAGAGTTCTATAAACAAAAATGTACAATCATGTGATAAGCGACGTAACTTCCATTTCAATTTTTGCTTCTCCTAATTGCATCTCTGACATTGTTTAGCACATAGACATGAATGTCGATATCCAAATCATATACCTGGTGGCGGCCGTGGCGATTTGAGGAACTACTGCGGCCTCTAGCCAAACTAGCCTACAGATCAAACAGGCTTTATAGTCCAATGAAAAAAGGCAACTAGTGAGCTTCTTTGAGTGAATTTCAAGATTAACCAAAATTAATAGTCCCACTTTGTACAGGTTTTATCGATTTCAACTCAGACAACTCACAGTCCAGTTCGGGGAGCTATCGTAGGCGGGACTCCTCCAAGGAGCGTCCCTTCCCGTGTGTCCAGTGCGGGAGACGCTACCAGTCCAAGGCGGGTCTGAGTCTGCACACTAGGCTAGAGTGTGGCAAGGAGCCCATGTTCGAGTGTGGCGTGTGTCGACGCAAGTTCCACCAGGGCGGCAGTATGACCAGACACATGCGGGCGTTGCACCCCTCGCACCCGCTGCCTTCGCCGCAGCGACAAACCAACCTGTCCAGGGCCAGACTGGTCCAATAAACTATCTTTATAATTTTTCATAGTTTAATTTTTCTCCAAATCACTAATATAATGTATATAATTCTTTGGGGGACCATGCAATTGTTCAACAGTGCGATCCATCCACCGTGTTTTCCATGTTATTCTGCCGTGGTGTCTTTCCGCATATACCGCCCTAAATATATTGTTACCAATAGTAATAAAGTAGGAGGAGCAAATAAATAAAATGTATTTTGCATCATTTTTACCAATGGCCATCAAATAACCATGTAAGTGGGAAGAAACAATTGAGTGAAGAAGATAATGACTCCTTTCGACTTTTATATTTGCATCTATACTATCAATAACCAACTTTACAACTCCGCAGAGCTCTGTCTGGATGCGCCTCGCCCTCAAAAAAGTGGGGAAGTGGTGGACCAAACACCTGTGGACAGAATGAGATCCTACAGTCATTTGTGCATCAAAGGATTAAAGTGACACTTTTTGTCCCTAAAGGAAACTGTTGTTGACAATTTCCTGTGAGACAAATGGACTTTAATTCCATGATGCACTCAAAACTTTTCTTCCAGCGAAATATACATTAACGCAAATTACAAATTATCCACTAATAACTAACTTGAATCACTAATTTTCCAAGTTGACTAAAATAACCTCAAAGCAATCAATGCAAACTTTCCAGCTGACCGTTCAAGAAATATTTAATACTATAAATAACTGTCATCTGTTATTATTTCTGAAGGTTAATTACATGGTGTTCCTAGATGTTTCCAATGCTATTCTTATGGCCTTACTTTTTCTCCCTTGGGACTAAGCGTACTACTTTAGTAGTCTATTCCAGAGAGTAAAGTAAGGTTTTACATAGTTGGTATTGGGAAATGAATTTATTTCCTCTATGAAATACATAGTTTTTTACATATACAGTACATGATGTTACTGAACTACCTGGCCCCTTTGTATTGTGTACTGTGTATTTGTATCAAGACAAACACATTTTACAATATAAACATAGGTTTACGGTGACTGGTATTCTGTCCGTCTGCCTGTAGGCCCTATGTGTTTTTTACAAATTATAAATTGCAATAGATCATAATCCCTTTGACGTACACACGTGAAACCCTATTAAATATTTTAAATAATTCCAAAAATTAGGTGTACAATATTAAAATATTTTTATTTAATCTTATTTCAAAATGATGGCTCTTTAAAATAATCAAATTAACATATTGTGAAAAATGGTAACATTAGGTAAAAAAATCTGTGTCATCAAATTTGCTCAATTGATGCAAATTCTTTTTAATTACTTATTATATTTAATTGATACCAATATTAAGGATAATCGGAAAAACCAAACTATTACGTGCATTGTAAACATTTGATTTGTAAAAAGTAAAAGTATAATAATTTTATATCCGATTGTTTTTATTAAGGTATCATTAGATTCACATTTAAATTATGTAAATTATATGATACTTATTTTTTTACTTAATGTTAGCCATATATTTTAATATTACTCATTTTTAGAGATGGTCTACACGTTTATATCGAAATTAAAGCTTCTATATCAAAAGAGTTACGAGTTAGGAGTAAAAAACCTATACTGACAGACGGGAATCAAGACCCAGGTTTATACTGTAAATTATGTTTGTCTTGATACAAGTAGCAAATCTACAAACTGGGTAGTTCAGTAGTTGGTAATTCTGAAACACTCTGTATAACCTGAAAATGACTTTTGTCACCAAGTCCAGTAGCGATGTTCACTTGCACTGCAATCAGTCGCACTGATAACTTGCTGATAAACCTAGCCCACTGCCGCATCCTAGCAAACTCTTATCTTATCTTACTACAATACATTGCAGCTTATAAACACAAACTCAACTTTGTAAACAATTTTTGTTGCTTGGTTAAAATTTTAAATGTAAATAAAAAACTATGTAAATGAAAATTCCTCTACGTATAAAAGTGCGTAATGACATACTTATTAGTGCTTTGTTAGTAAAACAAACCTTGAAACACTTGTCCCTATGTCTTGATAAACATATTAAAACTAGTTTTAAATACCTGTATAAAATTGACAATGGGAGGGAGAAAAAACTAGCTTAGGACAACACTTCAAACATACAATCAATATTTTCTTGATTCAATTACCAATCGTTTAATTATTTTAAAAAATTTGAAAATTAATTTTAGTGGTGGAAATTGTTGGAAATTACGTCACCTTCTGTACATGAGAGGGTCGTCGATGAAATGCTGATCCGACAGATTGCAGATGTGGCATTTTTAGCATGGGCGTCTGTATCGGTTAGGCGATCCATCGGACCGTTTGAATCGGCGATGTGTTCAATGTGTTGGTCTAGTCAGTTCGCTGATACTTTTTGGTCTTATTGGATATTTGACGGGAGCGTACGCGTCAGATAGCCGATGTGGATGGCACGAAACCGCCAATTTAAAATAAAATAACAATCTGAGAGGAGCGTGTCCATTAGATTGCTGATGCATAGCGACAGTTGGCCCAACCGCCAGATTGCCGATGTTAGAAAACTCATTGGGGTTTCTGATGGGAGCTTGTGCGTCGGTTACTGATTCGCGTGACAACGAAATATAGGCTAATTCATAACAGAGTTGGTGTTCTGTTATGAATTGGCAATCTAATATATGCGCTCCCGTCAGAATTCTTAGGCCCTAGGGCAGTGTTTTGGCAGTTAAAAAACATAAAACACGTGACATGCAGGGCCACGGCTACTGGTCCTTATCGATACAGACCCTTTCTCCTTCGAACAGGGCCCTGCAAGTTATAATCATAAATCTTATAAAAGTCATAATAATCGATAGTTGTAGTATTAAAGCAGAATATCTGAAATAATAATTTAAATAACATAAAACAACAATTTCTTTCAAACAAACAATAATAATAATCATCATGAAAGAGCTTTTGAGGTACTCTAGCTCTGTGAATATTTTGTTATGTATGTGGTTGAAATTGTGTAAGTTGAAGGGTTACAGTATATAATTTTGATTTTAGCCCTTCAATTGCAAAAATATGTATATTATGAGCCCAAAAAGTAGAAAAAAACAAATGAGGCTATTTTTCGAATATAATTACTATGCTAATTAATATACTGTATTTGCAAAGTTTCATACTTCCAAAATACTAGGTATGAAATTATGACTTGTATAGTTAATTAATTAGTTAATTAAGTTTATATACCAATTGTTGATTCAAGTTACTGCATAAACCTGTAACTAAAATTAACTTTTTCAAATGCCCGGGGTAGCTTTGTTTGTACCTTTTACGATTATTATTGTGGTTTATTATTATTTAACTTATCTTATTTTACTTAACAAATTTTTTATTGTTTAATTTTATCTCTTTGGCTTTTCGTCCCGTGCTGTGTTTATAACTAAAGTAAGTTTATGGGAAGAAGATACTCATTGCCAACTCTTTTACTTCACGTTACAAATCAGACATAAATGATTAGTTTTTGCTGTTAAATTGTATGTATTGAGGCAGCTGATTCAATGTGAAAAGAATTAATAACTGTGTTATTTTGTTATGTAATTGTGCTTGTAATTTTGCTAATTTTCATCTACTGTTTAGTGTCAATCATTTTCCCCTACCATTACATTACCTTACCTTATTTCGTTGCCTAACATGAGCTTGAAAATAAAACATCTGCACATATTCTGCCTATAATGTTGCCATAAAACACACTTTAATACTTTGCTTTTTATTTTTACATTTCGTATTACATTTATTTATTAATCTTTGTAATAAATTTGATGTATTTTATTTTCTTTGTTTTTTGTTACCGTTATATAATGATAATTTCTTATCAATTTAATTAAAAATGTTGTTGGTGTATTTTAGAGAATTGTTGGAGTGAGGATTGCACTCTTAAGCCACTATTACCCAACGTTTCGCTCATACAATTCTAGTTTTTCAAACACCAAACAACTATTACAGTAGGAGTTTCTTTAGAGGAGGTTAAAGCAATTTTGTCTAGGGCCTTCGACTCCAGCGGTGGTGAGGCATCGTTGTGGCTGGAGGGTTATGCTAGAGTCGATGCTACCAGCACATGAGTGTCTTACGCAGGAGCGTAATACAGCTTTTTATGTAGTCGACAATCATAAATGAGACTTCATTTTAAAAGCACATTAAATTCCACACTCGGTTTGTTTTTTATATTTATCAAAACAATTATATTAAGCTGGTTATTGGACTATGAAGTTTGTTTTACTTTAAATGTTAGCTGGCGTAGAAAAAAAACAAAAAAAGAAAAGAAAGTTTATTGTTTATTTGCGTCCAAAAATAACATCAGCAAATGCTCCTGAGTCGAGAGTGTTATTATTTTTACCGTGGGTTTAATATCATCTTAACGGAATATTAGAACTAAGAATGGTACGAGTCCATGTGATCCCAAGTATAGGTTTACTAGCCAGATAGGTTTTAACGCATTAGTAAGCTAGATGACGTAGCCTGTACTGCTTATTGTTTAACGTATTGTTTGTTGAAGGTCCCCGCGGGAGAGCGTACAAGCCGAGGTTCCACGTGGAGGATTCACCGCGACACGTCTGCCTCAAGTGTGACAGGTCTTACATGCACCAGCACCATCTGGTGGCTCACCAGCGATACGAGTGTGGTCAGCAGCCCCACTTCATGTGTCAGATGTGCCACAAGCGTTTCTACCAGAAGCAGGTCCTCTACAGGCACATCCGTTCCGTACACCTTAAACACGCCAACTTCTTGTAGGCCTAAGCATTCCGATACTGGTTACCTGAAATTTAATTTTATCCTTGAAAAGTGTTGTGTACCGGCATAATCTATAGAAATATGTTTTTTAATTGTTATTATGAATATTTTTAATCACGAGTAGTAAAACAATGTATCACGACTTTTCGGTATCTTAAAAGTTTCACAATCATTCACATTCATTTGTTTCATTTCATTTTTTCAAATTTTTTTGTTATTCAAATAAGATCAAAAATTTATTTTTTATATTTTTTAAATGTAATAAAATAATATTTGTATAGGTATTCCTTCAAGACTGAAACTATGACAAAAGATGAAACTTTAAATAAAATATTTACGGTAGTAATAATAATAGTATGAACTACATTGATTGTTTTTTATTTCAAAAAGAGTTACTTATACTCACGCGCGAATAAATTGAGCTAAAAGTTCAAACATTGCCTGAATTATGGAACAAGAATGTTATGAATTAAGGGTTTATTTTATTTTATTTTCCACAGAAGAGTTCTGTGCTGTGGCAAAAAACTAAAACCCTGGTGGTAGCGCCACATCACTGCAATCGACCCAAGCTAAAAGTTGATTGCGCCATCACAGTGAGTGGCCTATCTTACTTGTCGCCTTACTCAAGGCGTCCCTCTTTTTCCTTCGCAGTATAGACAACACAAAGTCGCTCACAGCCTTCTATTTTTCATCACCGTGCAACATATTTCCCACAATGTTCTCAGGGGTCAGATTGCCACCAACTGTGTCTGCAAGGGCAGTACGATCTTCTTGAAAATGACGGCACACAAAAAAGGTGTGGTACACATCATCTTCGCTGTCTTCACAGTATCTGCACCTAGAAGAGTCTACTTTATCCATTCGGTGCAGATACAGGCGGAAATAACCATGCCCTGTCAGGAACTGAGTGAGATATAAGTTTACCTCCCCATGGGTGTGGCAAATCCATGGTTCCAGGTTCCCAATGAGGCACTATGTCCACCTTCCAGTTGTCCCCTCATCCCATCGATGCTGCCAAGTGACCATTGTTCGGCCTCGAGCCAGCTCAGCTGCTTCAGCTCGCTCTACCACTGGCTCACGCACCCAGATAGTTTTTTTTTCTTGTGCTAGCAGTTCAATTAGAATGGCTCCTGAAATCACTAGCACAGCTGCCTCAGAGACTGTTCAGTATGCAGACGCGATTCTGAGAGCACCTCGACTCTGCACTGCAAGCATATGAGTTCGGTATTTCTTCAGTTTCAGGTTTCGGTATTTCTTTACCTTTGTTGCATCAGCCCAAATATCCGCTCCATAGACCATTATCGCCTGCACTGTTGTCATCAGTAGCCTCCGCTTCCCTTGTATCGGTCCACCAACATTTGCCATCAGTCTACCGAGGGTTGAGGTCACTTTGGCTGCCCTTTGGCATGCTCCACTGATATGGTCCCAGTAGGTAAGCTTGTCTAGCACTCCTCCCAGGTACTTGGCTGTCCTCTGCGCCATCTATCTAACCACCAACTTCTGCACCTCTGAGGGGACTCCATCTGGACCAGGGGCCTTATTGTTGTTCATTAAGCTGACTGCTTCCTTCAATTCCTGATGCTTGAACAATGGGATTTCATCAACATGAATCTGTAAAGGAATTTAAGGGTACCCTTAAAAACCCTTAAAAAGTAAAAAATCCAAATTTCTCAAAAATGCCTGTAACGATTTTGAAAAAAAATTTAGTAGTTCATATAGAACATGAAGTACTAAATAATATGACACCACTCGCACGTCTGTTAAGTTTACCGTGAATACAATAAAGGTAAAGTATATGCAGTCCATAGTAAACACAGTTGGCTGAGAATGCCCAATGTTATTCTTTCGGAGAATATTAAAAAATATTTCTTCGTTATTTCCTAACTGTTTTAAACGAAAATTGGTATGCAGTGTATGGCACACCACCCAAAAAAATTCTATAAAATGTTTGTTATTACGGGGGGGGGGGTTATACAGCCCCAAAAATGTCTAAAAATTTAACTTGTTTTCTCTTGCTGTTAGTTTTAGAAATTGGATGATTACCTTTGAAACAATAAATTTTGAAATTATATTTGCATATACTTTAAAGAATATGATGGGTTTATTGAAGGCTGTCGTTTTTAGATTTATTTTAGAATATGGTAGAAAGTATGACTTAGTCCACTGATACCGTATTTTATCAACAGTTCATGTAATAATAAACAATTGCTCAAATTTTATACCGTAAATATCTAAGACGTCTTTGAAAAACATGTTTAGTGAATAAAAAAAATTCTTTGATTAATAAATAAAATAAATCTTTTAAAAGGGACTACGTAACAACTAAAACTAAATATTACCTTAGACTTTTAGAGATAAATTGTAAATACCATTGATAAATAAAGTATGATTTAGATAAAATATATAAATGTTGAAAATGTACAGTACTTGTATTTGTGACTGTTCATTTTATAGTAATTGTTTTATAGTAAATCTAGTCTTGATTGTTACCACATATTTTAGCATCATTCCTATATTGTTGTATTATTGCGAATTTTATTAAAAGATTATCTTACAACATGATCATGCATTTTATATTGTATTTGTTATTCCAGACAAAGATTTTTACTCGTAAGACATGTTGTTTTATATATATTTGTTACTATGATCGAAAATGTTTACTTAATACTGAATGTTTGTGTAAAATGTTTTATTAATCCATTGCCTCGTTTCTGTAAGTGGCCCCACTATTGATTGTGTTTCAGTATTAAAATTTTGGTTTGAGGGGAAATCTATTTGTGTCTCGAACAATTTTTAACTATTGAATTTCATTTTCACAGTAATAATATTTCCAGAGTTATTAGAACTACCTCGTCTCTGCCAAACCAGTATTTAATAAACCTTATTTACAAATTAAGTCTTGTATAGATTAAAATTCCTATACAAGAATTAATATGAAATAAAAGTTATTTTTCTGAAAAAATAATGTGGTTTTATTTTCCTTATGGCGATAATATGTGTGATTTGAATAGCCCGTTCACTCGTTAATGCTGATTCAGTTTTCGATATTTATATGGTTGTACGTTGTTGTTGACGTGTAATCTGGTCATACATTTTAAGGAAAGATTATATTGATTCAGCCTTGGCACCTGAATTTAGATATAACTGAGTATTTTACTCACGTTGAGCCTGAAAGTGGCAATCAATTGTAGCTGTGGAACATGTTTCAAGCTATTTAAAGATCATCTTCAGACGCTAAATTTCAAACGAAGCCCATCTGGCGACGGTTGTTGGAATTTTCTACACAACACATAATATTTACAAACGACAACGTGTTTTCACTCACAACACTTAAAACCCCCAATAACCCTTCGAAAATATTATATGTTTGTGTGGAAAACACGGACAACCGTCGCAAGATGAGCTGAAAATGAGCTGTAAACAGTTTGATACATGTTGATACAAGTTTTGCAGATATAACTGATTGACATATTCAGGATCAAAGTAAGTAAAATACCCTGTCTGAAGGAAGGATTCTTTTCATAGTATTATTTTGCTCACTACGAAGGAATAGTTTTATCTGAATTTTTTAAAATGTCATTAAGATATATAATTTATAATCAGATTCTTTGGCCTGACATACATACTATATAAGCTACATGCTAATATAACTGTAAAAGGGTACTGTAGTTCGCTAATTTTTTAGAGTATTCACTATCGATATTATTGTCTCCTGTTCCAATAAATATTTTATTTATTAGACCGTAGACTATCCTTAGTCTTGCGGCTTTCATGAAGTTACCTTATCTTTTAATGAATTGTGCAATCATATGCTAATTAAGTACTTCGTAAATTTATCGCTTCGCCTCGTTAACTAGACCTTTTTAAAATAATTTTGTTTTGTGTGAATTGAAAAATATTTTCAAAATTATTGTAACAAAGTGACCACGATTGTGCAGTTATTTTTTCTCTGATTTCCTCACAAGAGATTTGTGTGATAAAAAAAGGAATTTCCTCTTGATTTGTAATTGATAAACTTAGCAAAAATGATAATCGTGCAGAAATAAACTGTAATCTTTAGTCACTGAATATGTAAGGAGTTAATACTACCTTACAATGTAAATAACTCATTTTTGTTCTATAAGAAATAGGTTAATGACAGCATTATTTACAGGTTACACAAGTTTAAATAAATGGTTGAAATGACAAATTAGGTGTAAAGAGAATTTTGTGTGAATTTTTATTCTTCTTATACAAACAAATATAATTACCTCACAATTTATCATAGAAAAATAAAAGATTTATCTATGTAATTCACGTTATAAATCACTTTACCTTTAATTTGAAACCTCGACCATGTTTTACGACTATTGTGTTCAGTAATCAGTGTCTCTAGTTTAGGTTTAAAAACATAACTAAGTCTAGTTGCTTTATTTTTAAGCCATATACCTTTTTCTTTGTCTTGTTCCTCAGTTTCATTGTAAAAATACTTTTTTAGTATAAATTACAAAAAATGTATTAAAAAGGGTACTCAAACTCAGTTATGGAAAATTCTACAATTTTTCATAAACATAGCAATTTTATTTTTATTTATAGCTCATTTAGTGTATGTTCATATGTGATGAAGCTGTGTTTTTGCGAAATTCTATTCTGATTTGAATCTAGTAATGCTTTCACTAAATCATCAATATTCCTAAGGGAAAATCCAAGGTTTCGTAGATACTGCAGACTCATACTATAGGAGTGTAAGTTGTTACTTTGTGGTTGTGATTCCTAACCAGGCAGATGATTGCAGTGGTCGCTCGACCCAGGACAGCAGTTGTTCCCACCAAGTTCTTCAAGTGCGACAACTGCGGTCGTGTCTACATCAACCCTAAGTCACTGAGCTCGCACAAGTCCCACGAGTGCGGTAAGGAGCCCAGATTCCCTTGTGTCATCTGCGTCAGGAGGTTCCACCAGAAGAACAACTTGACGAGGCATCTTCGCACGGTGCACCGGGATGTGTATATGCCGGAGATGGAGAAAATACCATAGTCTGCAAATGTTGTCTTGTACTATGGCACAGACTCAGACATTTAAAGACTTTTGTGATAAAGGTTGGAAATTTTTCAATTGTATTAACGGATATGTGTAGTGCTCTTGATTTGACGTAGTAAATATTCTCTCGTGGAAATTCCCTGAAGGATCCAGCCTAACCAAGCTGTGATAGCATTAAATAAGTTTTCGATGATCCTGTTTCAGAACGGATTAATTGTGTGAGCAATGCACAGTAAACATTATGTATTTTATAAAGGATAGAAAATTACACTTATACTGGCATGTTACACTCTAATCTTTTAGATGAAACATATTCAAACATACTGGCAAGTTAAGTGTAAGAAAAGGCCATGTGGCCATAATTTTGCCGTTTAAAGTAAAGAATTTTTCATTTCATTTCATTGAAATACTTTGTTACAATGAATAAGCAGTTATTTATTTAAACTTGCGTAACAAATTTATATGTAAAAAAACTTTTAATTGAATTGTGGCAGGTTTACGTAAGTATAGTTTTCCATCCTCCATCAAATTCCATTTATTGCGCCTTGCTAACACAATTTTTTGCGATTTGTAAAAGGATTATTAAAAACCTCGATCGTTTTTCCTATCCAGGCAATGTTATGTAGTCGTTCCGAGTTGGATTTTGCTGTGGTTTAGACCATAGCCTCAACAGTCAATAGTATATTTGACACCAACATTTTTATTCCCATTAAAGCAATATTAAAAACTCTTAAACATGCCTCGCTTCAGACACTAACTTTAATTCCCTTCGGATTAGTTTGAAATTTGAATTTAGTTCTTCTTAAAGATATCTATCAACTATAAATCTGACCAAATGTGCATAAACCTTTTTTAAAATGTGAATATTATATTGTACAGCTATTTTTATATAGTTTTTTCATATATCCCTAGTGAAAATTGAACTTCTACTCACATAGATCGTCATACATTATAATAGCCTTTAAATTGATACCAGTAGAAGGATTTATGGTAAATAGAACGTTATGAGGATTGTTTTATTTTAAGATTGTGCTCATGGGTAGTTAGTAAGACAAGGTGCTAGTAACGTAAGTTCTTAGCCTTTCTGTTGATAAATGACTTGAACAGGATATTGTAATGGCCTAATCAATTACTCTCTAGAGGCGATTCTCTTCACTGATATATTATTTGTAATGCATTTCACGTGGTTTATATAAGTTTCCCGATTCGTTTTTTAATGTTACCGGGTTTAATTTTGCACTAAACTTAATGTTACTACTGTATTCTCCTAACAATTTATTCTCTTGTATGAACGGATAATCATTTTTAATTCCTCATTATCAGCAATTATTGGCAGCAATCTGTTTGTCTTTTTCTTAATTTTCTGCTGCTAAGATTGTATACATTTTAATGAGTATTTTTGTAACTCCATTAACAACTTAAAAATTTAAGTTAACAAAACAGAAACACTCTCTATAAGGTTTAATGCGGCTATTAATTTTCAAAACGAATTATTTAAATTTCATGAAGTAGAGGTTATTTTTAGGTGGCTTGCTTTTGTTAAAGAATTGTGTAGCTGGGACTAAAACAAATCATAAACCAGCGTACTTATTCTTTTTTTTTCTAGATACTAAGCTAATTCATTCATGACGAAAGATAAAACATGCAGTATACGGTACACATTCAGTATTAAAGTATACGATATTATTATGATGATATTCAGGATAAATTTCTAAATACTTGGAGTATTAGATTATTATATTATTTTTAAAGTGAATCAAATAATTCATACTTCCTTTATATGATACATTGTGTACGATATGACATTATGGTTAAGTATTTAATTGTAATTTTTTTATTCCTATTTTAAATTTACATTCCTTATATTAAAACGTTTATTAATGAAAAATATATTGAATATTGTTGGTACACAGTTTATTTTATTCGTTAACTTCTGTTTTTAGTTCGTAAGTTCATAGTCAATAATGGCAATACTGTATAAAATCGTTAACCCAGGTTCTCATGATCTGAAGATAGTTACATAAGCAGCAGTCCGGCACGGTAGCTCAGGGAAATTGAAACAAGCAGCCGGTGACTCCTGTCAAATCCTGAACGGTCCTCTGGCTTGCCCCTGTGACTCACTCCACACCGGTACCTCGTCTTAACTCACCGTACTGGCCCAATGCCCATGGCGATGGGCATTAGAGGTTAAATCCCGCACAGTACAAACACAGTTTAAAATATAATTTCTTGGACATAACAATCTAACCTAAATTTCTATGGCTGTTGCTATTTGGGGGTTAAGACTCTTCTTTGCATTCAATGTCTCAAATAAAGTCACTAACCTCGATTATTAAAGAATACTATAGACATATGAATTTTACTCTTCACTGAGGTAGCTTTTCCATTTTAATTCAATGAACCTTAATTGAACTAATTATTTCAAGTAGCTTTCTTCTTCACATACTGGTTCCAAACATTAGAGTTTATTGATGTATTGGTATATTTTAATACTGCATAGTAAGTGGTCTAAGGTATTTTACTTATGTTTTTTATTTTATATTAATTATATTCCAAAACATTATTTTTATAACAACAAAGCCACACGGAAGACCTTCTGTCATCAAACAAAAACCATTCATTTCAACCACAGAGTTCTGTACCTAAATGCTTTGGTAATTCTATTGGTTTCGTCTTGAAACTGAAGAATCAATATAATGTTGTGAAACTCTTAAGGAACATGCATAATAATTACAATCTCTATAACAATGGATCATATATGCAATGGTAACCATGTATATTATATTAGACAATACAAGGTAATAAATACATACAAAATTGTATTCCCAAAGTTTCTCTCAGTAAATTGTCGCTCAATATGTGCTTTTAATAATGTTCCCTTAGAAAATGCATAGCTTTTATATTTATAATCTTCGTTGGAATATGTCACATAAGTAATTTTGAACCGCTTTCTCAGATACAACGTGACGTGTCTCTAATCCCCATGATAATTTTCAGGGATAACGGACAAGACGAAGACAATAGCCGACAAAGTGGATAGCTTCTTCAACACGTACGAGACACCCGACGGGAGGTTTCGGTGTCCAGATTGTTCCAGAACATTCAACTCTCCTTGCCTGCAGTCTCGCCACAGAAGATACGTGTGCAATCGCAAGAAGGTGTTCCAGTGTGATATTTGCTTCAGGAGTTTCATCAAGATTGATAGTTTGGCGCGGCATTACAAAATGCTCCATAATAAAACTCTTTTGGCGACCGCTTATTGAGCTTTCCATACGTGTCTTGTACTTTTTAACGTTATTGGTAGCTGGGGATAAGATGGCTACAAGGGAATAATCAGAGTCAAAATTTTTTTTTAATTTTGTGACAGAATTGCTGGGTCAAACGGATGTTGGAAATTTTAGTTGAGGTGCTAAATTAAAGCTAATGTTTATATAGAGAAAATTACATTATTCTGTAATTCCCTATAAATTGTAATTACCACTAAATTATTCCCGATAATTAACGAGTAATTATATTTTATGATAAAAAAATCTAATTTTGTAATTAATTAGATAATTATTTTATATTTATTTTGACACCCAGCCATCTTTTCACGATTATCGGATGGTTTACAAAATTATAAGACTAAAACACCATATGGAGGCACTGATGATGACTCATAACTGAATTAAGTTCAACATAATTTGTACAAATAGGCTTGTCGATCAATAAAAATTGCACATGGCTCAGAACAAAATATACTTAGTATAATCCGTGTAAAATGCATTGCCATTTTAAGTGATAAAAATGAACTAATCTTGTGATTTAATTTTAATATCAATCTATTTTGTTATTCGAGCATATAATTGTTTATAAATAATTGAATGTGCCTCTCTCTCTTAATGACTGTGTAACAGTAACCTAATATTTAATTTAAATGAAGTTTTTCATTATAAATTATGATAAATTGTATATAAGTATTATAAGTGTATTGGAATGTATGAAGTACAGAGATATTTGTACCGATTTTATAATAGCTGTTTATCATTGCTCATATCATTAAATATTGAAATAAATATCCTATGTAATGATGTATCATTGGGTGACTTATTTACATCTTTTAAAAATATAATTTATAATATTTTGAGATAGATTTTTACATTTTTTAGATTGGGTTTGATTTAATTTTTTATAAGGAAGGAAATCGTTTTATAAATTTTTTGTTTTATAATTTAATGAACATTTTAAAGTTTTTTTTGCTTTAAAGATAAAAATACATACTAAAAAGAGGAGATTTTTGTTGTTTTACTTAAGGACCAGATATACAAATGTAGCTAATGATTAGATTGAACTATTGGTTGTAGCCAAAATGTACGTATGGCATAATCACTTGTTTTAAGCCCAATTTAATTCAAAACTAATCTGCCTGCTCTTCAGTCTAGCGCAGCGAGTTAAATAATCTGCCTGCTCCTCAGTCTAGCGGAGCGAGTTAAATAATCTTCCTGCTCCTCAGTCTAGCGCAGCGAGTTAAATAATCTGCCTGCTCCTCAGTCCAGCGCAGCGAGTTAAATAATCTGCCTGCTCCTCAGTCTAGCGCAGGGAGTTAAATAATCTGCCTGCTCCTCAGTCTAGCGCAGCGAGTTAAATAATCTGCCTGCTCCTCAGTCTAGGGCAGTGAGTTAAATAATCTGCCTGCTCCTCAGTCTAGCGCAGCGAGTTAAATAATCTGCCTGCTCCTCAGTCTAGCACAGCTTGTTAAATAATCTGCCTGCTCCTCAGTCTAGCGGAGCGAGTTAAATAATCTGCATGCTCCTCCGTCTGGCTCAGCGAGTTAAATAATCGTTAAGATGCATATTCTGTTTACATTTTGTTAAGTACAAGGTCAAGTAAATACATAAAGTTAGGTTTTAGGTTAGTACGCTGATTTATTGAATCAAACATGTCTAATTGAGCCAAATGTAACCCAAAGGGTTCCTACTTACTATTTCACACTTTACATTGTGTCTCTTATTAACACTTTACTATGATATAGAGATTCTTTACCACCGCAACTTCAACTGTGATTCTTCCCCTTTAAGAGTGGGAGGGAAGTTTGAGTGCCTCAACTGCGGGAAGAGTTACAAGTACAAGAGTGGTATTTGGAAACATCAGAACTACGAATGCGGTCGCCCTCCTCCATTCCAGTGTTCCTTCTGTCCGAAGAGCTTCACTCGCAAGGAAAACTTGTTGTTGCACTGTCGCTCACGACACACCCAAGAGTCTCTTCACCCCAAACCTCAGCAGGACACTTAAGACATTACGATTTGGACAAATGTGTTGTATGATAATAAAGACGTTCATGTCTCTCTGCTTTTATTTAAATTTTGATAAATTTTAAATTTCAAACTACCCTAACTGTTCCATGTTTTAGTTAAAGTAACCGGCAAAGGCATCCGTGAACGTAAAATGAGCTTATAACCCCATCAAAATTATAATGTATTAAATAAGTAGAATCGATGGCATTATTTAGCGATTCGTACGAAATGTGAACCAAGAAAAATCACCTAAGAGTTTATAGATTTGTGACCAGCTGTTATAAAATTTTAGTTTACAGTATAATAAATAGTTGACTATTATAAAAATGTTAAGGGTAGGTAAAAGATTTTTCTCTTGGGGGTGCGACACTAGCGGTGGCGAAGAGAACTACGTGCGCTCCTCTTTGGCTGGTTGGGCTAAGCTAAAGGTGCTGCTATAAGCTCGTGATTGCTCTTATGTGGGAGGATAATACATCTTTTTGGGTGACTTACAAGCTGTCAGTTGGATGCCATTTTACAACCTGTTATATTCAAAGTCCTGTTGTTTTTTATTTCTGATAACAGTTAGGTATGTTAAGTGAGCAGTACGAATTCTGAAATTTTATTAAGTTTAAAGTTTATCTGCATTTTTATTCGTATAAATATATAAAACAAACACAAAAAAAGATTTTTCTTCTTTAATTTGGCATATTTTGTATCATGATCTGCAATAAAAATTTTTGCCATAGCTTTAACTTCCTTTTAATAAAACATTGTGATAAGGCATTTAAATGCCCATCCCTGTTACACGACGAGATTTTGTATTTCAGACAGCTCATATAGAATGACAAAGTATAGAAAAAATACTAGGTTTTATAGTGAAGTTAAAATTTGTTTTATATTTTTCCATTGGTATAGCATCACAAGCTGGTAAGCTCAGTGGTTAATGTGCCCACCGCGAAATCGGATTGTTTGACATCGGGCTCAGTCGCTACTTTTAATTGGGTTTATTACCTATCTATCCATCTATTAGTTCACGGGTATGATAGGTACTAAAACAGAGTTTGGACAGATCCCTCTCAAAATTTTATAAATTCCACCTGAGTTGAAAATGTACAAAAATACTAAAAGAATTTCTAATTAATTACTATAACTGTGAGTTTGCATATATTTATTTACGAGTATTTTAAGTATAAGCTATTTCCCTGTGCTCGTGTCAAGAAGTATTACATTATGATAAATTTATACTTTTGTGTTTTCTATCCAAGGTGGTCTATCCAGGAGGTTGTCTGAGTGAAAAACGCCATTATGTAGCTACATAATCCAGGTTCTAATGCTCAAACTCCTTTCACACTATCCGGTTTCGATAGTCCGATTAAAAATCGCACAAGCAGATAATCGTGTGTCTGTTGCTTTCACACTATTCGATTTGTAATCGGGCGATTAAACATCGGACCCCACTCCACCAGAGTAGAGTTTAGTGACACTTTTGTGGAGAGTTTTGTACGGTAAACTATGGATTGCGAAAAAAAGTTGCTGTATTTTTACCATACCGGTGTCGAAAAAGAAAAAACCTGACCGTCTCCACTGGATTCAACCAATTAATGTGAAGTGTAAAGAAGTGGGAATGTTTCAGGATCTTAAAATTGACGAAGTTTTTTTAATTGTTTCCGCATGTCAGAGGATCATTTGATGAGCTGCATAACAAAATGAAAAGTGACCCGGACGACTAAACAATCGGATAGTGAGAAGCTTACAATTGTACAAATCAGAGTTTTAATCGGATGACCGAAATCGGGTAGTGTGAAAGGAGCGTAATTATGTCAATAACAAGTAAACTTTTCAGGTCCGATAAGTAAACACATATTGGACTACAATGTCAGTCAAGACACGGCCCTCAAGTTCCAGTGTTGTGATTGCGGTAAACGGTACAAGTACAACAGTGGTCTCTGGACACATCGCAAATACGAGTGCGGGAAAGGGCCTCAGTTTGAGTGCGAAGTTTGTAACAAGCGGTACACGAGGAAAGAGAGTTTGATACATCATTCGCGGTTGATTCACAACATCATGCCGACTAATATCAATTCCTAAACTCTTTTGTGTGGAACAAATACAAAATTATGAGTAAGTCAGTTTAATAAAATATTGAGTATACACGTTTATTTTAGTTACCCTGTTTAAAATAATACGTTACTTCATAACTTTTAAGTTACTTAAGATTTTTTTATTATAGGAACGTTGGACGGTAAACGTTTATTTTAAGATCAAAGTGACTAGTGTAATTTCATAGTTTTGACGTATGCCATTGAATTTATAGTTTGTCTGGAAATTAAGGTTAAATAATTTTTATTTTTATTTGTGCTTATGTACTGTAATGAGTACATTAATTGTGGCTATTTTTTAATGTTAACGTCTAAATAACCACAATTCAACCACTGAAAAATTCATATCTTAAGATTAAATGTTTTTAACTAATATTTTTTTACTTGTTGCGTATTTGAATTGTATTTAGACACTAATTGTGGCAAATTAAATATGGAATTATCCAATATTAAAACATTTTTAACATTAATAAACTTTAGGTAGTGAAAATACTCGGTTTAAATTCTCGAAACACCTGATTACAGCAGATTACAGAATTTGGGATATTGCAATTTTATCGAAATTAACGAGAAATTATTTTTTACACAGATATGTGTAAGCTCTGGGGGAGGGGTGTGCAGCACGCAGAGTTACGGAAGTGAGGTTATGAACACATCTGTTTAGAAGTACTGAAACCATTCAGACATATCCATGATATAAGCTATTTCCCATAGGGTAAATTCTCTTTTTTCAGTTGGAATTAAGTTCAAGCGATTATAATCATAAATATTGTTTTTAGATAAATCATATGAAGTTTACTTGAATTAAGTATGTAATTGAACATCTGTTTTGAACAGGTTCGTCTGAACGGTTTGTCTGCCCTCTTTGCCACAAGTCGTACCACCGCAAGGGCCATCTGATGCAGCACATCAAGTTCGAATGTGGGACTGAGCCGCTTTTCCGGTGCCCATTCTGCCCGAAGAGATGCGCTCGTAAAAGCAACCTCAAAGTGCATATATTCGGACAACATCCAGAAAAGGCAAAGAACGCCGATAATGTAGCTATTCTATCCGGAGGAAAATAATGTACTCGTAATTTGTTGAAACTTGGACAAATAAATAAATTTTTATTTTTTTACTGATTAAGTGTTTTATATATTTAGTTTTTTCAGGACCTTAATCAAGTTTGATTTAATAGTGTCCCAATTTTAAGGTAATGCTAACGTAAAATGTAGAACGTTTTTCTTTTTCGCATTAATCGTATACAAATTCACATTTTTTGCAGTTACAAAAAGTTATTTAAAAAAAGTTTATACTTTTCGACAATTTTGATATGAAGTATTGGTCTAATTTTAAGTTATTAGAAATATTCCACTTGCTGACTCGAACTGTAAAAGTCTTTGAGATTCTGATCAGTCGTGTTACCCAGCTATGAGTATTGCCACAGTATCATCATACTGCCCTTAATAAGTGTACAGCTCATGCCGTAGACGTGTTGTTAAAAGCGAGAGCATTTGCAGACATTGTTTTTCAACTCATATAAAAAATATACACTAATTTAAAAATAAATTTATTCCTCTCACAGACTTTTTTATGTTTATTTACATTGCTGTCGGAAAAAAGGAATCAAAATTGTAAGTTAACCAAACTTTTGAGTCTTATATCTCACTGAATATAACTTTTATCAAAAATGTTTAAGGCAAACTGGATGTTTATTTTGATGGACTTTAAAATTGCGTATGATTTGTTGTTTTAGGTTTTACCAAAAAGCCGTATTATGCTCCCGCGCAAAAGTGAGCATCTAGCGTAGACAAGCCACAACATTGCAAGTCTCCTTACCACTAGGGTCACATGTCCAAGAGATAAACTGGCTTTAACCTTATTTTAAAAATTTATACTCTTAAACTAAACGTAATTCATAGTCGTAAGGAAATATTACCTTTGAATCGAATGAATATATTGAAGTTCTAATTTGTGAAACTTAAGCTGAACGTTTTCCTCAGAAGGGCATTGTCCTCAGAACGCTTGTCCTCAGTGCGGGAAGCAGTACCGCTGGAAGAGTAACCTCAGGCGTCACCTGAGGATGGAGTGTGGCAAGACTCCGAGCTTCCAGTGTGGAGAGTGCGACTATGCCACGTTCCAGAGAAGCAACCTGGACAGGCACATCTGGCTCAAACACACCGAGAAAACAACACCGCTTTAGTCTCACCCACACTTTATCAAATTGAAATATTTAAAAATATTTTCAGTTTTGTCAATTTTTATATGAATTATTGTTTTTAGAAAGTGATGTTACACAACACTGTTAATTCAGGTGTCAAAACATTTTCGTTTATGAACCATTTAATGAAATATAAAATACTTTCCTTTCACGTTTACAATCTAGGATTTGTTTATTTTTGTAATATCGCTAGTACCTTCAAATACATGTTCACCTAATTGCGTTATACTGGACAACTAACTTTAGGATCCTAGCGTACAGTTGGTTACGCAACTAAAATATTCTGATAATTATTAAAACTATTTTTAAAGAAAGATTTGATCAGATGTACGAGGGTCATCTCAAAAGTTAAGTTACAATATTTTATTATATCCACTTGATTAACAGGTACATACTGAAATTCGCAGGGACCATTCGTCCGAGTGTAGGAACAGCTGTGGAAAATTCCTATGCGCCTGCCATGATTCATTCGGTAACTAATTATGAGCGAAACATTGAGGAGCTACAACTCACTTCTACCTACATATTGTAAGACTGATATTCATTTTTAAGAGAAAAAATTGAAGCGTAATGTCGAGGGCCATGGTTTCTCGTTGGCGCCAATCATTTATTCACGAATCAACAATACACAACAACAAGGAAGAGGCCGCCCGTCCATTCACTCTACATGACTCAAAAATTGTCGAAGGTTAACCCTAGAAGTGGCAAGCTTTTTACTCTTAACTGTAACATAAAAATAATTACTAATATCTTCTTGAAATATCAAAGTTTAAACAAAAAAAGCATAAAACATGCCCCCCCTTATAACCACTAACCACAAAAGCAAAACAGGTGTCCACTGCAATCCCAATTAAGCCTACAAATACCGTCAACTTCCACCCAAGCCGGCCACCGTTTATTGAAGGTGGCTCTGCTTTACCACACATTTGCAAGCCAAATTGGGATTGCTCATGGTCGGGATTCGAACTCTAGCACTTCTGAATGGCTAGAACGTTAGGCTCGTCAGCGTAGCACGTTAGCCGGTTCAGCCACTCTGTCGGTTGTTTGCCACCAGAGGGCAACCCTGTCACGTAGGCGCTAGTGTCTAAAAAGTTCACTTAACTGACGACAGATGCCTCCCCCTGCCACTTCTTATTGAATATGTAAATGCGTTGTGAATTACGACTTTGCCAGTTCTAGGGTTAAGACACTCTTGACAGGTACAAATTTTCATAATTCTGTTAAGTATTGCATGGCTCTTTTCGACATTTGGAGAGAGTTGAGAATGAATTTCGTCGAGCATAAGGTGACAATTGAAGTCAATGACTCTTATACTTTTTCACACTATGGACCTCGCGATCAGAGTTAGTAGGACCATAAGTCGTAGCTTATAATTACCGAATACATCATTATAGCTGCATAGGTATTTGGCAGTATACCTTCACCAGAGTGAACGTCACATGCAAATTTAACTGCCTACTAGGCATACGGATGTAAGAAAATAGCATAACTTACTTTTGAGACGACCTTCGCGTTCTTTAGTGGAGAAACAAATACTTTGTGATGACATTTTTACATTGTGAATCGTGATCATTTCCTAAGATCCTTCATACATTTGAAATAAATATTTAACTAGTATCGATTTAACAAGATATGATTTAACCATAAATCGCATTTTAGTTCTCTGATCTATTCGTTGTTTTTTATTTGTAACAATAAATTATATTAAATGAGATTACATCAGTTACATTTCTTGTTTCCATCAGCAGGAACGACCCGGGTGAGATTCCCCTGTGCGAGATGTCACCGCAGCTACCTGAACCGCGGACACCTTCAGCGTCACCTGAGGTATGAGTGTGGTGTACTGCCGGCCTTCCAGTGCCCGCACTGCGACCATCGCACAAAGCTCAAGGAGAACCTGGTGAAACATATGGCAGTAAAACACGCGAAAATGATGTAACACTTGGGTGCCCTCACAACGACCTTAGCACCTAGCTCAGAACCTGGTCTAACGCATGGTAGCAAAACAGGTGAAAATGCTGTAACGTATGGCTATATATAACCCTTTGGTGTCCCTACTACGGCGATCGCACCAAGCTGAAAAGGAACATTGCAGTTAAACACGTGCGAATGGATATAATACTTGGGGGTCCCCACTTTGACCTTTGCATCCAGCTCAAGGAGAACCTGGTCGAACACATGGCAGTAAAACACCGAAAATACTGTCACCCATGGATATAACACTTGGTATCCCTACCATGACCATCGCACCAAGCTTAAGGATAATCTAATCTAACACATGGCAGTAAAACAAAGGAAAATTCTGTTACTCGGCCATACATTTTGACGTCTCTACTTCCACCATCACACCAATCTCAATGAGGACCTGGGCAATTGCAAAATCAGAAATTAGCACTTGTTACGGATTGAAAATTAGCAATTTTTGTAGCAGAGGAAGATGTTCCACACAAAATATCGTCAAGGTGAAAGATACGTGATGGGGTTTTTAAATTAACAATGTGTAGCATATTTTGAATGGAGACAGCTACAGTTCCTTAACAAGTCTAGGATTTAACTCTGCAAAAATACTGCAAGACCATTATTTAAAGAAATAGAGTATCTTAATAAACTGTTTCCTTTTTTTCAAGATCAAGAGTAAAAAAGTAACAAATGGAGAGATATGTATATATGAACTGTGAGAATCATAATTGTGGAAATAACTAAAGCTGTGTGTATTGATGAAAGATTCAGTGACTTACCAAGTGTTACCTCGACGTATATTTGTAATAATTTCTATTATGAATTATTATAATAGTATTTTGGAGAAAGGATTGACCACAACTAATTTCTTCAGATCGTGCGATAAGGAGATGTCACATCAATGTTTCCGAAGGTACTAACATCCGAACAGACATATCCGTCAATAGGCTCTTAAAGTAACTATTTTTATCTAGAATAAATAGTTTTTTGTTTTCAGCCACTTTTTTAAAAAAATTCAAAAGAGAACTACATGTACATGTTTTCTTATAACTTTTTTAAACTAGAACTTTACTGATTATGACCAATACTGAAAATTTTTAACCATTACAGTGTTCGACCCAGTCAGATTCTTTGCATGTTTTTCCGTCCTAATTGACGAAGGACTGACTGATTGTGTAATTTCAGAAGACGTGGCCCTCACCAGAAGACACGAATGCTCGCGGTGTGGACGCCGTTACCTCCATAAAACACACTTGACAAGGCACATGAAGTTCGTCTGTGGCAAATCCCCCCAGTTCCATTGCCACATTTGTTTCAAAAGTTTTACCCGCAAAGACACAATGATCAGTCACTTGAGATGTATACATTATATGACTGCTGTGAACCAGTAATAAACAGTTACCGATAGTTGTTGTCTTAGTGTAATTCCCTGAAGCCTTTTAATGTTACCACAGAATTTTGTTAGTGTTTTAATTAATAAAAAAATATGATTCATCCTAATTATTGCTCAAATTATTATCTTTAGAATGTTTAATAACTTTTTTTAGTCAAGCATTTTGATGCTCATAAATAAGGTATGACATCTTACTCTACAATCTTTATCGTTGAAGAACAGTGGATTTCCAATTGATTTTTTTTGTGAAAGGGAAGTTCAAAAGGGATATTATTAATTTATTTCAATGCTGGAAATTATAAAAGTTAGTCCTACTTTTAAGTTATTTTTAGAGACAATTCGTCGTGTGTAACTTGACCTGATGTGTTTGGGTTGTGAAGGATTCAGAGTTGGTCTTAAAAGTAAAGTTTTTTTGCAAATTCTGGATTCTTTAAGGCATAATACAATCGTTGCATAAACTACTATTATGTCTATTAGTGATTAAAATTGTTACATTTTAGGTTAGTCACAAGTACGTAACCGGCTTCCCTGGTTAAGATAGTAAACATAAAAACTCACTTTTACTGTATCTATGTGTCCAAGAAATAATTCTTATTTAAATATAATGTCAATGGGCGCATGATTACATTTTAAAGTTTAGCGTTTACACTTTACAAAAAAACTAAATTACACTATATATTTTATGTCTATGGGTGAATAAAGACAACCCGTTATTACATCCCAGGTCAGTCACTAATACGTGTCCAATCAAATTTCCTGAGGACGGTAAAAGTTACTTTTACCTTATCATGGTGTTTCAGAAAAAAAATTATCTAAACCTATATGTAATTGGAAAAATACGCTTTACAGTAGTGTTTTACAATAAAAGGTTCTACCTTCTACATTTTTTCCCAATGAGTACTCGTAATAATTTACATAAACCAGCGCATTTAATTTTCTACTTCGATAATGTATACGTGTTAGCTTGTAAAACATCAAAGTACTAGTCTACAAATCATATTCCTGAAAACCTCATCATACACCTTAAACAATTCACTCAGGAAGCTTGTCTGAAAAACGACACTAGCGCCGACCTAGCGGATTTCAGCTGCCCCTAACGCCACTCTCATCGTCTTTATCATTGAGCACGCAGCCCCTTAACACATATTTTTAATTTGTTGTCAGCATTTCAAATTAAATTATCAAGAAAAATTTGCATAAAAAAATACAAATCGGGTAGATTTGTACTTTATTTTTTTCTAACTTTTAGCCAAAAAAATCCAGTTTCCATTAGATACCAATGAGCCAGCATATAAAAATTGTTGGTTGCAGGGTGGGAGTGTGAGATTTGTTTGCGAGTGTACAAGTTGAAAAAGGATCTAGTAAGGCACCAGAACGTAGAGTGCAACAAGCCCCCTCGGTTCCAGTGTCCTGTGTGCGAACGTCAGTTCAAGTACAAGTACACATTAAAGTCTCACACTGCTCGCAAACATCAAGTCCTTGCCGTCGCATGACGGGCTGGAAATGTGGAAAAGGTAAGAATTCCGGAAAGTGTATTGTATTTTAAAATTATTTTACGTTGTAGCATTTCCTAAATCACGTTTAAATCGTACAACTGTGTTAAGTTTAAAATAATCGGCCTACCCAATGAAATCGTTGAAAATAGCAAAAAGCTTAATTTCTAACACATTTTATATATTATTAATACCAGAATCATCATTAGCTTAAAGCTATGAAATTTTTAACTTGGAACAAACATTTTATTCACCTACTTTTGTTCCCGAAACTTTTATATTTAGAAAATCTATGCAAAATAATGAACATGTGTAAGAATATATATTTATGATATACAATTTTTATATCTTATCCGTAAGCTTCTTTTTGATCTGTTTAATTTAAAATTGTTATAATTGTATTATAAATTGAGATGAAAATTATATCTGAAAAACAGATAAAAACATTAAATATTTCATGTTTTATTTAATAAACTGTGTTTTATAAAGTTATTTTTAAGTAAAATTCATAGCTTCCAATCTCTTAATACATATTCTGTTCTTGGATAAAACGTTTGGGACATTTTAATACTGTACTAAAGTAAATTCATTGCTGCTCAGGTTTATATGTCAGATTAATTTATAATTTATCAATTATAAAATAAAACTATAAATAGTAAATTTTTCAGGAAACAAGGTCAAGAAAAAGATGTTTTAATACAGCTCATTTCAATGTGATGGCATGTTTGTTTTTTTATATATTACATTATTTTAGACTGTATATTTTTTATATTTTTCCCATGTATAGTGGCGATTGTTTTCTTTACGTTTTCATTCGTATAAAGGTTTTATTCATTGGCCTTATAAAAGTGCAAAATGTATCACGTCTTTCAAAGAATTAAAAAATATCAATTTTTTTACCATGATAATCACATTTTAAATTATACTCGTATTTCGTAGTATGAGTATAGTTTACTTAACTTGTCTTGAAACTTTATTTAAAAATTGTAGGTTCGGTAATTAATACATAAAACTCCTACCTTGTTTAAAATAAATAATTTATGTAGGGTCTTATTTGATTCACGCAATTCCTGAGTGAAACGTATGTATTTGTTTTTGTGACAACTTCATGTATCATTGATCACTTTAATGATAGTTGTTCAATAATTAATGTTTTGTAGAATTGGTCTTTATCATCCATTTGAACTATTTAATACCAAAAACTATTTGAAAAGTTTTTAACTATATCCATTATTATTTTAACATTTCCCAATCCCTGTAGAGATTAACGCTAAACCTACATAACACTTAAAAAATAGATATAATAATTAATTACCAATGCTTTATGTAACCAACTGTATGAGTAGAGTACACACTACTTAACCTGAAATGTCATATATAATACTAAATTCCTTATATTGGTATTATCGTATGACATATTTTGTGTCACATAATAAATCCAATAGCAAGAGGTATAAATAGTATTTTACAGTAAAATACATTATTTTGTGAGAGAGGTTGGACCTACCTGGACACTGGAAGCTGAAAAAACTTCCAGAATTGGGTGTATTTTATCATTATTAAAAATGAAATGAAAAATTCCTTATTTTAATAGGTAAAGTTAGGGCCACATGACTCTTTTTTACACTTTATCTGACTTTAAACGTAAACGTGATCATAAACATAATCTTATTACAAATTATATATACATAATAAAATATAAAATTCACAAAATATAAAGTATATATTATTTTATTACAATTGCTTACAATTTTTACATTTATTGTTTTGCTGTTGATTGTTTTTTTATTATTTGATGTTTTATAGTTTGTTTGATTATTTAGTCTATGGTGGTACACAGTTACAGTTCAAACATGTTTAGTTTTGGCTAACCACATTCACTCGATCATGATGATTGCAGGACGAGTAGTCGTGAGAAATATTTTGTCCGGAGGTTGCCCACCCTGGTTCCGGAGGCTATATAAAGGACTGAGGAATCCACACTCCACAGCTTTGTTGCCATTTGTGTCTGTGTCCCATCAGTTGGAGGTTTACTCATGAATTCAGTTTAGAATCGCATAACTGCCAACATCATATTAATATTTATATGTTCATATTTATACGTTTAAGATACATATTGTTAATGTTTAAATTATCTTACCATTAATTATTTTTTGTGATTTATGTTTAGTAGTTTGTATGTTACGAGCAATGTTTGTTTTTTACCAATTTGAAAGAAGGTTTTCCTTCGAATTCTTATGTTACACCATTAAATAGCGTTTTTTATTCTGCTCAGGGATGTAGTCTTAACAATTGTGTATTTTTTGTTATATTTATGTATTGTGTGCCATTATATTTTCGTGGCATTTTTATCTTGGTAAATATAATATGTTATGTTGAAACAAGTTGTTTATCATATTATTTAATTTATCCTAAATCACCCCTGGGACAAACTTTAAGGTTGAAAAAATCCATTGGTTTTAGCTGTGAATACTTTCTTTTTCCAATACTTTACATTCGCTTGGATTCAAATCTTATTATTAAAACCAGAAATACCTATAATTACAAATAGATAGTTTTTTATAGTTTCTAAACAATAATGTATTTTTATGGAACTTAACATTGGGTTAAATAATCCAATCAAATTTATTTTTTTACAATAAACAATGTGAGATTATAATAATGTATGAATGCTGTTCTTCTGGACCTCCTAATGGAAGAAATGTGGAAGGAATTCGTTTTAATACAGAAGCTTTGTGTTTCTTTTGGACAAGGTAACGAGTAATAATCTACATTTAACCGGCCTTCTAATTTTTAATGTTCCCTTGTGTCAATGTGTATTGTAAAATTATTTGTCCGCTAATATATCTAATTTTAGAAGCAAACTAACATTTAAATAAGCAAATATTTCTTGGATTAATTACCATGTTACGAGGGTCATTCAATAAGTAATGAACCAAATTTACTATTGCTAGATAGGTAAACTGATCTATATGCAACTTTTAGGACATAAATTTGTCAGCCTTGCGATCATATCTGATCAGTTTTTCAGTGTTATATTTTGATTAATAACCTGAAATTTACTCAATTAACAGATCATAATGACAAGTCCGCTAGAAAATTGCACTTTGAGAGAACAAAATCTAAATTTTTAGTAACGCGTGACGTGAAAGATAGAACATCCACGAAAAGTGCATGGCAACAATTATTGTTTGAATCATTCGAACGTTTGCCACTATGAACCAGAATCAAAACAACAGAGCCTTTAGCGGATCTTAACGACTTCCTTTCGCAAACAATTCAGTATCCAACAATTTGGAGGAAAATTCTTCCTTAATGTATTATGGAATTTGTAGTGGCCAATTTTAAGTGTTATTTTATTGAATTCCAAAAAACTATAAACGTCCATTACTAAAGTGACATTCTATAAAACAATATAACATCCGACATTTATAATAAAAACTATTTGGCCTCTTGGCTTAAAGCACGATTTTTCTTTATAAAAACGTCTGTTCAATTCTCCACAAACTGGGTTTGGAAGTCCTTCCACATCCTCCCTACAGCCCCGGCCTCGCCTCCCCAGCCCTACATTTGTTTGGACCCCTTAAAGAAGGGAATACATTTTCAATACTAAGAAGAAATCAAAAGTTAAGTGTAAATATGGCTTCGAGATCAAACCAAAGAATTATTTGCTAACAACTTTTAGAATTTGGAATAAAGATGGAACACGCATATAAGTGTTTTAGAAGATATTTCGAAAAGTACCCAACTTTTTCTACTGATTAATATACAAATTTTTATCTATACTGTCTCGATACTTTCTAAATGACCCTCGTTTAAAATCCACATTTTATTAATTTTGGCTTAATCACATGCGGCACATCAATCAATGTTCCTCATAAATGTGGCACATTATTATGATCAAGATAGCATTGATCATAATTATAATTTTTTAAACTTATTAAGATATGATTAATTATCAACTATTGATGTCTATAATAGGTGTCTTCACATATATCTTATTATAAACAAAAACATATTTGCTATAGAAAATTACAATTAATAATAAAAAATATCATCCAGGCAAATTAAATGCAGTATCATCGTAAAAAAATGTCACGTTATTTTTAAATTTATTTCAATTTAATTTAAAATTGATATTTTTTATTTTTAGTTTGTCACATTAACCTTTTGGCCAGGGTTATTTTGTTTGTCGGAGAGATTGGTTTTGCTAATGTGAACGTTGGGGTAATCTAAGTTATTTTTAAATTTATTTCAATTTAATTTAAAATTGATATTTTTTATTTTTAGTTTGTCACATTAACCTTTTGGCCAGGGTTATTTTGTTTGTCGGAGAGATTGGTTTTGCTAATGTGAACGTTGGGGTAATCTAATAATAAAGAATCTGTTTAAGAACTAAACAAGATTATATTGACAATAAAATAAAAAATAGAGAGAATCTAAAATAAACGATAGGGGCTCAATACCTGACAGTTTGTAATTCAACATGTATAAGCTTCCATGGCGAAAAGTTTCAACACTTCTTGGGGCCATTATCCAGTTTTTCGCTTGTCAAAATGTTTTTAAAGTCGAATAGGGCACACAACGAAACACACATACTAACTTTACAGCTTAAAAACACGGTACAGCTTCAAACTAGTTTTTTACTAGTCCTCTCAGCCGATATTGTAAATTTCATATGACCATTTTGTTTTATTTAGTCCTTTTTGTTGTTTCGTTGTTTATTTGTGTGTTAAGACTATCTGATGAACAAAAACGTTTTACAACATTAAGCTTGATAATGACACTGTGAAAATAAACTTATTGCCATAAAGCGACGTGTACAATATCTATATATCGTGTATATATCGTTTTGTAACAGTCATGTCCGCTTTGGGGCTAGTAGGGGGAAACAGCAGAACCACCCATGACGTCACTGTTGACGTCATATGTGATGTCATGACGACTTCCTTGTGAACGATGACGTCATAGTGTAGTTAATAAAAGTAGGTCAAGGTCACCAAATGTAATCGTAAAATACTACAAATAGTGGAGGATATTTATTATTATTTTTAAATAGACTTTAATTACGAAAAGTAAAACTATCTTATTCCATACATTAAATACACGTTAGGCTTACCTTGAACCATAAATATACTAATATTATAATTACTTCATCAAACACAACGACATCATCATGACGTCACATCGTGACGTCATAGGTTCAGTATCGGTGTTTCCCTCTACTATATAATTCTGTTTCAATACCTCTTACGCCTACACTTATCTACCCTGTCTAACGCAGAGTTCGACGAGGACGTTCTGGATCAGCAAGTGGAGTTTATAGAAACGGTGTTCCCACGGAAACACACAAAGCAACGCGTCCTGCCGCTGCAGTACCGGTGCGTACAGTGTGGCAAGGTGTACAAGTACAGGAAGGGTCTCTGGGCACATATGAAATACGAGTGTCAGAAGCCTCCGCAGTTCGAGTGTCCGATATGTCAGAAGAAGTGTAGCCAGAAGAGTAACCTTGTGACGCACCTCAAGAAGTGGCACAACTTGGAGTACGGCATACTGTATCCTACCGGGCGCTCATTGGGTGTTCATAAATAATTAATATTTACACTGTAGTGTCAATTGCGAGGGTTGTCTTGTAAGTAAGTTAGACCATTTTTTATATACACGTCCTGGGTAGGGACAGTTTTAAATTCGTGATCTTTCGTTTCGGTTCAGGGGAAGCACTGTAAAATACCTATGTAGCTGCCATGATTTACCCCATAGTGTGTAGCTCATAGTGGATGCATTTTGACTAGCATGTAGGAATTTTTGTGCTTCCTTCACCCAGGCGAGTTTCCTTTGAATTTCAGAATGTTTCTACCCTGAATGGTCCTGCAACGAAAATAGAACTTGCTTTTGAGACGATCTTCGTATTTAGCTTTGTATATGTATACGGATTCTACAATTACGTGCTATGAAATGAACCTAACAAGTTGTTTGATTTAATATTTTACTACCGTACTTGTTTTAAATAATTTTTTATAAAATGTTTTGCCATATTGATAATTATGTAAATTCATAATGTATAATTATTTCTAATAAACATAAAAAGTGCTATTTTACTATTGAAAGTAGAATTCTTATATAATTTTTTGCAACACATATTCATGATTATTTTGGTATTTACTTTTAACTGTTTTTAATTGAATCTTACTGTTGTAATTTACAGATAATACTGTAGTGGTTCTCAAGTGCCTTAACAATTAGTTTTACAAATCCATTTCAAAGTTTTGTCATATATAACTGTTATTTTTTAAAGTACTATTCTCATATCAGACGATTGATTAAGAGTAAATTGCCATTAATAATACTTTCCTTCATATTTAAAGTTTGGGACAGGTATATTGGGCAATATGCAATAGTTTTTTACGTTTAAAGTTTATAATGTAAGAATATTATAAACATAATAAATATTACCTATCCAGAATCAAGTTTTTTACAGTAAACGTTGAGAGCTATTGTGTTAATTGGGTAGATATTTGTTTTGCTATTGATTTATTTATTCTTTAAGAATTGTTTGAATCTTACATGTTAAGCTACCAATTTTTATACTAATCATGTTTGGTTATTGTTATATAGTGCAACAAAGAAAATATTTCTTTAAACTACCATTGTTATGACCTAGTTTCTTTTTTGTTTATAAGTTTTTTTGTTGAATATTTTATCAAATCTTTACATACATCTTGTATTTTGTTTTGTTGAAATAAAATTAAATCTGAAGTGGTTTCTAGTTTAAAGTTATTAATACCACTAATCCAGTTATATTACATTTTACTATCGATGGATTTCACTGTGATATTCTACAGTAACAGAACAGTACATAGATTTTAAACAGTATTTTATATTTTAAATGTATATTTCATGTACCAAGAGGATAGAGCTATGCTCTTAGGAAGTGCATAGTATAGAGTTAACCATATCAACTATACAATTATTGTTTCAACATTATGATGAGCAGCTCCTGACTCAAATTTTGAAAAAAAATTGTTAACAATTAGTACTAAAATACTAAAAACCAACACGTACTTAAACTAAATTCCAAAAATATTTTTCAGTCCAATAACAAAAATCAAAAAAATGTATATTACTACAGTAATTATATATCCTTTTTTGTCCTTTGTCACATCCTGTCCACTGCGTATCACTAATACCATTATAGCTTTTTAAAACAGGATTCTTCAAAAAATGTTATGGTAACATGGTCGGTCTATACCGTTCCCATAAACATTTGTAAGAGTTTTACTCTTAGAAAATAAGTATGCTTCCGTAATTAAGGAATTAAATAAACTAATAGGGACAAAGCATATTTATAAGGATGCTTCCATGTACAGCTCTAGGAAGAACTAAGTCGTATGATGTCTTGCAAATTCTCTGAGAGCTCCCTGCCTCTGGCTTGATTTTACTAGTTCAGGGGGCGAAATCGGGTACATTAAAAGAAACTGAAATATGCCTACGGATTTTAATCTAGCAGTATTGCTTATCATCTTTGTTCGACTTCGGTGTGAATTTTTTTCCCCAAAATTGGGCCAGGATATAGATTATTGTAGTTCTTCCCTCTTTATCGGAGCTACACTGCCATGTAACTCCGTACTTAAAATCTTCTTTAATTATTGGCTATTGGATATTCTACCCAAGAATGTATTTGGTAAAAGTAAAGGAGAGCTCTCTCAAACCTAATCTTTTTCATACCGCGATATGACTGTCTTAAGACGATTTTTAGTAAACTACGATCTAATAGAATTGTCGTAGAGGCATTATTTGGTAATGTAAATACAATTACTCACTTTCCTTATTTTAAAAGTACACTTGCGAGGTCAAAAAATGCAATCCTGCTGTTTTAAAGTTTTGTGATTAAAACTAACCACTTTAAGGTCGTTTATACATTTTATTTTACCTCATATCCACACAGGCTTGCCAATGTTACTGAGTGGTCGAGGACAGTATGGTAGTGATAGGTCACGCAACACCATAATACACATCGTTAGTTTAGAGAACCCTCCTTTTCTTTTACTTTTCCCCTTCTTTCTTTAATAAATGCATTATAGTGTTGACTCATAGTGAAGTATCGGTTGTGACAGTACCTCTACGACACCACTGCCCCGGTTGTGACAAGAGCTACAAGCACCGCATCACGCTGAACCGTCACCTACGCGAGGAGTGTGGTCGATCTGCGGACTCAGGATACCGCTGTCCCCTGTGTCCCAGGACGGCTAAGCGGCGAGATTACATGGTGTGTCACATCAAAACCGCCCACCTCCACCTCTGCACTCCCGAGATGCTGAGGAACCTCACGCCCGTCCAAGGGACCTTCTGACCTCCTTTCAACACTTACAAGATTCCCTTGTATCTTGATTGTTTGTTGACGTTTGACGAGGAATACACTTTGGGAATAATCTGTGGTTTATGTCTTTCTCCTATTAAAAAACTAAATGGAGTGAATTATGATATTGTGATATATATTTTCTCCCTTTTTCATGCAGGAGATTTTGTAAATTATATTTTAAACGGTTTAACTAAATTATAGGGTATTTTTTCATAACCAAGCAGTTTTTCAATGACAATAATTTTACAGTGGAATTTGTACTGTTAACCACAGATTTTTTGGAATGTTCTACTATGATCTGTACGTAGTCAGCATAGCACGTTTGTCACTAAGTGTAACCTTCGTAGGCTAGGTTGCTTTCAACTAAGACGAAGACGAAGTCACAACTTCCCAATCTCCTCGCGCTGGATAAATCCGGGGGCTTTTAGGTGCATTTTCGTTACTAATTACCACAGGTGGGATTTTTCAACCTAAAACTGGGTAGACAAGCGATTTAAACTGTACTGACGTCAAACAATTACAACATTATTAATACTAAAATATACAAACGTATAATAAACACATAGAATTTTAAATTCTTATTTTATGAAACCATATAAGCAAATTTAAAAAAATAATAAATGAAAAAACTAGGTATCAGGAAATAATTAAAATCTCTATAGTATTGTTAATTTTGTAGAGCACCTTAAAAAAATACAACACACGCACCGTTAATATACAGCGCTCTGTGGAGTTACATTAGTTGGTTATTGCTAGTATAATTGTACTCGTATTAATACGAGTTAATAGAATATCTCAATCTACGTAACCCAACTCTGCAGAGCGCTGTATGCCGGCAATACATAAAAATTTGTGCAACATATCAGTACTGTAATGTAAAAAAAGTTGCTGATCTTCACTTACTAATGTATCTAATGGTAAAGTATCGGTTGTGACAGAACTACGATACCACTGTCCCGGATGTGACAAGAGCTACAAGCGCCGCATCACGTTGAACCGACATCTGCGCGAGGAGTGTGGTCGGTCTGCGGACACAGAGTACCGCTGCCCCATGTGTCCCAAAACGACCAGACGGCGCGACAACATGGTCTGTCATATCAAGATCGCCCACCACCTCCTCTACCTTCCCGAGATGCTCAGGAACCTCAAACCCGTGCACTGGATGTCCTGACCTTTCAATGCTCTGAAGAGTCCATTGTATCTTAATTGTATAGTCACATTTGAAAAGAAATATACTTTGGACTTGAGCTGTCATTTTTGTATTTTTCCTCTTTGAACCCCGACTGGAGTAAATTTTAAACTGTGAAATTTATTTCTCTTTGATACTCATGCCGGATGGTAGACAAGCTTTTGAACTGCATGAACTAAAGTTTAGTTGATTGTATTATCATTAAACATATTTTGAATTAAAATAATACTAATGCTGTGGCATTTACATTCCTTTTGTAGGACTTGCCTGGTGTTCAGAGTTTTTTTGTACATCCTAGTACAATAAACGGCATGCAGTCCGTATAGCGAATTCTTTATCGCCTTGATCCTTTCTTTCTAAACCAGGGTGCGCTATTGAAGTCATAGCTTACCAATTGTCCATGCGGTTGGATGAACACAAAGGGAATTTGAGGTGCATTTTTATTTTTATCAACTATCAAAGGTGGTATTTGAACCCATGACTTCAAGCTCTGTAGACCAGTGATTTAGACTGATTTTGGTGATTTATCATCCTATTTAAATATGAAATAATGTAATATAATAGTGAAGCTAGTTTTAAGTGTTACTTCATAATCCTTAACAATCCACACGGATGGCGCCCGGACTGAGGGCCACGAACTAGTCTCAGAATTGGCGCCCGATCTGTGGAAACATCGTTTGAAACTAAACTACATTAGTCGGTGAATTTCAATCAAGTTCTGTACTGTGTTGGATAATTGTTTGGTAAAACATTTTTAAATTGTTATATAAACTTTTGCGTAGTGACAGATAAATAAATGTGTCATTTTTTTTTAATTTATGAAAATTACAGTTTGACCCCATAATATTGACATTTAACAGCGAAAGTTGCCGTTTTGTGGATCCGCTCCATTGACTAGGACGGTTGTTTGCAGAGAGTGAGGAGAGGGAGAGTGAGGGCGTGTACCGCTGCGGGTCCTGCAACAAGCAGTTCGTATGCGAGCGCAGTGTACGTCGACACATGACGGAGTGTGTCTCCCAGGCCACGTTCGACTGTCCGGTGTGTAGCTACTCCACCAAGAGGAAGTACAACCTTGCCCGACACATGTTAAAGCACAACGCTCCTACGCATGTGTCCCTGCCGTTCCTCGACTGCTCTCAGTTCCTCGCAAACGACTCTCACTAGTTATAAACTACTTTGTGGACATCTGCAGTAGGACAGATATCTTCCTGGCACCGGATTATGTAGTGTGTACCCAAAACTGTTTGATATCTTATTAACAATCATACATAAAAAAGTAAAATTTGGTTAATAACTTTTGTAAGCAACAACCGTTATTTTGTGCAAATGCGGGTTCAGTCTTTGAGGAGTAAGTAGGAAATCTGAATAGTAGGCACAGGAAGGCATTAAATTCATTGTATTAATTATGAGAAAACAATGTCGCTAATCTGACCTCAAAAGGCTGACCCAAAATAAAAGAATGGTAATTTGATAATTCAGGGTTATGCATATAAAATTGACACCATTTTGTTTTGGATCAAACCATTAATATCTAATTCTAGGCATTTTATTATAATCAAAATACTTAAATTTAGAAACCAAATATGGCTCATTCTGCTTCTTAAGAAATTTCTCTCTCCCATGGATCGACCCACGAGGAGTTACAGGAAAATATTTAGAAGGATAAGCCAATTAAACCACAGAGAAGCACTGAAATGTAGAAAATAATTACACCACTGTGTATGTGCAACTAGCTTTACTGGAGTTGTGATATTCTGTCAACCAATCAGATGCATTCTTTAACCCATATGTTAGTCCCATAAGAACCTATGTACAATTCGATGCCAGGAGAAGATATCTATCCTATTGTTTGTAAGTCTGTTCCTGAGATCTCAAAAGTAGACTGCCTTGAAATACTAAGTATATTTAAGATTTAAGTGGATTTTCACGGTAAAACTGGGCTTTATGTTTAACTGGGCTATATGTTGGGTTATTGTTGTAAGAAATGTAATATTGGCTTTTTAATCTTTTACTACAACTAGCGTTGAAATTGTCATTTTACCATAGGTTTTTTAGTATGGGTTGGTATTTGAAAAATAAAAACTGTTTTCAGTCCACTTAGAAGTTAGTTTTATATTACTTTGTCTCTCAAAAAGTAATTCCAGTAAAGGTGTTAGACATGTACCAAAGAGTATTTGCAATTTTTAGGCAAACTAAAAATAATAATTAGTTATTTTAAGCTTAACTTGTGGCTTTGAGATAAACGTGTCAAAAAACAATATTCTGCTTATCTGCCTTTATTGTTGCTATTTTTGACTTCAAATTTCCAATACATCTGCTTAAAATGTTTTTGTCGCCACTCGATTGTGATTTTGGAGCTACTGTGTTTACTGTTTTCCTCCATTATTCTTTTTTAACTCTGCTTGGTGCTTAACTCCACTGAACTTGCCCCATTTTTAAATGTGTATTTTCTTGAAGGCGGTGCTATTCTTGCTTGCAACCCAAAGTTTTTAGTTTAGCCCAGTATCACGTTGGTCGGTAAAAAGTATCGAATGTACAATTTACGATTCTCCATGTTAACAATAAGTTGTCAACTAACATTATGTCATTATTGATCTCTTTAAATAAAAGACTTAAGAAAATGTTTGTGATAGATTCGTTCTTAGTAACTTAATGGTTATTAATATTTTTTTCTTTTAGGTTTATCATTTTGTTATTCATGATTGTGATATTTTTAGTTTTTTTAATGAAACTAGTAACAAATCTAGTCATTTTTTATGGTACTATAGTTTCTTTATGTGATATTCCAGAGAAAGATGTGTAATTTTGCTCTTATATAGATGAGAACTTCCACAGTATTCAATAAATTTGTCTAGTAAATAGTTAATGAAAATTTGAACATGTATAAACTGGTTGATTTATTTATAGAAACAAAATAAACATAAAAACGAATAAAACTAAATTACTTATATTTATTTTCCCTCGTTCTCACTAAAGTGATATAGGTTATTCACATTAGAAAATATTCAATATCAACTCATAAAAATGTACTTATTAATTTATAGGTTTATATTAATTAGGCTAAATTTGTTAAAAATGTAAAATTAACTTTTTAGTTTACAAAAATATGTTGTTATTTATTTCGACATGAAAATACAATAACATATTATTCAATATTTTATCTGTGTAAATGTACCATACGTTTACATACATATACAATAGCTTATCAAATATACTCACTTGTAGCATTCAACTTCCCACATGTCATTAAAACTACATTTTAATAATTCCTTAGCAAAACTTATAGAAATAGTACATTTTGAATTGAATTTTAATTGTTTTTAACATATTAAAAAATTACAAAAAATCTTAAAATGAATTTGTCATATTTATTTCGAGGTACTCACAAAAACAGTTCCATTGTTTAATACACTTAATTTTTCAGGTCCAAAAAAATTAAACCAATCCCTCTCGCCGGTGGAGAAGTCATCAGATCGTTACCGTTTGGAAAAACCAGCATTCTGCAGCAAATGTGGAAAGTCTTACTATCGCAAGGACGCGCTTATGAGGCACATGAAGGAGTGTGGAAGGATTCCCCCTCTCATATGCTCAATCTGCCCCTATAGAACGTTTCGTAAGGTTCGTAATATATATATATTGTTACTAATTTCATAAACATTTGAAATACAGTACCCTTTTATTAAAATTTTAATTAAACTTAACACGTTTTGGACCATAAGGCCATGTGCAAAAGTTAGACTTAACCTAATTTAATAAAGTTAACTATTATATTAAGGGGGAAAGCGGGGTGTTACAGCAATGTTGCTAGGTTGAGATAGTGTGTACACTTACTCTGCCTTGTGAAGGACGCAAAATGAGTGGTCCAAAGGTGGTGGTACATGTATTGGCCATGGTATTTATCACTATGAACTGAGTAAGTTATGATCAAAAATTTAAAATTAAAATATAAATTTGTAAAACTAGATTCATCAAAGTTCCTTACATGTAATAATCACAAATAATTTTACAATATTTTAAAGAATTTAAGAACGCTGGGGTACTTTCTTTTGTTTATTCAATATAATAATTTCTGTATCAGTTTGTTTTGGTACTTTACACACAACTTTACTAGTACTTTACACTCTATTTTATTTTTGTTCTGCAGTTTTTGAAGGGTTGAATAGGGATGAATCTGTTGATTTTTAATTGATATCACCAGAGTTGCATTTTTTGACTGTAGCCTCTAGGTGGCGTACACATTTGTTGCCGTACACTATTTCATCCCGCACACCGAACACAAACCGGTTTAAATAGTTCTGTATATAGTAAATATTTCATTTATAGGTTATTATACGATATTAGTAGACTAATTGAACATGTGGTCTGTGCAGGACAACCTGATGCGACACAGCATGAAGCACATGAAGGGCGGTATGAACTCGGCCGAGCCTGACGGCGACGCTCCTCGGGCGGTCTTCCCCCAGAACCTGCTGGAGGGTCCTCCGTCCCCCGGGGGGGAGGTGGCCTCCGGCGTGCCTCAGACCATCCTCGAGGAGGACCAGGAGATGAGCTATGAAGCTTCTGGGGATTCCGGTGGTGATCTGGGTGTGTAAATACATCACCAAACTCTTATATGTATTTTGTAATCAGCAATGACTTTGACCTTCTGATATACACCTACAAAACTTTTTCGAAATGATTTTCATGGTCTTTTTCTTGCGTTCATCAACGCTAGGCACATTTTTTACTTCTTGATATTGTATGAACCAAACCCTGGTCTTGTGACTTACTAACCTGCTGTTAGATTGGTAATTAATTAAAAGCCCAAATACAGATGACGACTGGGTTCTGAACTGAATCGACGAACCTCGGATAACAATTGCGCGATACCCAGCTGTTACTGATCTTATCTATACGATGTAGTATTAACATTGAGAATCCTTAAGAAGGTGATCTTTGTACTGAAGTTTATAGAATTTATTATTTCCGATTAAAAAAGGAGATTATAGTTACGTATTCAATTTATTAATTTTGTTGATTTTTAAATTATTATATTTTCTTGTATAACCTATGCCAGATTCGTTAAACTAATATAAATTTACAAATGCTTTTTGTGAAAATGGTCCAATTCATAAGGACATAAGAATTTTTACCCCGTCGAGGTATTTAAAAAAACTATATTACGTTTCGGAAGGGGAGGAAACTTCTCCCTTTTCCTGGTGAAACTATCACACTCTATCACCTACATATTCAGGTTGTAGTTGGGTAATTATATATTTTGGGATGACATAAATTGGAAGTAGTCTCTTTACCCTCGGGAACATGATTTTAAAACCATTGTTTTTTTACAGTGTAGAAAATGGCTATTTGAATTACGGAAATACAATTTATTGTCAACCACTTTAAATTTAAATTTAAATCCACTTTGTTCACCTGCCTCCAGACAAGATAATGGACCGTCGCCGACTGGACAGTCCTGTAGGGTGCGGGACCTGCGGCAAGGCCTACCACTGGAAGGGGGCGCTTAGGCGACACATGAAGGAGTGCGGGCGAGACCCTCCGATGATCTGCAGCTTCTGCAGCTACCGAACCTTCCGCAAGGATAACCTCCTCAGTCACCTGTTCCGCAAACACAACGTGCTGCAGAACTGAGACTGGTGGGTAGACTATTCTAGGACTAGTATTAACTATTGCCTAGATATCCTGCAGAACTCTATAATAATTTATCATTTAACTTTAAATTTTACTATGGCCATAACATAACTTGAAGCTTAGCTTGAATGTCCAGCAGAAATAGTGCTTTCCTGCCTATGTAAGACCAGCTGTAGAAGTAGATGACCAGCAGACATGATACCAGGTGGTATGTATGTCTTCAAGTATGACCTGAAGACATACGACGACCTTCAGAGCTAGACCTCACTCCATAACAGCTGAGTTCTTGGTTAGGAACTAGAAACAAGAACTGATATTGAGTGGGAATGGAGTCGCTGGAGATTTGGTGATGGTAAAAAAATCTTATCTCTGAACAGACCTCATGTAACTCACCACCAATGTTGACCTTGTGTGCTGCTAATATTTCATTTGTTGACTTCTTCTATTTTCTTTAGCATACCCAGTAAAAACAGTGAATCAGGAAATTTGGTGTTAATTTATCAAAGAAGAAAACTATATCATCAACGTTAGGTTTTAAGGTCATAAAACAACTGTAATATTAATGGTTTTGGTGTTAATTAGCTTTATGTAAAGAGATGTAACCTGGTTTCTTATTGTTTGAAATGAATAATACTTTGTACTTTATAAGTAGGTAAATGATATTGATTATGTTTCAACAATTTGTTTCAGCAAAGAAAACATCATGTCCAACGTGAAATGGGTTTTAACGCTATCTTCCATTCGCCGTGATATTTATTTAGTTAAATATTATAAAATCATTGTTAAATATTAATTTTTGTAAATTGTTTGGATCAAGCTTAATCATAGAGTCAAACATTTAAAAGTGATTTTGGCTAAGGGACCTTAGCAAATTTTACTATTCTTTAACTATATTCCAAGTATGTATCAACTGAATTTTATATTTGAACTAAATTAAACATTTTTAGGTCCGTTGGTAGTAAGATCTTTTAAGTTGTTACCATTGTCTTAGATTGTAGTTTAAATACAGATAGATTTCAAACATGGTTATCACTGTAATAATTAATTTAATTTAAAGGTACATAGTAACCCTTTTATTTTTTTACTTTTACTTTTACTAACTTTTATTTTTTGTGTATAAATATTTTACCATGTTACGAGTAACATATTTTTCAATGTTGAGAGTGACAGTTTTATTTTTTTTTTATTTACCTGTTTGTTTTTACCAAGTGTACCAATATCACACGATGTGCAATTTTGCATCTTGCTTACCTATAAGTTACTTTGGTATGTTCAATTTTTAATTATATACATATTATTATATATTTTATGTCCATGTTGATTTTAATAGTTTTTAATTAATTTATTGTTTTTGTTATTTTTGTGTAGTTTTTTTGTTATCAGGGTACAATACTTAACTGTTTTTTTCAGTTATGTTTACTGAGGTGCTGTGGTTACGAATTATTATTTGACTTTTCATTAGGAAAGTTTACATTCTTTATGTTTTGTTCGATGATCCGTTCACAAACTTAATTTTCCATAAACCTGTTGGGAGATCTTCTTTTTTAGTTGTATATTTTTCATTTGTCTCTTGAAAGTATTATTTTCGTTGTAAACAGTCAATTAGTTTTGTGATGGTTTAGACTAAGTTACCATTTATTGTATTGTTAATTTACTTGTTAAAACATTAATATTACCTTACAATCTTTATCAAAATTTACTACAATGAATCTGTTTTATCTTAAATGTGTAGAATTGACATCTCTTTATAATGTTAAAAGCAATCATCACACCATACCATATGCAATTAATGTCATTCTAAACTAGATCATTTAGATAAGATGTCTAAAAATAACTCTTCATCTCAATTATTGTGCTTTTTATAATACTTATAGGTAACTAATCAAATAGTATTCTCTGAAAGAAAAAGATGGCCAACTGTTACTGGCAAAACATTCTTCTATTGCTTAACGTAATTGCATTTCAATTTAGAGAACTTTTAAGTTTTTTCAAAAACATGTATTTTAAATCATCACTATTTATTGTTATATTAGTTTTCATGATCGCAGATTGTTTTCTTTTTATATCTGTTCGTGAATAAATAAGTTTTAAATACCTACATACCAATTAAGGTGTTTTGTTATATTTTTCGATATTAAAAATTCATAGAGGTTTTGAGTTTTATTTTTAAACCAATACACAGAAATTATAGTTTTATAAGCTTTAATTTATATTTAAAATTCTCCATTTTATGTTGGATATAAAAAATAGTTTTAATACAACGAAAATTTGATTATTACTTTGGTGTAAATTCTGTTTTATGGCTTGTCTATTTTTTTCTTTGCAGTTTTTTTTTGGTTTGTTTGTGTAACATTTTACTGTACTTTTTGCAAAAAAGCTATAATATTTTTTTTCTTTAATCACTTTGATTTTAAATGTGGAGTATTGTGCATAAACCATGGTTATGCTGCATACTTACAGTACGTTTTAAGGTACGAGTAAAGCATAATTGCCCTATTTCGACCGATTAACCGGTGTAATCTATCATTAAGTTAAAATCTGGTTGCGTTTTATTTCATGTTAGGTCGAAAGTCGTCTGCTCTCCGAGTATCCGTATACATAAGTGAGTCATATGTTGTTTTAGTATTTCAAACTATTTAATTATTATATTAGAAAATCAATATATATTGCTAAAAGAAGAGCATACAAATTGGTATTTGAAAGTGATATGTTTGTACGTTGTTCGCAGACATAGGAGAGTAAAAGAAAGGATTGATGGTATTCTTTTTCTTTAAGTTTTTCGGAAAGGTTTTTAGTGATCTGAGGTATGTAATCAGTGATTACTTTGAACAATTTGTCTACCAAGAGCATTTATTATTTTAGCTCTGATGGAAAGAGCGTCTGTTTTTGCATTGAACTACAAAAAAGATTTTTACCACCATCTTAATCAAACTACATTTTCATGATTCGTAAAGGTTCTTTCCTTATAAAAACTGAACTTTAATAGGGTTATGTTAACTTGTTCACATGTCATCCTAGTGTTGTGACAGTTCGTTGCCTCTTCGATTTACTCTAAACCCTCATTTAAGAAACCAGCGTTAATTTTTATGTGTTTACGTTGTTGAAATTAGATTTTCTTAGCTGTGGTTTAAATCATCAGTCATCAGTTTTAACACAAGAGTATTACTGAAACCATCGTTGGTGTGAATTTGGTGGAAACTGGGTCAAACGAATTCGATGTTCACCAAGATGTGGGGGAAGTGAGACATCTAGCCAAGTATTAACCATACATACTGCTTATAAACCTAAGTATGACTTCTTACGAAATTCGTTAAAATATTTATAAAATATTCTATGCTTTTTTATTACTTATAACTTAATTACGTTCTAGTACAAGTAGATAAGTCAAACAGTTTATTTTTTGCATCCTTAAACTTGTTTTTGATAACATGTTAAAAAACAATTAGTTTTTTCTGAAATTAAAATATTGTAATTCTTAAAATCCATAGAGGAAGGTACGAATTTTCTGAATCCAATTTAATTTTTTATTTCAGAATTACCTCTCTGGAATGAAAACATCTCGAATAAAGGGTATAATTTCATCAAAGCTCTGCCTAAACATATTCTGAACGGACACATACCTTCCAAGTTGACGGAGAAGACTCCTGGGACGAACCGGTTACGACGGAAGCGCTGCCGCCAATGCTCGTCTAGAGGGGTGAGAGCAACCACCACATACGAGTGTCCATCTTGCCCGGAGAGACCGGGTCTGTGTATCGTCGACTGCTTTGCGGAATACCACAAGTGGAATCTGACAAACTGATGCAAAGCGTTTCATTCGTGGGTAAAATTAATAATTGTTAAATAAAGTTAAGCTCAAAATAAAAAGAATGTATTAAATTTTATGAATATATGATACCTATTTCGTAATGAATTTTACTTAATACTAATGTATTACTGTTATTTGAATTTATGTTATTAGGTAATCTCCTAAAAACAAGAGGAGTTTTACAACCCCCAAAAACGTTGTGTTGTTAAATAACACAGACGAGTTAGATAAAAGTCCAACACAATAATATTAGAGTAAAAGTAACATAGTTTAAAATTCCATAATCAATAACAATAAATAATAACAACCAGGATGATAGCTGAATTGAATTTTTTGGGATGTTGTGCTTTAAACCAAGTTACGTTTTTCGGTATGCTCAGCATACTGAACCCAAAAGTAAAATTTCTTTCTAAAACTTTTTTAAGGATTGTTACCAACAAGCTATATTATTTAGAGTATTTATTCTATATTACAATATAGTAATATATACAGGGTGTTCATTAAAGTCGGGGACAAACTTCGAGGGGTGGTAGTACTCATCAAAATAAACAAAAACTTCCCAAAACCATATGTCGAAAAATCCTTTGTTTAGCCGCTAGCCGCCATTTAGTTTTTTATACAAAAAACGTTTTATATCAAGAACCATTTAAGACACAGAAACCAAACTTTGCTTACATATTTATTGACCAAAGAGAGAAATATTCTCAAAGTATCATTTAGTTTGCTTTTATATTTTTATCTCATGTAGAATTTATAAAGTTAAAGGTTTTTTGTTATTTTAATTAAGATTTTTAACCGCCACCATTTTGAAAATATTAAAGCAAACTAAATGATACTTTGAAATATTTTTCTCTTTGGCCAATAAATATGTGTGCAAAGTTTGGTTTCTGTATCTTAAATAGTTCTTGATATATAACGTTTTTTGTAAAAATACAAAATGGCAGCTAGCGGCTAAACGAAGGATTTTTCGACATATGTTTATACGAAATTTTTTGTTTATTTTGATGAGTACTATCACCCCTTGAAGTTTGTCCCCGACTTTAATGAACACCCTGTATAGGTGAGGAGCAAACCAGGACACCTATTTAAAATCATGCTTCTCACCACAACCAAAATTTTAAGGCTGCTAATCAAACCACGTTATATGCAAAAAGCAACCTACTAATTTTGAGGAATTCTGAATTGACACACCAGTTGGTCCTAAAATCAAAATTCCATCTAATTTAAACTTGAAATAAAATGATACAAAGCGATTCAACTAAACTGAATATAAAAATAAAATTAGCATTTGTAGCCTTTTATATTCATTCATTTCACTTACCTTCATTGCTTAAAACGTTATATATAGTTACATTCTACCGTCATATCTCGTACCGATGTCGGCAGGCCGGTTCCAGTGCCCGCGCTACCCGCGAAGCTACGAACACAACATAACGCTGAACTGCCACCTGCGCCACGAGTGCGGACAAGTGCCTGAGTACGTTTGTACTCTGTGTCCTGTGCGGTGCAAGCGCAAGGACAACTGGATGAAGCACATCCGTGTAGTGCACGAGCACGATCCCTACCGCTGCTCAACAACTCTCAACTTTAATAGAACTCGCAGATCACAGAAAGCTAATTAAGAGTCTACATTAACTCTTCCATCTTGAATTTTTATTTCCATAAGAGCAATGATAAAAATTCTACTCGCTTCAAGAACAAATTTTAAAATAGATTCATCGGATTGTATTGAAATCAAAATATGTTCATCAAAAAGATATTTATCAATGAACCATCGGGTTTAAATGATAATGAACCTATTTGGAATGTGTCAACTATATTTTAGTGCTGTATTTTAGTTCAGCTTCGTGTATCCACTAAGAAAGTTAGAAAATTCTAATTAAATAGATCGCTAAACACTTTGATTCTCTTTTAAATGACACCGAGTTCATGTTTTTTTTTCTAATGAAATCAGGATTTTAATGATTGTTTGGATTTAAAATTGTTCTTATGTGAAGTACGTGAACAGAGGCCAGGTACCGCAGACTCTTAAAGGATGTTTGGGATAAAGGTTCGGGTGCCTTGACAATACTTAATGTTGTTATCAATACGTAGAAATGAACATGTGACCGCACCTGTGGAAGGAGACGAGTCCTTTTGCAAACGTAGGCCAAACTATGTGATTTAAAAGTCAGTAAGAATTATTTGTGATTTGTTTTCTCTGTTTGAAATTATGTATAAGCGGGCCCGCAAAAAGTTGGACCAACGTAGCTCACCGATTTTGGATTTTCCTGAATTTTGTAATTTTGAATTATTTTAAATTTTTTTCCGAATTTATTGGCGGTTTTTAGTTCATAATTGCTTTAATTTCTATTTATTCTTGTCTTGTGGTCCTCTAGACCATTTATACAATTTAATAAAATTTTTATGTTAAACTGTGGTAGTTCAAGTAGTCCAAGTCGTTTTTATTTATTTATATAATTGTTTAATGTTTTCAAAAAGGGTAGGATAGCAGTTTAGTCGTTTCAACTTATTCACAAAATGCCATACAGGTTATATTGCTACTATGTTAATGACCCTATTTTGCACCTAAATTATTATAAATTTCTTTTCTTGTTGGCTAAATATAATACTTAAATCTTTTACTTAGTTTAATTTATTTGTATGTATTTTTAAAACAAATCTTAAATTTGATGTATTTTTAAGAACAATACTTATTATAATAGGGGTTTAGTTTATACAGACAATAGTCTCTAATTTTCTTGAGTTAAATGTCAGAAGTGTTGATAACTTAAATAGTAAATCTATTTAAGTGTAAATTAAGTGTTTTGATATGAAAATAAAAAAGGCATTTTATGTTTATCGTTCACCGTTAATGAAATTAATAACCAAACTATTAACATACCTCTAATTTCCGATAGAACCATAACTTATTCTTTTACCACAGTATTATAGACTGTAGCAGAATCTGATTTGATTTTAATACATTTCTTCACTTCTGAATGTAATTTTACATGTATATCTAGACCAACCTTTCATTGCACATTCTGGTCAAGTGCTTTAGAATTTTTGCAGAAATTAAACTACTGTAATATATTAAAGACATCATTTTGATGGCAATATTAATATTGAAGTACAGTTTTGAGTTACATCTTTCCAATAATTTGCACTAGTCTATTATAGTTCCTCGCTATGTGTGTATATACTTGTAATTATTTTAACTAATATTTATTTTAACGAAAAATATTTAGTTTCTAGATAAAGAGAAATGAATATCCCCAACAACAACAATGGAACACTTGACGTGTCCTTTGATTTTTTGCAAATAAACCTGTTGACTATTAAATTAAAAAGTTCAAATGACACAATATTACGTGAGTTAGTTTTTTATGAACTATCTATATTATTATCAAACTAGTATTTACCATAAATTGCCGGAAATTATTTTAAGTTGAGCAAACTTTGTATTTTAATATACACACAAATTAGGTGTTTTTTATAATTTTTTCTATTACCTCTCCCTATACTTTGGGAACTTGTACGTAATAGTGTGTCAGTCAAAGGTAAGCACTCAGTGAAGTTATTTTTGAGAATAAATTTTTTTTGAGGTATTGCTTTTAAGGAATGGCAAATTTACACTTAAAGTAAGGCTGCCCAAACAAAAGATATCAATGTTATTAGTGTTTTTACCTCTTAATGAAATTCCGTCTTAGTCAATCTTTTAAATCTGTTGCTTATTTATTTTGAGCTTTAACGTTATTTTTTTAATTGTTCTTTATATTCTTAATTTTTATTTGCACTCTTTCTGTTGTTAAGGTTTAACAACTATAGTTTGCCGGAGTAAAGAAAGTAAGAATTTTCAATATAATAATTTTATTACATTAACTTTACATTGAATTCTTAGATGTTAGCATGTCATCATGTCAATACATCAATTATAACACTATTTTTTGCATGAGGATAATAAACTAGTTTGTGATTGAAGTTTCAATTTGCAAATTTATTATTTTACATTAAAGAAAGAAAAGAAACCCTAATATTATTCTGAACCAGGCAAAATAAGTAGGCTAAAATGAACGAGGTACATCAGTTCCTGTTAGTTTTAAATATTTATAGTTTATAAACCTTCATGAAATTTGTTTTTCGACTCAATCCAGGTACCCAAAATATAGCCTCAGTCCAGGTGCCGTAGTTTGAGTTAAAACCATTGAATAATTGTCACTTTGCCGTGTTAATGTGATGATAAATTATATTTCTCATATTATTTTGCTGGACTTTTCCAACTCATCTATCCAACGTTTTTGGAGGACTCCTCCCTTTTTTCAAGTGATTTCCCAATAATTTACATTTAATAACTAAATAATCCAAATGACTGTTAATTAAATACATACAGCTATTAAAATTTACTTATCTGCGTTGTACTTAAGCCCAAAAAACACAAAATGAATGTACAACAATCCGCCTCCGAGCTAGCGTACCGGGAAACAGGTAGCTAACTTCGCAACTAAATTCAAAGGCCATCACGTAAACCGTTTTCATGCAGAGTTTCACTACTTACAGAAACTTTGTGAGTTTATAAACTTAGACGATTCGGAAAAGTTCAAGAAAATAATATTAGAACTAATAATTAACGTCAACAAGGATTTATTTTTTTATTGTTTCCAACGCGGTCTAAATCTACTTGAATAGAAATTAAACAGGTTTATAATTTTAGGTTTGTCCAGTTTCCTTGTTTCTATCACTTTGCTGTGGTTTGCCTCTGCAGGGCAGGATGGCTTCAACCCCTCCACAGGGCGGTACGTGTGTGGTGTCTGTGGCTGCGACTACAAGTGGCGCAACAGTCTCCTCAGGCATCGCCACGAGTGCGGTCGGTCGAAGATGTTCCAGTGTCCCGTCTGTCCGCACCAGTCCAAGAGAAAGGACAACCTTGCCAAACACATCCTCTTCATACACCACAGTCCCAAGAAAAAATAGTCACTTTGGTATTAATTAACCCAGATTTTCTGGGTTTTAGTGGCTATGTGGCTTCATAATCTGAAGGTCAATCCAGAGCAAAATTTCGACACAATTTTGGAATGGTTCGATACTGGACCCAGCCTTTACTTGTTTGGCTATAAGACAATGGTATATTCCTCGGCAATATTCTCCTCAGAGTTACTAAATAACATAGAAAAAACAAGCGTTGTTAAGGTTTAGGTTTAGGTTGTTAGGTAAGCATTAAGGTTTAGAATAAACCTGCATTTGATCACATTAATTATGCTCGTAATGAACAGTAAATAGGATTTTATAATGCTGGCCTGTCCTGAGTGAAATAAAAAAAATTGTCCGGCCTACAATTTTTACACTTGTAAGTAACAAATTTTTTGCTAATTACAACTAACTGTTTAAAATGTATCGTCTTCCATAAAACCATGATGTACAGTAACATCCCGATTTTAGTGCAATTTCTTAGATCAGTTCTTATTTACTGTGCATTGCTAATACAATTAATTTGTTAAAAATAGGATGGTTTGAAGTATTGCTTTACGCTATCACGGCACGTGTAGGCTGGCCCCTTAATGATGATGGCAAATGATTCAGCTGTCTTTTTCCGTTACACTCATCACCCTCGCCCTTAACTCATATTCGCCTTAAAGTACCTAACAGAGAGGGTCGGTATATCTATGAACTAGAATAGATATGTTTAATATTTTGGGTCACATGAGATAAATCAATATTAGCCACGAAGCAAGAGTTTTTGGGATATCCTTGATGCTTCGATTTCCTGACCCTTTGGCACACAATGGTTTGGAATATTACAGCCAATTATAACTAACCAATTATAACTATTGTGTGTCGGTGATGTTAACAATTAGTTATTTTAAATTTAAAAATTTTGAAATTAATTTGGAAAGATCTAGTGTAAACTTCACCTTTGTAAGTAAATTAATATAATAATTATTAAATTAGAATAAAATATCAGTCTGTTAACTTTCTCGTTCTTACCATATTCATATAAGATTAATCATTAAAAATTTTGAACTAAATTTGCCAAGCTGTTTGTCCTGAATTATTTTTACTAACCCAAGGTCCCAAGCTGATATCTTGGATTCATTAATTAAAATGTGGGAAATTAAAGACCCCAAATTATATATAATATTTTGATACCAACATGTGAAAAACTCTTTTTAGTTTAGGACAATCCTATTTTTAGCCTAAGTTGAGGTATTAGGCCTAAGGAGTATTATTATTAATGATGTTACTTGGGTATTACAAGATTTTTTAATTTGTGTTTGTCAATCTGAAGAAAATATACAATTTATTTTATATTTTAAAATCAATTATTTTCTCCTTTTCAAAGCCTATGATGATGAACAGTTGTCTTGAGTAAAAAGATTTTCCTGTATATTACTGAAACAACTACGTACTTAAAATGGATGTATATAAAACTAATTGTTCCTAGCAAGATATATTTTCTAGTTCTTAAAAGAAAAAAATTACGATTTATATAAAAAAAAACTTATTCAAATATCAGATCTTTAAAGCCAACCAAGCTTTAATGATCTGATATTTTTTAATCTACAAATTTATGTACTAATTAAAAGTTTTATGAGCAACAATTTTAATAACTGTAGTTCTCTGTAGACTGGAAAAGCATTTGTGGAATTTAACAACCAGTGGTTAGAGTATACTGTAATGCCTTATTCCTCGCGATGAAGAAGTAGGTGAAAAAAAATGACGTAGCTGATCTGGGTACCTCAAAGGTAATATTCTCATCTGTGTAATATTTTTTCTATAAAATTGAGTAAATATAATGTTTAAATTGGAAATGACCAAGTACCTTTGCATTCTATCATTTAATAATTAGAAAAAAATTATCTACGCAAGTTAAACATTTTTGTTGTCCGCAGGTGTAGCAGTCGTGGACAGCAACTCCAAGCGATACTCATGTCCGCAGTGCCATAAGACATACACGCAGCTGTACAACATGACCCGCCACCTGCGCCTGGAGTGTGACCAGCCTCCGAGGTTCCGATGTCCTTACTGTAATTATGTCACCAAGCGCAACAACTGCCTTCGACTCCACGTCAAGATGAAACACCCAAGTCTGCCCGAGCCGCAGGATATGAGGAGGGGACGGAGGTGTGAAGAGGGAGTGGGAAGTGGAGGCAGTGTTCTGTGATAGAGGAGAGTGCGGGGGTGGGGGAACTATGCATTGTGGGTTAAGAGAAGGATTGAAACTTGTAGAGTTGAGATTTTGAGATGGTATCAAGGCATGGTAACACTTGTTCGAGTTGTTCCCGAAGAGCTGTCCGTTGCGGAGCTCTTCAATAGGATCTGTCAATTTTCATATGTTATCGGGTACAGTCGATGTCAAGCCAAAGATACCCGAATCGCTTCCAAAATTCGATGTGGCTTTACCTGTCCGATCCTCCTCCTGTCCGAACGCTTCTCGGGGAAACTTCCGAATTGTCACGGAGTGAAGGGGACCTAACCGTACAGATGTAGCTGTACCAGACAGAGATGAAAAAGGGAATTGGGATTGAACAGTTTTTGGAGGTTGGGGAATGATGCTTTGACACAAAAGAGGGTATTTGTGGTTTAAATAGGTTGGGAGGATGTAGGAGAATACATTATAAAGCAATCTTGAGAGGTTTATACTATATAAAGGAAGGATAATGGTTGAATAAGACGAGTGTGTAGGTCGTGAGGTGATACCATGAGATTGTTGGGGTGACGAAAGAAGGGGAGGAAAACTGGAGTTTGTAGAGATCTTAGGAAAGTTTGTAGGGATTGAAGAGTTGTAGAACATTTTGGTGATGATGTAAAATAGAGCAAAGAAGGTAATCATGTAGTATACTAGTCACAGGGAGGTATTACGAACTTAAAAGACAATTCAAGTCGGCAATAATTTTCAAGTTTTTCAATTGTATTTTGTAATTCCACTATCGTTTTTGTCCAAGTTTTTTGTTTGTTTTAAAGAGGTTTTTAAGCTTATTTTCTATTTAATTTAGTCTTAATGTATTACGTACTTAAAATTTAAATTTGTATTCTACTCGAATATGGATTATTGTCACCGAAAAATATAGATTTCTTATCATAATAAGTTAATTTATATTCATTTCTTTACTAGAATTTACCAAAAGATGTTTCACTGTTGTAGTGTCATCATAGGCTAAGTATTTTTCTAAATTTTCTAATTTGTACTGTATTAATAAAAATTGTAAAAAGTAAACCATTTTTTGATTAACCTTTAACTAGTTTTCAATAATTTAAGTGAGTGCTATAGTGGTTATTATGCTACGGAATGTATCTTTTTGCAGACACTAACAACGATGATTTCAGAAGATTTTTCAGTTTCTGTTGGCCAGTAAGTTCAGAGGTGACTTAAGGCCATTGCTCAGATGAATCAGTTTAGGAATCCATCACGCTACCAACAGTGCCACTGATTTACCATTATTTATTGGACTTACTTGTTACTGAGGTGCCTACTCGTACCCTTCGGTACTTGAGCTCATCACCTCTGTCTTCTCACAGCTCCTTTGGCCCTGGTGCTACCTTTTTGCTCTTGGTCTTACTAAAGCCTGTCATGAGCATTATTTCTAAACAAAAAATCTATTTAAAAAAAATTAATACAATGTTTTTGAAAATAGTAACAATTACTATTGACAAAAGAATTTTTCAGTTTTAAATTCAAGCTGCGGTTTTTTAAATAAATAGATTGTAGTTTTGTATTTTCACCTTGATTTCTTATACCTCATTGTAAATATCTAATTGCATTCAGAGTAAATTGTTAAAATCAGTTTAAAAATTGGTTACCTTAAACTACATACCTATTAATTGACGAATATTAGCAATTTTCGTTGCGATCATTAATTAATAGACGATAAAATCAAAGACAACTGTACTCAGTTCGATATTGAAACGACGACCTCCAAATTATGAAGCGGGCTCTCTAACCACTCAGCCATCAATCCAGTCCAATTAACAATTTCTAACTAATTAGTGACCTCTAAGTTGCTGTATTGCAGGACACGCCACCCTCCCAGTCTAATGACAAAAAACTTCCGTTAAATATAACCTAACTCATCGTCCTCTTATACGGCATATCTCTAATGACAACATTGTCCAGGTACCAGGAGGTTCCCCTGTCCCAGATGCCACAAGATCTACTCACACCAAGGCAGCATGGTCCGTCACTTCCGGCTAGAGTGTGGCGTTACTCCGTCCTTCCGGTGCCCGTTCTGTTCCTACTCATCCCACCGGAAGGGCAGTGTCAACCGTCATGTTGCCGTCGTACACTCGATCGCCAAAGTCCTCAACTCCGTTGCCAAAAAGGTCTCGACCGACTAGGAGTGGAGATTACCGGTGAAGATTTATTCAGCAGTTTTAACAAGTTTTTGAATATTTTGTTCTGGTAGTAATATTCACAGTAAGCTAAAACTTGGGGAGCGCGTTGGTGTAGGAGTAGAGTACGGGACTTTGGTCCTTGTGGTCGATGGTTCAAATCCCAGCAATCACAACGGTTTTTCGCTGTGATTATGCCGTAACCCAGGTATTTCCTAGACAGTTTTGGGATGAGAAGGTGATATATAAACAAATTGGAAACAAGATTTAACATTTTCCCCCCAGATTCTATAAAGAACGGATGGAGTAGTTTGTCTAAGCATTTAACAAATTCAATGTGTATCTTTTTTAGTTGATAAAATACAAAATTTAAATACGTAATTATATTCACAGAAACAGTTAAATTTCCTATGTTATGTTTCTGGGAATCCGGATTTTAATTTCATTTCCTTCCTCCTTATTTCACTATGGTGTGATGTGGTCGCTTGGCCAGTTGTTTTGTCACTAGGATTATTGTTTTGGCACAAGTAATTATAAATTATTAATGCCATAGTTTTAGTTGAGATATGTATTATTTAGTTTTTTATAAGGGAATATATGAGTACTGTAAATATGTTCTCTGAAATACAGTAAAAAATGTCATAGTAGTCACTAAATTGTAGTGCTGAAATATTTCATTACTAGGGTTAAAAGTAATACTTTTAGTACAAGCTCAAGATTTTAAATTTGAACGAATAACGAAAGGACTCTTTAGACCCGTGTTTTGAACTGTTTTTCGACAGACTGGATAATATATTCAGCATATTGTCTGTCTATACTAATAAATCGATTATCGCTTTCGATACGATCGATAACTTACAATTTTATTAATCTGTTCTACTTTGTAATAACGCACAGCTGATGACGTCTACATCAGCTGACTCTTTCCCTTCGCATGGTGGAAAAGGATCGATTTTGACCAGTAAATCATATATTCAAAACGTTCGTTTTCGTAGCAGTATACCGGAAATTAGTTATTTTTGCAAGGGATTAAAGTTAAAGTTTTTTGTTCATGAAGGAAACTGTTGTTGATAATTTCTTGAGGGTCAAAAGTTATATTAATCCCATTTTTCACACAAAAGTTTTCCTCCACTTACTATATAAGTAACACAAGTTACAAATTATCCACTATTATCCAACCATACAATAATACTACTGACAGCTGCTATTATTTTCTAATAGTTCATTACAATGTGTGAGATTTCTCCCTTATGTGAGGTGTTACTCTTAAGAGATTCCTTTAATCCCTTGAGACTAAAAATAATATACTTTTACTCTCTTGGGACTAAAAGTATTATTTTAGTACTCTATTCCAGGGAGTTAAGTACGGCTTACAACGTAGATGGAGGAAAACATTTTTAGTTGTCTCAATTTGGTAGCTAATTCGATATTGTTGATTCAATACCGGCGATATCGATATTTTGATTCCGATCAAATTGCTGTGTCGATATTCCTGTTCCATATTGTTATGGATATCAAATATCTAAGGTTCCTTGATGCCAAAGCATTCCTATATGGGATGTTTACTGAACAAACTATTTCACTAACAAAGTCACGTTACTTTCATGTTATCGATATAGGTTTGACGTTTGCAAATGATCGTCCACAGGAAAGCCCCGGAGCAACAGCGAGTGTCCTCAGTGCCACAAGGTGTACTCCCACCGTGGCAGCATGCGCAGACACCTGAGGCTGGAGTGTGGCAAGACGGCCAACTTCTGGTGTCCTCTCTGCAGCTACTCGTCCTGCAGAAAGGGCAATCTCAACCGCCACATGGTAGTGGTGCACTTGGGCAATATTTGAGTGGACAATGCGAAAATTCTATACTTAGAAATGTGTTTGTCAAATTCAATGTTTATTGTTGAAGAGTCTGCATTACTTGCGCCTTGTCATTTCCAGAATAGATTGTAGGTGTAAATAAGTAATTGGATGAGAATTTTAAACCTCAAGTTGATTCAAGTTCCATTTTGAACCAATTTTTTAACTTATAACTCAATCAAATTCCATAAAAAGACAGAAAAACTAATTCAGTTAATTAACATATTTTTAACTATACAATTTACAAGTCACTAGGCAAATGGGGTGGAAATCCAGACTATTCTAATGGTCTAGATTTACTGAATCTGCTGGTGGAAGTGGAGATGGAGGGCTACTTACAACCAAAGTGATGTATGGGTGTCTGAGGAAGAGAAGTGAATGACAAATCTTCTCGACCAAACCCCAAGGATTGCAAGAGCTCCTCTTTAACAATTCACCAAATTGTGAGTGCCAAATAAGGGCATTGGGGAAAATAAAGCATTTCTATTGGCAACTAAGTTCAAGGACAACTAAATAAGTCACAGGATGAATTTATCTAAAAGTCGCAAGTGGCAACAGATATGAAGTAAACTGGTCTATTTATCACAATTCAGAGAGTAGATAAAATTTATAAAAACTAAAATATACTTTTAAAAATAATTAGCAAAAAAAATGTTTGTATTTACTCCCCTGTAGGAAATAAGTTACATCATGGATATGTATAAAGTAATGTTTTCACTTCATCTAAACAGCTGTTCTTATTCTTTTATATTAAAAATTCAATAAAATAGCTTTGGTCGTTTCTATGAAAACCTGTTACATATTTTTCATCTTAAAAATCGCCAACCCCCCACCCCCAGAGTTAAGACATATCCATGTCAAAAAGGATATTTACATCCTTAAAACATCAATTAGAATGTCTAACATACGATATGTGATGGCACAAGCATCAGAGCCGTTTTAGCAGAACACTTTCTGATTTCAAACTAATCCAATGAGTTTTAATTTTAAAATTCTTTTTTGAAGCTGTGTATGATTTAGAGTTTGTATCATTCCTCTTTTGGGAGTAAAAATCCAAGATGGCGGAGGTTCTGCAGGCTCTGAACTGACATGACTTGTTAGGTGAAGCACTTTTTTATCAGGCTTTAGTTCAATTGTTAGGTCGGTTTATGTAATAAAAGATTATTTTAGATCATCCTAACCCAACAGCCTGACTGAAAAAGAATCTCTATTTTAATATTAAAGGTCGATATAGCAGTATCGTTTTGCTCCTATTGTTTACATTTACCAGTTACTGAATAAGTATCAGATTTATTTATAAGTTGAAATAAAACTTCATAGTTTATTATTTACAAAGCAGTGTGATTTCAATAAAAGATACATAAATGACTCTAATATTGTGAAAATGTTAAGTTTGTATTTTTTTAGAAGAATAAAAAGTATTTGGTTTTCTGTGTGGTTTTCTATTTGTGTCAGCACCTCTGTTTCCTAATATTATTCTCTGGCAATTCATTTATATGTGAGTATAAATAAAAAAAAGGCAAAACCATAACCTCTTATTCTCGCAAATCATTACAATGACTCGTCCATTCTCTTCGTTGTTGTTGTTTTTTTTCTTTATTAACATTTCATTTTTGGCAGCTACGAGGATTAAAATTGAAACTGTTCCATTACCCTACATTTTGCATTATTTTTTCCATGATGTTCTTTATTTATGGATCATTTTCAAAATAAAAATATACATGGTATTCATTAAAGTTAGGTCAATCTTCGAGGGAGTACTGATCAAAATAAACCAAAAATGTCCTATAACCATATGTCGAAAAATCCTTCCTTCAGTCGCTAGCCATTTCATTCAGTAGCTAGTCATTTTGTATTTGTTACAAATATTGTTATATGTCAAGAACTATGTAAGCTAATATTAAAAGTGCATTTTCTCGATTATTCATGGACGGACTTTGTTCGCCAAAGTAACTTTGGATTTAAAATTAAAACTACAAACTTTTTTATATAATTTAAAAATTTTATAAAGGTAATTGTTCTATCGTTATTGTAATTAAAAGATTTTTAACCATCACCTTTTTGAAAATATAATAGCAATCTAAATGATACCACGAGAACATTTTTCTCTTTACCACAAAAGATGTGTGACAAGTTTGGTTTCTGTAGCTTAAATAGTTTTTGAGATATAATGATTTTCGTAATAAATACAAAATAGCGGCTTGCGGCTAAACGAATGATTTTTCGACAAATGTTTATAGAATATTTTTTGTTTGTTTTGATGAGTTCTATCATCCCTTGAAGTTTGTCCCCGACTTTAATGAACACTCTGTATAGCTTTCAAAAACCCAGTTTTGAGCGATATAAACATGTTTTCCCAGTCTTACAGAACTTTGATTTATGACTTTAATAGAAATAAGTATCCATCAGCTGTCAATTGAGTTGTTGAGTTGTTCATCAATATTGAGTTGTTTACATGGATCACTGATTTTAAAGCTATATTTCTAAAAAATTTTACATTAAAATGTTATCTTAATGTGTAACAAATTTTGATAGTAAAATAATGATAAAAAGTTCTAGTTTAATCAAATAATGAATTAATACGATTAAGTTGAGCTGAGAATATATTTTTCTTGGGATTTATTGTTTGAAATTTCAATAAATTAAAATTATGCCCAAATAAATTTTATTTTATAGTTTCAACCCACATAAAATGACACACAATGTATTATAAAATATAAAAATTAAAATAGCTTTGGTAAATCTTTCAAACAGAACTATTCTAATCCATAGTAATAAGACAAAGGTAAACAAAATATCACTAAATAAAACGTATAGGGGTTCTCATGAAGTTTCACCTTTATTTGACAAATGTGCAACTTTCACAGCTCCTAACTTCGTAGCAGACATTTCAATTTCTAATACTCCCTTTAATAGAAAAAAAATACCATGGATATGTAAGGAATACTTTCAGTTCCTCTAAACAGCTATCCATACAACTATATTCCGTAACAATTTTCGCGTGATACGAGTTGCTAACACCCCCTCCCCACCCAGAGTTTGGACATAATATGTCAATAAATTTTTGATTATTTTTTTGACCAAACACCCTAATTGTTGCCAGCTCGCCGCAGATACGAGTGTCCCAGGTGCCATCGTAGCTACTCCCAGAGGTTCAGCATGACCCGCCACCTCCGCCTCGAGTGTGGGGCTCCGCCCTCATTCCGGTGTCCGCACTGCCCGTTCTCGACCCATCGGAAGGGCAGTGTCAACCGCCATCTGGCCCACTGCCACAAGGACACCTTCGTCAATGGAGCCGTCAACATCTTCAACTCTTTTTGAACAGTCCAAGAATTTCTCATGACTCTAAAACTGGTGCTTTTCCAAATACTAACTTTTGTAAAGTTCATGTTTTCCAAAGTTTTAAGGACGTCCTCGTTTTGTGATTAGCAGCGGGAGACCTAGATTTTCTTAGATGTAATAAGTAGCAATGTCTGGACAATTTTTTTCTGTCCAAGGATTTATAATTTGTTTGTGTAAAACAGAGTATTTGGCCTCAAGATATCAATTGAAGCATCTTTCAAGGATGAGAAAAATCCGGTTCTCGTCTTACTATAAAAATGTAAACAACCTAAATTAGCTGTTTTGGTTAGCTGCAGCTAATGAAAACATGAGCTCTTTGAAGAGCTGTAGGGCGAAACCCGAATTTTTCCCAGCCTTAAGACCTGCTCCTATAAACTTCTTGTGGCTAAAGACCCAGTATCAGACAAAAGTCATAAATTCTTTGACAGAAAAAAATCCTTTTAGAGCATAAGATTTTTCACTTTTATTTTCTCTCTTTACAGCGTTTATATAAAGTTGGAGTTGGGTTCTCTTTCGGTCCCTTTGATTCTGTCTCAATATTTTAGAGTTCACGATCTTTACATCAACTTTGAGGAAACATGAACTCCTAAAAAAGTGTAACTACTTTAAATCAAGATTTGTTTTTCAATTGTTTAATTTTTTCAATCCGTCTTGTGTGTTTCCCCGACTAATGATCTCGCGTGAATAATTTTCCGCAACAATGCATTTTACTTATACCCTTTTGCTTTGATTCTATTTTTGTCTTTATTTAAATTGACCTTCAATCCGGGCAGAAACAATAGCATAGTTTCTCGCTGTTCAATTCAAAACGTGAATTTTGACTACGATTGCAATAGCGTGTAAGGAGCACGTAAGTATTTCAAGAATATTTTTCACATAACCTTTAACCATAGCAATAGTCCTCCACACTAACGGAGGCTGACAGAACTGAGATGTGACCGGTTAGTTTCATGAAATTCCGCTGTGAAGCGCTGATCTCTCTATCTTTCCACAATTACACACGGATTCTTCCCCACAAAAACATTTTCTGCTATGGACAATAATATCAAACTGTAATACCGATAGAGATATATTGTCTGAATTAAAATATTGGCATCGGCATATCCTACTAGATCTTATTAAATAGAATTTTGTCAAAAATAACCTATATTTTGCGACAATGTACTGTAATAGAGTGAACCCTCCTTACATCCAGGGGACGATTTGTTTTGGAATGTACATCACTGTAACATAGCGTTCTCTAAAGTATTACCTTACCAATTTATATTGTTATTTTTAGTATTTGGTAATGATCTCGCCTTACTCTTACTTATGGAAGTATAACTCATTTCGAATCGTTAAATTCATAACAAACCAAGGAAATAATAAGGATAACCAAAACAAACATAACAGCCATCGTGCACGTTGTACAAGGGTAAATGCGCACTAGTTTTTGTTTTATTCTGTTTTGCCAGTGGCAGGCTCAGCTTAAGCTATGCAGCCTCGAAGTACATTATATTTTTATTGAATTCCCATCTAAATTTTATGGCCACCCCGGGATCGAACTCGTTACCTCTTGCACCGAAGTCTAAGACGCTAACAGTTAGGCTAGCAGATAACCTAGTGGCCTAGACCAAAACCAAGACAGTAGACGCAGAAGTGGTCTGTGAGGCCAGAGTGTACTCTACAGCTGTGGTTGTTCGTTTGTCGTGTCTTGATCTGACCAGTGTACTTTGCTCCATTTAGTTCCATGTTACTCTGGCTGTTCCAGGTCGTGGTCATGAGTCATGACGGTATCAAAGCACGTTTACCCTTAAGGGTAATTAATGCCTCAGGCTAATACTTTCGTATTAATCGTAAATTAATTCAACATATTGTATTTTTGTTATCAAATCATCAATATTCAACACAATTGTTAAATTATCGATACAATATCGGAAATATCTAAACCCCTAATGACCTCAGCCTCCTGAGTAACTTGTTCCTCAATAGTTCGTGTTCTAACGCAGACCATGTGCAGGAGCCAAGCACGAGTGTCCCCGCTGTCATCGGCTCTACTCCCAGCGGTTCTCTATGACCCGACACCTCAGGCTGGAGTGTGGCGTAGCCCCCCAGTTCCGCTGTTCCCTCTGCAACTACTTCAGCCACCGCAAGGGGAACATCAACCGACATGTGGCAATGGTCCACTGCGATCAAAGTCCAGTGGGGGAAGTTCCGGTGTTGCTCTCCCAAGAATCGTGGCGATCCAATCCACATTAGAATAAATGTTACATAACTATTCTCATATAGTATTAACATTGTTGATCAGTTGAGATGTTGCTTTTGATCAAAGCTTTTTTATGAGTGCCAATCTCTGAGAATACTTTTATTCAAATCTATTGACTTGATTTATTTACCAGGATACGTAAAAATAAAGTAGAAATGCCCATTTATGTATGAGGAAATTATTTATTCAACTGAAACATTTAGTTTATTTGTTTTCCTACCACTAATTCATTGATATTTATATTGGAATAATACTGTTTCTTGTATTTTGAGCGTAATAACTCAGTAGTTCCTTTCAAGTTTTGTATATTTCTATCATATATAATGAAATTAAAAAGAAATTATCTATTCAGTCAGAAAGATTTACATGTTTTATTTATTGTAAATTAATGTCAATTTTGAAACCATTTGAAAAAAATCCACAAGTATATTTTTCTTTAGTATACATGATATATTTGTTTTGATTATTTTTCGATATGTAATTACCAAGTGTAAATCAATTAAAACTTTAAGAACTGATTTAAAAAATGTATTGTGATATTTTATCTTGCCTAGTTATAAATAAGTATATTACTTATATTTTATCATAATATATTTTTCTTACACGTGTGTTTGGTTAATTTCTCCTGTTCAAAATATCCACTTATATTTTTAACTCTTTTCAATTAGTAATAATTTTGTTAATAATGATTTTGGATTTATTTTTGCCACAAATTCAATTGGGTTTCAAGGGTTTGTAAAGGATTTTCTACAATAGAGATAATGCAAAGAGAGTAATACAATGGTTTGTTACAGAAATAGGTTTTCTCTGTCAGATCCTAAATGGCTTTACAATATTATTGGTATTTTTTGTACTGATTTGATTTGACTCTACTATAAAATCATTTATCAATTATATTTCAGAAAAATATGTATACACTGAGGAATATGTAAAAAAGAGGAAACCAATTATGATAAAAAATGGGCAAATAATGCAAAACTTTCTTTATATTAGACTTCATGGGCCATACTTAGTTAAGTTTAAGCAAACATTAAAGTAAAATCTGTATTCTATTAACCTCAAAGAAATTATCTGTACAGCTTCTTTAAAGTATATAATTCTTTTAATTAAAAAAACAAAAGTCATATTTCTCGTTTTAAAATTCCCCGCGACGATGGCGTATTGACATTAGGATTATTTTATATTAGCATATTGTAAGTAAAATAAAAATTCATGATATTTACCTGTGCAAATTGAGGAAGTGAGACTCCAGCCATAGAACTTGGTCCTAATACAATAATCACCTAATCTAATCAACAAATTTAGTAGTAATAAAAACACTTTACCAAAACATGTAAGTCCCTTATTACATTTTTTTTAAATTGAGTTTTGGCTAAAATATGTAAATTTTCAGGTACCAGTAAGACACTATTGGCAAACACGATTATAGATGCTAACGGCCAAACGAAGCACCAATGCCCGCAATGCAATAGATTGTACTCACACTGGCACAGCATGACCAGGCACTTGAGGCTCGAATGTGGACGACCTCCTCAGTTCAAGTGCCCCTTCTGCGACTTCCAGTCCACCAGGAAAGGCAGCATTAACGCCCACATCGCCGTCAAACATGGTGAGATTGGAGTTACGAATATTTTAATTGTAATGGTACTAGAAGGGATTTACTTAAGGGAAGGTTCTCTGCCAGGTTGCCTAACTCCAGATAAAGAGTCAACAAACGCTAAATAAACCTAAGATTTTATGAGTCCTTTAATGACTTTCTGACTGTGTAATTGCACTTCAGAGGTCAAAATCAGTGGCACTCGGGCATGACATCGGGTTCTGGGGATGGTCGGGCATGTAGTTGTTGCTTCCCCCTCCCCTAGTGACTATCCTCTCTTCTTTTACTGATCGTAATTAATCTTTTCTTTCCGGTTGCTCTACAAATGATTGACTATTGTTCACAGTGACAGTACAGCTTTTCTGGTGCATCCTATTTAAATTTTGACAGTAGACAATACTTTTATTTCCATAAACAATTACAAAAATGCAATAGAACATGTCATACAATTCATACAGCTTCACAGAAATTATCGATTAATACATGAGCTTCTAGAATTTATATTCCAAAAGGTCATTTACAGAATAAAATGCTTGGGTTTTTAACCACTCTGATACAGCTTTCTTAAAAGAGTTATGGGGCAAATTTCTTAGAGCTAAAAGCAGTTTATAATATAACAGTAATTGCTGATAAATGTGGCTGTTTAATCTTTTTGACAGTCTTACTTTGAGGCGTTACTAAGTCATGTCTATTTTTTGTTAAATAGCTATGGATTGTATTTTAAGGAGTAAAAGAATCTAGGTTTTGTTTAACATGAACCACACTATTTAAATACACAATTAGGGAAGAGTTAGAATTTTTAGTTTCAGAAAAGATTGTTTGCATGACTGTCTACTAGTTAAGTTATCTAAAACTCTTACAGCCTTCTTTTGCCAGATAAAGATTGTTCCGACATGGTCGTATCATCTGCATAGAGTAGTACAGCATATTACAACACCATCAAAACTCTGAAGGAGCATTCACCTTCCGCTCTATTGATCCGCATCCACCAGACAAGTCAAGGTTATCCTCAGAAAGACCCTCAGTATATTGAATCTTTAAAATGAGAGCATGGACTCTATTCCAGAAAAGGAGTAGAAGTTCATTTAGTTAATTTATTCCAACAACCGCCCTATCCTAAGCAGATCTTAGTTTCCATCCGTGAAGCAATCGGACAGTCATACTTCCCAGCAGACCTTGACAGTTTGTCAAGAAGGATCATTTCTACCAGGTGTTCCTCACAGAAATATAAATTAGGATCTTGGATAGTCAACATTGTCTATTTTATACTGTTGTAGTCTTAATCATTGTCACAGATCTCAAACTTAGATGTAGCCTTTTTTCTATTGTTATCATCCGTAAATTTTTAATACTTACTGATACAAATTCAGGGTGGACAATCAATTATTGCCACACGCCAGCTTGTCTGAAGAATCTAAATTTAAAGGGAATTGTGTTATTAGTTTGAAAGGAATATTACAAATGTTTTAACTTGGCAGAGTAAAATTTCATTAATTAATATAGCTATGAAGTTTCCAAAGCAGACACAAATATAGAAACCACTCTTAATATCTTATCTGTGTTGATTGTAGCTACCGAAGCGGAAGGGACTATAGGAGGTACGCAGCAGCTGAGGTACCAGTGCTCCCAGTGTAGCAAGCGTTTCGCGTACAAGGTAGCCATGCTGAAGCACCGCAGTGGCTGCGGCGTGGTGGACAACAGTGGGTTCTCCTGTCCGAAATGTGCGTTTGTGGGAGCTCGTAGCGTCGACCTGGACACCCACATTGCCACGGCTCACTACACGACGTCATAGATCATACTTTGTTGTAGATGTCAAACCTAATGAGACACCACTAGTGTTCTTCCAAAAAATGCTACGGTAGTTTCAGAGACTGACTGTATACAATGGTTCTACCATACTACTACCATAACGGTAGATCATGAAAGTGTTAATTGGGTTTTACATCTAGGACATCAGAAAATCTGAGCTAGAACCTTAATCTTTAATTATAAACAACAACAGACGGGGCAAGAAAGATAGGTTAATTTTTGAGGGCAAGAGTTAACAATCTTTTTATGACAAAGAATGCTATAACAAATCATTTGTTATACCATTATGTGTATATTACCTTTGGAAACCCCTTTCAATACGGTCAATACAAAAAAAACGCACTGCAGTGCAAAACATTTTATTTTTTCCAATTTGTCTTTACCATATTTTAATCCAGTTCACCTCTCATAACGCTGTACAAATTAATAAAAAAATTTTTTTCTCCTTCTATTTCATCACACCAGTTTAAATATTCAAGAAGTTTGCCTTTAAATTGTACAACACAACCCCACTCCGGTTGGTATTTTTAGGTGAATATGAGAGGAGGTCGAGTTTGATGGCTTTCACAGCATTTACCTTTTTAACTTACAAAGGTCATTTGCTTAATTTACAAAATAACTAGGTTCAGTAAAATTAAATAATGGGGAAAACCATCAATTTTTTGTATTATGCTCATTATCAAACCGAAGGCCTTCAGATTATGGGGGTATCTTGAACCACCCAGCCAGGTTGTAGCTACTGACCGGATAGAACTGAAATTTTCTTGGCCTCAAATCTATCCATTTTATAATCATTAATACAATGACACGCCCATTTTTTAACTTTGGGGTTATCGCCTTACTAGAGTACCGCCATGCTTGCCGGTACCTCAGAACACGTGGGCAATAAAGGAAGAGATCACTTAAAGAAGGGAACGGTGTACATAATCAGGAGAAGTTGTCTTAATCAAAACTTTTGTCCTGTGTATTTTTTTAAGTATTTTGAATTTGATTGGTGATGGTGAGAGTGAAGACATTTCTGAGGGTTTCGCCCGCAGATAAACATGAGTGAGAAATAACTTATAATGCATAACAAGATTTAAAAGTAATCTGGTATAATTTGTGTGTATGATGTACGAAAATTGAATGATCAACTTTTCCAAAGGGATTACATTACAGTTCGTTACAGTATAGATTCAAGAAACTAAAAACGTATTTCAAGAATAATTTAGAAAATTATGGCTATCCTTATTATTTCATTATTTTCCCTGTTATGTTAGAACACATTATACTTAAAATAATTCAAGATTGTTTAAGTGCTTTTAATGAGATACTGATGGGTTATGTATTAATAACTTTTGGATACAAAAACATTTTTTGATTTAAGAAAATTAAGTGTAACAACTATTTTTTTTTTAATAAATGCAATTGTGATTATGTACTCAAGACCACAAAAAACCATTTGCAATGAATTCTATACGTAAATAGTTTACTCTATTGCACAGCTATGAGGTATTACAGTTTACCTTCTGACTATTCCGACACACGTATCAACCACACGGGATCTTTTTCATATTTCTATACACGAACACTTTGTCTTATTTAAAATTAAAAATATAAAAAAACTTAAGGATTTGTAGAAGAGGTGAAGTTAAAATGAATTAAGGAGGTATTATACAACATTTAAAGTAATAAGAGCCTTATATTCTAAAATAAGTATGTTTTAACTTAATAATTGAAGTTATTATTCTTGTACTAATTTTATTTCAGCCTTCATGAATATTTGTAAATAGATTTAAAGCTCGTATTAAGTCAAAGAAGTAATTTAAGGTGTTATATTTTTTATTTAGGTTATATATTGTGTTAAGGTTTTGATTTTGCAAAATTGCTTTGAATGTGTTAGTTTTTAAGCATGTACAGCTAGCTATATATGTAAATTTAAAGAATTTTACTTTACACATGTTTGTAATGCCCTTAATTTTCTATATTTTTATTCATCAAGTAGTTAAGTGGCTTTTGCTCAAATAGTATTATTTCATGTATTTTAATTGCTACTTATTACATTTTATCAAAATGTAATCATAATTTTTTTGTTCTTTTACAGATTATATTTCAGTGCTTAGTGTTTAGTTCGAGTATTTCCAAATGTATAATAATTACTGTTATTTGAATTGTTAAAGAATCAACAAATATCACTATTATTGCCTTCATCTTTTATTTTTTTCCCACCTACAAACCTCTACCTTTATGTAAGATTTAGCGGTATCTTTAGTTTTAAAGTTATGTTTTTAAAGTTATTTTTTAATATAACGTAGACATTTTTTATAGTGAAATTTCCCTCGTTGATTTAGTTTTAAATATATGCGGTAACTCTCGTAACAATGGTCCGAACGAAGCTAAATTTAGTAGCTGTGTAATATTACATTTATTCAGATTAATTCCAAAACCTGATATAGGTATTGGTCAATCCAAAAGCAGGTTTATGTGGATTTAGTATAACAAGTGGTGGTTTTGGAGTAACTTACATATGAATTATCAAAATTAAAATTGTATTAGAACTATTAGAATCAGGTGCAAAAACAAACAATTTAGTCTTTTGAATCTTCGCTCTATATCGAGCAGTTACTAAGATATTGAAACTGGTAAACACAGTAAGTTATCTTTTAAAGCTCCATTGTTAATCTTATGAGGAAAAGACAAAAACTGATATCTTGATTATTATTTTGAATTTTCTGATAAAACTTGATGTACAGTTTCTTTCCTTTAGTCACTTGCTACTTAGTCATCAAGATAGTAAACCTACCTATTCTTTTCCTGTGTTATTCATAAGAGAAAATTAAATGTAAACAACTTCCTTATTTAACCCTAGAAGTGGCAAGCTTTTTACTCTTAACTGTAACATAAAAATAATTACTAATATCTCCTTGAAATATCTAAGTTTAAACAAAAAAGCTTAAAACATGCCCCCCCCCCTTATAACCACTAGCCACAAAAGCAAAACAGGTGTCCACTGCAATCCCAATTAAGCCTACAAATGCCGTCAACTTCCACCCAAGCCAGTCACCGTTTATTTAAGGTGGGCCCTCCACTCCGCTTTACCACACATTTGCAAGCCAAATTGGGATTGCTCATGGTCGGGAATCGAACCCTAGCACTTCCGAATGGCTAGAACGTTACACTCGTCAGCGTAGCGCGTTAGCCGGCTCGGACAATCAGTGCCTAGGAGTAGAAAGCGCTTACTTGGTTATAGACCTGCCCGGTGGCAGGCTCGTGTACTACGAGAGCAGTTTCGGTTGTTTGCCCCCAGAGGGCAAGACGGTCTCATAGGCGATTGTGTCGAACAAGTACACGAAACTCACGACAGATGCCTCCACCTGCCAATTCTTATTGAATATGTAAATGCGTCGTAAATTACGACTTTGCCATTTCTAGGGTTAACCTATGATGATAAGCTTAGTCTGAATTGTCACAAATAATTACTAAATCAATGGAAATTGGAAAATAAGGATAACTCTTATATCCACCACTTTTCAGGCCACTTTCACTGTTTTTTTTCAGGAGGCTAGTTTTCACTTGAAATTTCAATTTCTCTTATGATGATTGATGAAACCAAGTAAATCCAGCAAGAAAATAAAGAAGTACCAGTTTATGGAATAGTCTGAAAACATAATTCTCAGACACCCATCAGTAAGCGTACTCGTATGTGACGATCAATTCAGTTATCGTCGGCCACGAATTGTGGACCTGATGGCCAGTGTGTGTGTGTTATTTTGTGTGGATGTCCATAATATTGAATATTACGATCGTCCACAAAGACCATTCTCATAATTAGACTAAAATTTTAGTTCGGATCCTACGTTAAACTGTAAGACCCTTAGACACCATTGGTTATCAAACAAAAATATTCCTATCTAAGGATTGTAGTACTAGAAGACCACACCGTAATCATCTTGCACTCATTTCTCTTAACATGGCTTTAATTACCTGGGTAGATAATTTGCCCAGCATTAAATAAAATATTTCTTTATCATGAACTACGGGCCTACAAAATGTCGACGTTAGGTAGTAACAAGACCGGGGTTTGGACCGTTCCCCATCAAAACTTTAAAAATGCCACCGGCGTAGAAATACACAAAATAAAATGTAATTTGGACCTTATGATTTCGGTGCTACGAGAGTAATTCTTGATAAAGTAACAAATTTTTGCATAGTGGTTAAATTTGAAGTTTTTTAAAGTAAAAACATTAAAAATTATCATATTTGGTGTATTTAAATTTCATTTTACTCGTCCATTATATGAATTCTTATACCTGACCGTGGTCTTCTCAACAAGTCAATCCAAAATAAAATAACGGTGTGGTGCAGCAGAAGAGGGTGATGTCTGAATTGCATCTTTTACAGAAAAGATATTGATTGATGAAAATTTTGACACTCGTTTTGCTCACGCTATCAGAAACATAGTTTGTATTTATTGAAACCAAAAGAAAATCAAAATGGAGATATTCTATCACAGTTACTAATTCCCAACTTCTTTCCAGACTGGCACGGTGCAAAGGACCAGGCGATCCGGCAGGGACTTTACAAGGATGAGCTGGATGTCAGCTTGTTCAAGGGGATCCTTCAGGACTCTGACATGACTATAGTGAGCATGAACCCTTTGACGGGCAAGCGGGAGTACACGTGCCCTCAGTGCACCAAGGTCTACTCCTACCAGACGACGCTGCTGAGACACCTCAAGTTCGAGTGCGGCAAGTTCCCTCGCTTCCAGTGCCCGCACTGCCCCTACCGCTGTCACCGCAAGGAGAACATCAAGAGTCACGTGATTGGCAAGCACGGTGAGCTTCTGTTAGCCGATGTTTTTTACCTGGGGAATTTTGAGGTGTGGATCTTATCCCATCACACTGGTAAATACATGTGGGTTGAGTCTACCAAGGTTTATTATGCTTGCCAACAGAAGGGATGTGAGCACTCCCATAGTCAAAAAACTTGCCTCAAGTAGACGTTCGATAGTAGGAATTAGATAGGAAGAAAACAATGGGTTAGGTGGGTGAGGATGAGCTCAGTCTGCTGGCTATACCCAGCCCTGCCATGCCTTGAAATCTAGGGAGTCTGGGGCCTCTCCTTAAGCCACGAGTCCTAACCACTCGAACTTAACACTCATGAACTAACCTTCCTGGGTCAGTAATTTAACTGTCTCCGATTGGTACAATATTCGTTTTGTACCCCAGTATTGTATGTGTAATATTGGATGAAATGAGAGGAAAGATTTTGCCTAAATATAACTTAAGAAAATATACGTCAGGTATCAGAGAGTATGTCACTGCCATCCTTCACCCTGTAATGAACTGATGTCGATCGCTCTAAGAGACATCAGTTCTTGTCTTGACTTTTAATGGCTTCTTTTCCTGTAAAAAGTATTGGTACCTAAATTAACAATTGTAAATCAGTCCTCAGTGAAATAATAACAGTGAGATTGTTTTCCTTCTTCATCTTACGGTCGTCAAATATGTTTAAGTGATTTTTCTGGAGGGTTATATTTTGGCAACGGACTCCAATCATTGGACTTTTGTTTAACAGTTACACACCGACAAGGTACAAATTTAAAACAAAACTATCTCAAGTCTTTTCAGTGACGAATATTCTTAAGTCTCTATAATCCTTGCTATTACCACCAATCATACAGAATCTAAAATACAAACTGTTGTTATTTCTTTTTTTTTGTTTCAGAAAAGGGAAAGAAGATACAATGTCCGATTTGTCCAAAGACATTTGTGCATAAATTCAGAATGCAAGAACATATCCGTTTGTTCCACAATGTCAACCCGACCATGCTAAACCCAGTAATGCCTCCACAGCAACCACAACACAGTCTGTCTTTGAAGGGAACATTCTCACAGCTACAGTCAGAACATAGTGTGGTTGTAGTCAACCCTTTCTCACCGACCTCATCGGAGACCTCTCACTACTTTGAGTCCAACCAGGATGATCCCGACTACTGTCCTTACACATCGACCCCGAAAAAAGGAAGTGGTCGAAAACCTCGAAACAGAACTTACATCACTGAATCAAAAATTACCCCTCAGGTTATTTCTGTCAAAGATATGAATGACCCCAAGAACCATATGGACGTGAATTGTCCAGAAAATGGAATAGAGGCTGTAGATGTGAAAGAGGAGTGCACAATATACTTTAATGACTCTATAGACAACCCAAATGACAATGTCGACCCCCTGACACCGTCTGCTGTTAGTGGGGACGATGTTCTTAAAGTTATATTTTAAGAAATATAGTTTCATGACGGATAAGTTTCAAGAATTAATTTTGAAACTGTAAAAAGTAGAAAATAAAGTCTTGTGATTTCCTACATAGTAATTGTACTTTAATATAGTTTCAGTTCATCTTATGTCTACAAATATTACAATAATTTAAAAATGTTTGTCAATGATTTTTAAAGATTGCTAGTTGTGTTTTTTCCTTTTAATATAACTATGGTCTGCTGTGCCCAAAAATATTCTTAAAATTTCAGGACTTTGGATACTGAATGAAATCTAGTTGTTAGTTTTAGTGTTGTTAGGTTTTATTTCATTTGTTATTTTTTGTTTGTATTGTTTTTATATATAGTACATTTATTATAACAATCATCATTTATGTATTTCCCATTATTAGACATTATAACATAATGCAATATACAGGGTGTTCATTAAAGTTGGGGACAAACTTCAAGGGGTGATAGTACTCATCAAAATAAACAAAAAATTTCCTATAAAGATATGTCGAAAAATCCTTCGTTTAGCCACTAGCCGCCATTTTGTATTTTATACAAAAAACTTTATATATAAAGAACTATTTAAGGTACAGAAACCAAACTTTGCACACATATTTAATGGCCAAAGAGACAAATATTCTCAAAGTATCATTGAGTTTTCTTTTATATTTTCAAAATGGCGGAGGTTCTTAAAGTTAATGGTTTTTTTGTTATTTTAATTAAAATATTTTTAACCGCCGTAATTTTGAAAATATAAAAGCAAACTTAATGAAAACTTGAGAATATTTTTAGCGAATTTCCCATAGGGAAGAAGCTATTACCGTAGGTCTCATGGCAAGAGTTAAGCCCGAGACCATGTTATTTTTTCTTCTTTAGGTGCCCAGAGACCAAAAACAATAGTCGTTAAAATTTATATATATATATATATATATATATATATATATATATATATATATATATGTATATATGTATATATATATGTGTCTGTGAACACGATAACTCTCGTAAAAAAGGTCCGATCGAGACCAAATTTGGTAGAGACGTGTATTCCTACAAATGCTCGGACGAGTTCGTAAACCAGACATATCGGTCAATGGGAACGGGTAGTTTGGGGGGGTTTTGTACCCCAAAATGGGGTTTTTTTGCGTTTTTCACAAGTAGTTTCTAAAAATTTCTAATTTTATATTTCACCATTGCATTCAGCTTAAAAAACTACACAATTAAGTTCCTTAAAGTTTTTCTCTATCTTCAACGGTTACCGAGATATAAAAAAATCTAAACACAGTACGTTGTATTTTTGAGGCTCCAATGTTAATCTTATGGAGGATTAAAAAAAAATTAATTTTTCACTTATTATCTAATATTTTTGGATGAAACTTGATATTTAGCTTCATGTGGTTGAGATCCATACATTTGTGCTAAAAATCATAGTTTATGTGTTTATCATGGCAGCAAACCTGCATACTCTTTTCCCATGTTAATCATATGGAGATTAGGCAAACTCCTATATTTATGGACAGATGTTGATGAAAGTTGGTATAAATGTTAAAAATAAAATTTTTGATGGTATAAATGGCTACTTTCAGTGTTCCTCACAGCAGCAAACCTACTCACTCTTTCCCATTTTAATCTTATGGAGAATAGGCAAAAATTCTCATGTTTATCGACAGATTTTGACCAAACTTGTCATATATTATTATTATTATATTATTGATTTGGAAATTCGCTGAGTATGCAGGTCTGCTGCGACGGGGGTATTTTCTTTAGCCATTAAATATGTGTGTGAAGTTTGGTTTCTGTATCTTAAATTATTATTTATATATAACGTTTTTTGTATGAAATAAAAAATGGTGGCTAGCGGCTAAACAAAGGATTTTTCGACATATGTTTATTAGAAATTTTTTGTTTATTTTGATGAGTACTATCACCCCTCAAAGTTTGTCCCCAAATTTAATGAACACCCTGTATAGTGTTAAAATCATTTCCTTTATATGTACATATTTGTTCTCATATGCTATTAACAATGTTTCACATAGTGTTAAAAATCATTTCCTTTATTTTTATATATTCGTTCTCATATTATGCTAATCACCATTCGTGATTGATATTATAATAACAAAAAGTTGATAAATATAATATTTACCATATTTAGTAACAAATAATTTATTTACAAAGATAACTATTTTACATTTAATTTTGACTTTTTTGGATTATTTAAATATTTGTAACAGTATCTGATTTACTCCTGTTTGTGTTTTGAGTATTGTATGCTCACACTTTTTCTCATGTAATATCACTCTAATAATAGTGTAAATTTTACTATTAACTGGCTGTTTATTGTTGATTCAAGGAAATATTAAATGTTGATCTCTATAACGTGTGTAATTATATTTTATACCTGGTTTTTAGGTCAGATTTGTATAACTAAAGTTTCATTAAACTAAGAACTAAATGCACTTTAATTGGCATTTTATATACGTAGCTGTATTGTAACTAAGAAATTACACGTATAATAAATCCTTATAGCTAAAATTTGATGTACAAATATACATATTCTTGTTCTTAAAAATAAAATCTTATACCGTTCCTTTTTTTAAAGCTAAATGAAAACTACATGACAGTTTGTGTTAATTTATACTTGGATTACTACTATATTAAAAAAAAAACAACAAACAGCAATCAATCAATCAATAACAAACAAGTAAAAAATCAACAACGACCAAACAAAGTAAGAAACAACAAACAAAATAAAAAACAACGTAACAAATTAATAAACCAAGCCAACACAAAAATACATAGGCCTACTAATCAATATATTTGTTGGGGGAATATAACAAATAAATGTTTCGAAATACGTAAATTAATTGGCATAAATTTTGTCATCGATCTATGGAAACACGAATCTTTAATCCTCTAGGATTAAGTAAAAATATAGTACAGTAGTTCCAATTACTATCAAATTATAGAAACATATTTTTTGATACAATTTAATTATTTTATAATCTTCTGTAGACATGGTATATGGTAAGTGTCATACATCTAATTATTAAAATGTATTGTTGTACTGAGCTGTTTGCATTTAAAATTTTATAATTCAAATGTTACAAAGACAGGAAGTTATTTAGTGTTTTTGTTCTGAAAATACTTCAAATAACAATGCATGTTTGTAATGCAGGGCTTTTTCTCACAACGACCCCCTATTTACTTAATAGGAATTAAGTAAATAAAATTGATTGAGTTGTTTAAGGAAATATAGTCAAACTGTTCAATTTCAGAAAGGCGTGCATTAGACGTTTAACATCCATCTCCAGTAGCGTATATGATTTAGCAGTTAATCTTTCAACGATATTTGAGGGACAAAAACAAAAAGACACTATTTATGAATATGACGATTTACAAATAAATCAAAACATGAGTTTGCACAAATGCGAATATTAAGAATTCCTTTACCAACTTTTAAGAACAAATGAGCAACTAAAGATGGACTGTTAAAACCCGAAAGTAGTCTAGCGGAAATATAACAAAAAGAAAACAAGTTTCAATTGTTTCAAGGGTAATTCAAGTTTAAATTAAGTAATAATTAAGTTTAAGTTCAAACTATACGGTATTTTAAAAGAATATAATAACTGTAATAATTACCTGAAAATTATTAGGTAACATATTTCAAATGGGTTTAAGTTTACACATTTAAATTTTTAACCCATTTAAATAATCCAAACTTACTGTAGAATCAATTCTGATAACCCTTTTCCTAATTTTAGTTAAAAATAAATACATTATAAATGTTCATTACTTATAAACTTATTGAACAAGTTTCTTTCCTCATTTTTTGCATTAACTCCAAAACTCCAAAAAAGTTCAAAAGCTTGTCTGTATTTTTAGAAAGTGCCTTGTATGATATGTTATATGACGTATAGGAAAAAGTATAGTGTTATATCATGAGAGGGCATTAGAGATCACCCTGGATTGTTGTATTGACCATCAGTAAGCCATAATTGGAATTTCAGCCTCCCAATCTTGAAATGTATATTGGTTTAGCAATAAATGACAAAGAGAACAAAGACAAAGAGTGACATACAGCAGGTATTGTGATGGAATTGACCGGTTAGGGGTCCTAAGCCATTTCACAAGGACTTTAATTGGTGTGGGAGAAGGACTTGTTCTGTTGTTGAAGTACAGGAATGTGAAAAGGTGAATTACTCCACCAGCGCACAAAGATATGAGTTTTAACTCACCTAGGAGTGATGATAAACTATTTATTGTAACCTTTCTCAAGCATGAAACATTTTTAGGCTGCTTTACTTTATGCCACAAGGGCACGCAGCTGGTTTTATCAGACCTCAAAATCCTATTCAAATTTATAATTTAATAGAAGGAAACCGATTTCTAAATTCGGCTAATTTCCTGTAAAATGTTCACATGCTGCTACATGGTGATAGATCTCGTTAGTAACACGATTTTTTACAGCTGTTCCTGAACTCCGCCGACACCAATGCCCCCGCTGTCACCGAAGCTACTCCCACTTCCACAGCATGACGAGACACTTCCGTCTGGAGTGTGGTGTTCCTCCTTCCTTCCGGTGTCCCCACTGTGACTACGTATCCAACCGGAAGGGAAACATCAATGCGCACATCGCTGTGAAACATGGTAACTATCGAAATAATAACTATTAAGTAAACTTAGTTATCGCAACTATAAATTCCTTTTAATCACAAGGTGGTTGGGAATTTTTGAATCTCATGACACCTCTATAAAATATTAGCATTTTATTTGTTATTTTATAATTATTATATCTTTTTTCTAAATTAAATCATCTATAAATAATGATATCACAATGTAATTAATTTCAAGAATTCCAAAAGTCAATGATGTAAGTTTGAATAAAGAGATAAAATTATTTTTAGTTTAGGGTTTTAATCTTTTCCTGGAGATTTTCTGTGGATGCACCACTACTCAGAGAAAACCTCAAAGCTAGTTGTTAAGTGTTTTCTCATTTTTCAGGTGGGAAGTTGTACATCTGTGTCGTCTGCTCCAAGAAATGCGATAGTAAGAAAAGTCTTGACCATCACATCAGGACTGAGTGCTTGCGAGTTCTACAAGCAAATGATGACGTCAGCAAATGTGCCCCCAAAACTTCAAATTACACCCTAATATCCACCAAAACTCCCTCTGTACACCAATCTTCTTTCAACTATTGTATTAACTAACCTTCATCATACAACTTAAATTAATTCAGAAAATATTCTGAAACTAACATGCATTATGTTTAATGGTCTGAGAGAGTCACAAAATAATCAAATGTCTTGTCGTGTTGTCAAACGTTTTTACAGTATTATTTTAAACTGTTGTTTTAGATGTATTGACTTCTCAGTGCTTTAATTTAATTTTAACTTAAGTTATATTTAATATTTTTTTAGAAGAAATCATTTTTTAGTTTAGAATTTGTATGATTTAAATATTTTACTTTTAGGTTTTTTGTAAATAGCTATATGTATATATAAATTTACCGCAAGTACTTACTGGAGTTAAAATTTTATTTAAAATATTGGTAGCTACGTAAGTATTGACATTTGTGATATTAAATTATTATTTATTAATCAGTCACAATTCTTACTTCCTTTATGTGATAATAAGTCAAGGAATATTTACGAATTGAAAGAGTTGAATTGAAAAACTCCATTTAAGATTAATTCAAAACTGTTTTTCTTTTCTTTTAAAGATTTTCTACTAATATTGCTGACTACCAATGTTACTTTTATTATAATTTTGAGTGTTATCTATGTATACGATCGAAAAATCATGGTTTGTATTTCCTGTTGCTTTAAAACTAAAAGCATTGCAGCTCAAGACTTTTTACGTTTATGGTACCGTATGTTAAATGATAAAATAAAATCTTTTCCTTTATATATGATGTAGCGATTACATTTTCTAAATTTAAACTAAAAATTTAGAATTATTTTAATATGCTGATTTCGTTATTGCTGGGTATCAAAATATATTTAATGACAAGGATAGTATTAAAAATGATAATGTTGATCTGTATGAGCGGGAAGTTATAACTGCATTACTGGATTTCATTTTCGACCTTGGGTCCACCAGCTGGGTGCCAATTTTACGATACTAGACTACTTTCTACACAAAGGTTTGTTTTATCATCTTAATCAGCTAACATAGTAAAATTGTTTATACAAAGTGGCTAGGAGATTTCACTTCATAAGGACATTACTAATGTTTAGTTTTCACCTTGGGTCCACTAGCCGGGAGCCAATTTTACGTCACTGTGTTACGCTTTTTTCTACCCAAAGGTTTGTTTTATCATCTTTATCAGCTAAACTAGCAAAAAAGTTTACACAATTAATTGGCTAGGACATTTAATTTCATAATGACATAACCAGTTTTCAAATTTCACCTTGCGTCCATTAGCCGCGTGCAATTTTACATCACTGTCTTAAACGTTTTTGTAAGCAGTCAAAGTTTTTCGTTTTATCATCTTTATCTTTTATTTTTTTATACAACTTCGTGAGTTTGGTATACCTGACATAACCTGACGTGCATGTCGCAGAATGGCCCCGCCCCCACCGTTGCGACCGGTGCGGCAAGCAGTACTCCAACCTGGGGACAATGGTGCGTCACCGACGAGACGAGTGTGGTCGACCGCCCCACCACTGCTGCCAACACTGCAACTACCGTAGCCACCGTAAGGACACCCTGGACCGCCACGTCAGACTCAAACACCACAAGATATCGGAGATGGTGCAAGCCGTCATCACCCATTGTGTTGACTAGTCATTTTTATAGGTTATATAGTGTTTAGTTTTAATTTAAAATTGACGCGAAATCACACAAATTACGAAAATACAGTGAAAATGTATGTTCCGAAAAAGGACAGAGCCGACATTCACATACTACTCGAGAGGAGATATTCAATTTGGTAAGGTCTTGATTTTGATCTATTTTTATTTCTTAACAGAGTATCACACTCTGTTTTTAACTTTGTATAGATCGATAATATAAAACCAAATTTTACATATAAATATTTTTGGACTCTTAATTGCTATTGTTGTTAGCTAATACTTTTGTAATTAACCAAAAGTTCGATCATTACATTTTTCATCTCCGACTGATCTCATTTTGTTCGTTCCCGTAATAAATGAAAATTTAAAGGAAATGATAACATTTTAGCTATATATATCCACAAATACTTTATACAAATACTTTATAATTATTACTATATTTAAATCTGACCGGTATAAACATTACCATTTTTTGTAAAATACAATTGTAAGTTTCTCAATTGTATAACACCACTTACGCAATCATAATTTTACAAAAATGTAACGCTGTTTTATTTTTTCACCTCATTAATATTTGCTGTGTAAATACATGTATAGCTAATGATAATAATTATTATTTATCTTATTTGTTCAAATTTCATTTTGTTGATGGTTTTTAGTGATACATGGCCATTTCGTAATCATTATTATTTTTCAACTCTGATACCACTGTCTACAAAGTTAAAAACTCAGTTATTTCATTACTAGTCTTATTTATAAAAATATAAAACTATAGTATTCAGTATAAAACTGAAACTATCACTTTTCTCACATTTGATGATAAAATAAAAACCACTTTTAATAAAACTGTACTTTAAATAAAAATGTTGTGCTTGGATTATTGTTTAGACATTCACTGCATTAATAAATGTTTTATCAAATTATGATAAATACGTGCATGAAAATCTTATAGCTTCATAGTTTGACTTCATTTCACTGAATCCAACCTTCTTAACTGATAGTTTTTATGTTACAGTATTAACTATTTAAGTAATTAAACAAACACAATGAAAAAAACGAAAATAAAACAGCTAATCTTGATTAAAACTAAATAAAATGTACTGCTTGAATTTATTTAAGTTTGATGTTGCATTTTTTATTGTTATGATTTTTTAAATTCTATTAGGTTTTCCCAAAACATAGTCAACGTAGCATAAAAAGCTTCCATATTGTTCAATAATAGATCTCATTATGATTAGTATTTACAATTATTGTTATTTCTTAAGAATCAAGTTTATACTCTTTGTATTATTGGATTTTAACGTTACCAAAACAATAAATTAATTATATAGTAAACATTTTTCTTGTGACTATTCCTATGTCCATGCGTGCATAATAGGATCGCACACCGCTTATTTGATATTGAATACGTAAGTCTGTGGAACAAATTATAGTTAAATCAAAAACTATTTCATAATCTATTTGCCCTGTTTCGTATAATTTGTTATATTCCTTAATGACTATAATTTTTTTAAATATTTAAAATATATTCTTTTTGTAATCAGTATATTATTCACAAATGAGGGCTAATTTTATCAAAATTGTTATCAAAGGAATTAAAAACATAGTATCCTATGTTTACATAGTACCCTAGGATATTTGTGAACCTAAACAAATATTAAAATAGATACCTCATACCTATAAGACGGTAACAGATCTTGTAAACCCCCTCCACTCTTTCTTAGCCTTTATCCTTTGACTGTAACTTTGCCGCCGCAACCTTAAACCACGATCGTCATTTAATTAGGTGCATAATTATTATTTTATTTACACAGATCCTAAAAATATGTTTCGCATAGTAATTCGTCAATCCACTCCACCTGCATCCATTATAACAGGGGCTCTCACTAGTATTTCTCAAAGAGCAGATAGATTTGCATCAAATTTTCAGGGCTGCAATTTTTGGCGGCGTGATCGCTTTAGGGGATGGGTACTGTGTATACATCCAGGGTATGGAATCCTTCAGTAAAATGGGAGTTAGGGGCCAATCGGAAGATGTTTGAATATAAGCCCCTAAAACTTAGTTTTAAGCTATGTGGAAATGTTTTTCTTAATCCGTGACAAAGAGATCTGCAAATACGAGTTGCGTTAAATAACTTAAAAAATTATGTTTATAAAGTAAATTTATTGTATCAATAAAATTAAAGCTGGGAATCAAATTTATATTTACTTAGATTAGGAAGTAAAATATATATTTACAAAGTATTTTGTAATATTTTCATAATACGATTATACTTTTCATAACTCTATATTTTGTTTTAATTCCTAAATTTCCGAGGGCCGCGTAGTAAGGATCATTATAACATTAAACAGTAAGTAATTAATAAGATTTACTCATATTTTTTATTAGAAGAGCTTGTATTTTAATGGTACTATAAAAATGAACAGTACAGCTGAAGTTTCTACTCTTTGAAGAGTATCTTTATGTCAGGGATGTGGTGGCTCAGTTGTTATTGTGGCAACTCTGAAGCATGGTAAGCGATGCCCGGAGCTGTCAATCAGTATAATGTCCACCAAGCTACCATCCTCTTTTATGAAGTAAATGTTTTTACTCTGATATACAACGTCGTGACATAAATATATTTACAGTGGTAAATTCACACAAATAACAAAGAAAATTTAATTTTAGTCAATTTACTTCTAACCAATTTTGCTCATTAAAGCCGAAATTAACAGTTGTAGCTTTAGAAAAATGTATTTTTTCTCTACTTGTGCTATGACCTATTTTATTACTATTTTACATTTTCTTAGAGAAAATTATTTTTTTTCAATCACATAGTTTTTGAGTTATTGAGCTTTGAAAAATTGAAATGGCCGCCATTTTGAAATGATACACTGTATCAATTTGATACTATGCACAAAAATAGGTCATATTGGTACTTTTTCAAGTACCAAGATTGAAGTTGTTGCCTTGAGTTAAAGTTAAAGTAACCCATGTAAAAACACACACCGACAGACGGAAAATGAAGCGAGATAGGCCGTATCTTCACAAGACATTATTTGTTTTTTTGACCTCAGAAACAATACCCCAAAGTTTTTGGTGTATTTCAGATACACCCTGTATAAGTATGGCAAGAGCTCAAATACAGGATTGACATCTAACATGTTACAAGGAGTTGTCATATCGAACATCTATAGTACTGAATTTTTCTTAAAATAAATATATTTCTATTATAAACAAGACCAAGTTTAAGTATACTTGAAATCAAAAACATCAAGTGACAACCATGTACTTTTAGTCACTTTTATTTTGTTTATTGTAAGGGGTTTCCTTTCAAAGCAACTTTGTAAATGAAAATACATTAATGCAATCATTTTCAGACGTATCCCCCTCAATGTGGGGCCATTTCGAGCCACCCCCGCTGCCCCCGCCCGGGTTCGAGGCGAGCCCCCAGAAGCCGTACCAGTGCCCCCGCTGCCCCAAGCGCTACCTCCAGTTGTGTACGCTCAAGCGACACCTCAAGCTGGAGTGTGGCGTCGTGCCGAGGTTCCCGTGTCCCTACTGCAGCTATAAGGCCAAAAGGAACGATGAGCTCACCAAACATATTTTCCGACGCCACAACGGAGTCAACGGCGCCGAAAACATGAATAGTGATGGATAACAAATTACGCTATGAATACTTCAGAAACGTATCCTAAAATTGGGATAGTTAACATTGTAAACAATACCGTCTTTTTCTTCTGAGCGTTTAGGATATTGTCATATAACTTGTTCCAAACCAACAAAATTCATCGCAAATTCCAAATTTGGATTTAATTTTTAAAGTTCTCACTGCAGGGTGAATATACGTTGTAGCTTTCCCGGTTTAAAATTACTTATTAAATCCTACAACACATACTATAAATTGTTCGCAGTAAATACATAAGAGAAACTACTTTGTAAATGAATAACTATACTGTACATTTGGAAACATAATAGGGCCATATCTTGGTGCTTTTAAGATTTAACCCTATGGCGTTTATGTATAACGTTATGAGTCGGTGGCGTAGTATGGAATGTAACGGTCTCCGAACTGGAGCCAGAGGTGTTATTTTTTCCTTTAAACTCACCACGGCCTCAGGGCCTTAATACTGAATTAAATATAGCGAGGTACCGTAGCTAGCCAAAGTTCACCGTTCATTATCTGACAGTAGTCGCCGACCACCGGTTTCGACCCAGCAACCTTTGACTTTGGGTCAGAGCGATTCCACTGAGCTACCGTGCCAGATCGGTTCTCGGACTTGCTAAACCAGTTGTTATCAGTACTGTCCACCGAGTATTGTGTCAGCTCACCCCTACCTTTTATTTTTACATCCCTCAAAGTGATCTGTTATCTATGTGGATTGGCATAGTATACGTAAAAGAGGTTGTCACCTTTTTAGCAACTTTCCTAAAAAGTGAAAAGTGAGCTATTCACATGACCCGCATGGAGACAGTTAAGCCCATGATAGAAGCTCTCAGCTCTCTATAACCACAGGTATCTATCTAAATGTGATATGTAAAGGAAATAAAACAGCTATTTCACAAGATACGCAAAGTCAAGTTATAATGGAATCTATCATTGGTACATTTTAAATTTATATTAACTGTTCAAACACATATTGGGACTTTTTATGAGTTTCATTCGCACATAATCCTAGAGGAAGGCCTTTTTATATTTATTTATTATAATGAGCATCCTGTGTTATTAACTTCGAGACTTTTTATAACCAACTGCCATGTCACATTATAAACTGAAAATACATTTCTTTTTATAAACGAGATTGTATAATATGCAAGTTTTAGAGGTTATTTGATGGTTGTAAGCAAGATACTGCTTTTATGAGATTTCTTCGTGATAATCAGTACTAAAGATACCGAAAAGCCAAAGAGATTTCAGAAGTTCGATTTAGTCCCATTCGTTTAGTCATGATTATTTAGATTAAGTGCACACTTACACGATAAGTTTAGGATTAAGATTTGGGTATGTTAAACATTCTATTAATTCTAAAATTTTATTTGCACTCCATATTTATATGCTATATTATAATAAATACATATTTAATATAAATTTATTAATCGTGTTTTAAATAGTCACATAATCAAATAAAGTATATTTTCCCATTTTTATAATTGTGTTAGTATTATACTTCGGTTTTTGCATGGAAGTGCCTTATTCAATAATGTTCATGTATAAAAATATGTTATATTTTTAAATTTTAATAAGAAATATAATAATGTTTTTATTTTTAGCAATAAAGCAAGTTTACACAGTTAATGTAATGTTTTTTGTTATTCCTCCTATAAGCAGTACCACTGTATAATATATATATACTTTCTCCGTATAGAGAAATCATTGTTTTCGTCAATGAAATCATTGAGTTATTAGTGTACGACTAAAGGTTCCAGAGAAAAGTTCAAAGTTGTGTCCCTTATTTCTCATCAGGTTTTCATAAAATTTTGTGTGCAGAGTAAGATCATCCAATAAAATCCACTCAACAATTTTCTCATTTCATCGAGGGGGATGAATCTCCCAAAATTGTATATAGTTTATTTTATTTTACCAAAAACTCTTTTTTTGTTTTTAATTTAACTTCACTGTTTTCCCCAGCTACATGCAGAGCTTATAGACCATATAAGTGTAATAGATTTTATAACATGTAACTTGGTTATTAAAAAAAAGAATGGTTGATTCATTTGCCTCAAATTGTATTTAAGTTCCCAAAAATGCAAAAAAATTTATTGTTGATTAAAAGTTTAATTAATAAATGTATTCCTCATTTTTGTAATATGTTTGTAAGTGTCAACACTTGTACCTTGTGTTACCTGTTGTGTGGTGTCATCTAACGGTGTGGACCCTGCAGGGTTGGAGGTGACGTCATCGTTATTCCCATGCCATCAGTGTCACAAGACGTACAAGAGCAAAGGAACCTTGAGTCGCCACATGAGGTACGAGTGTGGCAAGGAACCGATGTTTGCTTGCACCGTCTGTCCCTTCAGGGCCTACCAGAAGAGCAACTTGATCAAGCACGAACGATGTAAACACAATATCGTAGGTCAAGGTCACATTTGATGAATCAGAAATTTTATGTTTATCAATCTTTTATTCACTAACCTTCTTATCAACCTTTTTAATTTTACCTTTTGGATTTGGTCCAACGAGATGCAATAAAGAACAATGCAGAGAGCTAACAACATACAGGTTAAGTGTAAGAAAGGGCCATGTGGCCCTAACTTTGCCTGATTAAATGAAGAACTTTTCATTTCATTTCATACCTTCAAAGAATTTTTCTTTAGTCATGCGACTTGTTCTGTAAACTAAAAAAAACTAGGAGGATTATAATAAATTATACTTTAGAAAATTTCTCATTGATGGTTTTATTTTACCTTTGGTTTTATTTTATTATTTATTATGAAACTATTTTGCATAAGTATATATTTATATACTTTTGCAAAATAGTTTCATACGTTAGCTTCAAAACGTATGAATAGAACAGAATACAGAGATAATTTAAGTTTTGTCTGAATTGTAATTTTAAGAATGAATTTAAATTTGTGGTATAATCATCGCAACCACATATTTGTGGTTCATCGATTTACAGATCGTTTTTACAGTCTCCCGTTATCGATATTTTCAAATCATAGGTCAAGTTTAACGTGTTTGAGATGACAAAACAAGTTGTAGTCGTCTTTGTTTTTAAACGATTTCAACAATTGTTTTACACAATTCCGGTATTCCAGAGGTGTTCCAGTGCTCGCGCTGCCCGTGTCGCTACAAGAACCCCGGATCTCTCTCTCGTCACGTGCGCCTGGAGTGTGGGGACATGCGTCTGTTCAGCTGTCCAAGTCCCGGATGTGACTATATGTCCCGCCGCAAGTACTACATCAAGATGCATCTGTTGAGGGTGCACAAGGTTGCTGACTCAACTTGGTCGGATCATTAACTATTATGTATTGGTTCGTTTTGATTCAGATTATTTATGTTAAAGAACAATTTAGTACCTTACCACTATTTTCTTACAAACCATGCATATTTAAAACTCTATGTATATTAGACTTTTAAAGAAAGGGGTATTGATGTAGGAGGAAATTTAAATCTTTTGGGGTTGTAAGCTGATTCAACATTAAGTTATCTTTTACTTTTAAAAATTTAAAACACATGCCAGGTCACAAAATTATGTACTTTTTAAATGACAATGTATTGTGATTTTTAGATTGATGAATTGAAGAAGTTGAGGGAATATGATGGGATCCTAAAGTCGTTCTTCAATCATAAGTCACGTTTTATTTTTTTTTTTTTTTTACTGAAATGATCGACTTATCTAACCGTTATAGAACAAACAGTTATTAGTTTTCCCATGATGACCATTGCATTCAATCAGCACTCGATACGTTTTCCAGGAGACGAAAGGTTCGAATGTCCCCGGTGCCACAAAAGCTACAGCAAGCGCGGTAACCTTTCCCGACACGTGAGGCTGGAGTGTGGTGACAAGAGGAGTTACAAGTGTCCTGTGGCAGGGTGCAGCTACGTGGGGAAGCGCCGGTACTACATGGTGGAGCACATCGCCAACAGACACCCTGCCGCTCTCGAAGAGGCTACTGACGAGTCGTGCCCACAAGAACTGGGCGTGGGCCTGACAGTGGCGTTGGTGACCAAGGATAAACTTTACTGAAGTGTATTGGAAAATAAATACCAAGGGGCCATTAATAGTCGTATGCAATGACTAAAGGAAGATATGAAGGTTGGAAAGGTGATGCAAATAATCTATACGTAATCTATGTAGTTAATTTATATTCATCCCATTAATTCATCCCATTGGTTGTTTTACTTTCTAGTGATATTCTTGTTAAATGTTATTCTTATTCTCAAACTGGAAATTATTGTCTATCCCACAAGATATAGACACGCAATATAGTCCGAACACCCCTTTGACTAATGTGCTCTTTTTCTGTATGATAACAATTGCCACGTTCAAAACCATTAATTATTTTGAAAACTCTATCGTAGTAATTAATGATAAAATCGAAGTATTGTGATAATATTTAGTCAAAACATTGTTTATAGTGAAATGTAAAAATGTAATAAAATCACGGATTTATATGTTGTATTTAAACCCACAAGGAAGAAAATTATATATCTTTGGTAATAAAAAATATTAAAGGTATTATTTTGAATTATTGTTAAGATACTATTTATTTGTATAGCTCTTGTTGTAATTTGTAATTGTTGAAACCTGTCATTGGATAGAAATTATTTTCTTAATTTGTATTTATTGAGTGTTATTTAGACTCAATAAATCTAGCATTGATATTTCAACGTAAAACACATTGTTTAGAGTTGTAAGTAATAAATCTTCTTAATCTAGTCAAACCATATATTTTTTGTGTACCACAACCGTATATGTAACATTTTTAGTTGTATTTTAATGTTTCTTATTTTTTTATGATTTTAACGTTAAAATATATTTTTGTTACTTTGGATGGCTAAAACTTGTTTATTTATTCCTAAAACTAATAAAAACTTGATTTTCCCTCGTTTAAAATTTCAATACTATATAATGGATTTTTTTGTATTATATTACAAGCAACACGTGTAGGAAGACTGGTCAATGGTCTTGAGTATTTTTATATTTTACAAGCATAATATACTAATATAGGTTAATCATAATTTAAATAATTCCTTTGTATTTTTCATATTTCTCTGACACAAACATTGTCCTTTAAATAGTAGAGATAAAACTACTTGATTTCACAAGGTCTAACGGCATAACAACTTCAGGAAATATTAGTTTTGTTCGTAGAAATATTTCACTTAGCACAACCAACTCACAAAATGAATAATGTAAATTTTCAGCAGTGAATCTAACTTCAGGAAAACCTAGATGTCACCCACGCATCCCTCTTCTCTCTTGGAGCAGAGAACCAGATAAATATCGTAGATCACTGACCTCCATTCATCTTCGCCTCGTGAAATTACCTCTACAATAGTATCTGTTGTTAAACATTTTACTGCAGATGGAAGCTGTCGCCTTTATTCTACGAAACGCTCATGCTCGAAGAAGTTGTGAAGAGAACAATCACCCATCTTCGGGTAGAACGAACTCTGGGGTGACCCAACTTTCCCAGTATCACTACAAATGGGTCATGGGAATTGGTGACATGGGTTTCCCATGTCACCAATTTCATTATGTCACCTCTGAATAATTAATCTACACCACACTTTTAAATCAATCCCTGTACTTCCAAGTATATCAGATCGTTGTGAATGGCAGCTGAATATTAATTAAGCGGACGACTTAAGCGTACGCTTTCGTTTATTACTTGGAAATTAACTCGGAAAACTAGATTCAAAATGTTCGCTAAGAGTAGGCTGATGGGTAAAAAACTCATCACCGTATGAGTATTACCATATTTATTTTTAAGTTACACGGATTGGTGGTTTTGGATTTTTACGTGTATATGTCTTAGCTCTGGGGAGGGTTACCAATTTGAAACATAAGAACAGCTGTTCTTCTTTCTAAATGATAAACTTTGTTTTACCCAATTGATGAGATGTATTAAGCTATAAGTAGTTTTAAAATTTCAGAGTTTTTTAAACTCGACGTATAAGTTAAAAGGTACAGTTCATCACCAATCTTCAGAATTAAAATTCGTTAAAGCCATTGGATTAAATTAGCAACATCACTGTCTCTTTTGTATCCACACCCTTTGTTGCGCCTATGTAATGTACCCAGCCCTAATGCAAGACTTTAGTTTTCAGCGAGAACGATAAGTCTTACTGCCCGCAATGTGGCGCAGCCTACACCAAGCGCTACAACATGCTACGTCATCTTCGCCTGGAGTGTAACCGCCAGCCGCAGCAACAGTGTCCGTACTGCAGCCTGCGGTTTCGACGACGCAACAACATGACGCGTCACGTCCGCACCTGCCATTCCAACTACGTGGAGCTCGCTTTGGCGCCCGAACAGGAGGTAACTCGCCTGAACGCCGTCTGATCCCTGCATGCCAACCAAATATTGTTGCTAACTGAGGCCGGTCGACCAGTGATGCAGTATTACACCTGAAGTAAATGTTGCGAGGAAAATGTTTTGCTGGGTACGTGCGCCCCTTGCATTTCAAGATTGCACACTCATCAAGAAAACGTTGCGGGAGGCTTCACAACGCCGTGAACGGTTGAGTGGCCACTCGACGCCTGGATCCAATGCAGCACGATGTTTGAAGTTTTAAGGTGTAAAACGTTCAAAGCATGCACCAACTCTCCTCCCCCCACAGCTGCCAGAAGCAACTCTGACTGTACAGAAGTGTCAGCTTTGTGTTTTCAGATCTATGGTTTAATCAAGTGCAAGTTATGACAAATGTAGGGGAGATGGCGTGGTACCCACTAGTTTCATCAAGACTTTAAAACTTGTCACACTCATTCGAAAATATTTTAAAACATCCCCGGATTTGATTTATGTTTTATGATGAAAGACTTAATGTATCTCTTAATCATTAATCGGGTAGACCCGATGTTAACTTTCTTTTCTTGCCATCGTTTGCAGAAACTGTCATTTAACAATAGTTACATTGCCTTTCTTGTCACACATGTTAATTGCTGTCCTACTTGAATAGAGTAATATTATGTTCTGTTCCTTGACACAAAACTCTGTGTCGTGCTTGAACCTCCCGCACACCTCTGGAGCAAAGAATGTAAAGCAACATTTTTCTTCTTGTGAAATGCTAGATCAGTATGCAGCCTAAAGAATTCAAAAATAAAGCATTGATGAAGTTAATTGTGTTTTAATTTGTGGAACTGCTAATTAGTTAATGTTTTTATAATTGTTCTTTACTCCCATTTTCATTCTAATCTTCATTTTCAAATCAAATCATCTGTAATTCTATGTCATTGACGTTTCCAAAAAAACACTCTACCTGATTGAACTGAGGTTGTAAAAGATGAGGATTTTTATGTAAAAACAATAAACAAGTGTGACGTAATGTTTTTTTACTACGTACTCTATGTGATCGTTAGATTTACGCTTTTGGCTGTTCAAACCCAAGCCAAACATCTTGAAAGTGCCACAAAAAGAAATTATCCATTATATACATTTTCAATAACAATCTCATTCTCTTTCTTATTCTTTTGCCCCAACAACCACAACTAGGTGTTTTTTTAAATGTGAATATTAGTGAAGGGTAAGTTTGATGAATGTAATGGATTTTATGATATGTAGAGATGTTTATAGAGACCAGCTGATTCACTTTCCAGTATCATTAATAAATAGCTCTACGATCAAAGGTATTTCATATTTTAGGTGATACATACTCCAGGTATGTTTGCACCGAATATTATGCCGATACCTTCTGGTCTCCCTTTCATAACTTATTTAATAATCGTCTCCTCACTTCCTCTTTGTACATGGCCCAGTCACCCTCGTCTCCTGCTTTTGATAATTCCTACAATACTTGGCTTTTAATACAATGCTCTTAATTCTTTGTTTTCCTTATCCTTCATGTTTGTTCTTCTTTAATGGAACCAAGTATCCTTCGCAAAACTTTATTTTCAGTTGTTATAAGCTTCTTTGTGACGTTTTGTGTGAGTCCAAAATTATGATCCATGTAGTATTGGCATCACTATTGTTTCATAAATCCAAACTTTTGTTCTTTATGACAAGAGTTTTGGTCGTTTATCTGTCAAAAAATCGTCTGTTTCTTGCAGATTATTACCTAGGAATCTGAACACATTTAACCACAATTTTAATAAATTTTATGCTGAAAATAGATTCAATACAAATAAATTATATATAAAATATAACACCGTGAAATAAACAATAGCCATCAACAGGTGCGGACAGCCGGTGTCCCAGGTGCGGACGGGTCTACACGACCAGACGCAATATGATGCGACACCTGCGACTGGAGTGCGGACAGGAGCCTCGACAACAATGTCCGTTCTGCGACAACCGGTTCAAGCGGCGTAACAATATGTTCAGACACGTCCGCAACCGTCACCCCGACGAATTCAACCAGCTGGTTATCAGTGCCAACAGAGAGGGCCATAAGCTTTTTTGAATTGTTATTTTAAGGGGAGTCGGATGGTTAATATGATCAAAAATATTGTTTTTTGTTTCATTAACTTTTTAAAGTCTCCTTTTATCTTTAATTTAATATATATTTATTCCAATTTGGATGAACTACTGTAGTAGCTATTCAGTTACTAACGTTATTGTAAAATCGTGCACGCTGGAATTTCACTAAATAAGTGTGATCGCATTTCAAACACTATGTTTTCTTTTGATGATGCTCAAAAATTTAGGTTTTTAAGCTTTCGGTACCAATATCTCAGGAAATAAAAGTGATATCTACATAAATTTTGACATGGATATTTCAAAGCTCTGGCGGGGTAGCAGATTTGTGGGATGTGAAAAGTGCAAATTTAATATTTTATAAGATTCAGAAAAGTTGACATTATTTTAAGAAACACTCTGCTTAAAATAATGTTAATCAACCGATGAACTATATATATAATATGCAGATATTACTTATGGTTCTTGAGATAAAGGTGCCGGTACCTAAAGATCACAAAATTAACATGGGTAAGATACAACCATCTGACTCCCCTTAGTAGGTCATTTGTTATATTTTTGTTTGTTTAACGATTGTATTGTTTTTATTTCAATAGTTAATTTGGTCGTTGTTACTCAAAAAACTTTCAAACCTAGTCATTGGTTCCACTAAAGTTATTATTAGCTCAGATCCAAAATGAGTTCGCAAACATTAAGAGTCTGCAGGAGTGGCAAAAATTTTGTTTTAGCCCCATAAGAACAATGTTACATTTGTGGCAGCATTACTAGTAACATTATAGTCTTAAAATATGGTTGGAGTGTCAATTTAAAAGTAAAGTATCTATCTAGGAAAGTACATTATTATTTGTTTAAATATTGTATGTTTCCAGCTTAGAGAACTTTGCATATGAAGTTTATTCACCCTTTTTTGCCTGTAGATCCCAATCGATAACCACTTTACCTTTTTTTATTTAACACCCCAACCATCTTTTTACGACAATCGAGTGATCAGCGCGAAATTAACCTTGTTAATATAGGACTGAAATCCAAGATGGTGGGCATTCTACTCTCTCTTTAAGCGTTTGTTGAATTCTGTACAATTGTGAGTTTACAGGACTACTTTTTCAAGAGTCTCCAAAACCCCCGCAGTAGCCTTACCGTAAAATTTGTAGCATACTATTTGTAACTAATAACAATAAATAAATATTTTACTGACAATCCCCACATGAGAAATGTTAGGAGTGAGGCTTGTCAGAAAGTATTTATCATGCTTATTAAATGAATAAGGCAATCCAGGAAAATTCAATAAATTAAGTACGATATTTTAAGTCTTCGTAAATACGAAGACTTAAAATACATACACACCCACCTATACACATACACCTTTTTACAAACAATAATATTGTTAAATATGTTTGTTTAAGTGATGGTTATATTTTTAATTTAATATATCCTTGTCAATTTGTTAGCACAATCGTTTTGAAAGTGAGAATGTTTTTAATTGTGTGTATAAAAGTTCCTGGTCAAAAATTAACATTTTTCATTGAAAAATCCTAAAATATTAAACTTTAACCTATTATTTCAGGAAAACTAAGAGGTTCCTTAAAACTAATATTCACTCAATAACTTTTATGGAACATGTTATGTAAATTAAAACTATATCTAGTTCAGTAATTTACAATCATTGGTAACGGAGGTATGTAGCCTAGATTTAAAAACTAAAGTTCGACTACAAATTTTGGAGACGGTTGTCAAAAGGTTCCTTTATTAGTTCTCTATTAGTGATACAAAGTTGAATGGTACATTTTCCCCATCAAAATGTTTATTTACTTGACTATTTTAAGTGAGTTTTTTTTAAGAAGCACACTTTGTCTTAAGCAATATCAGTGTTTTTTTATATGACTTATCAAATTCAACTGTAACACTAAGAAATATGTTGAATGATAAAAAAAATCAATTACAACAGTACTGATTTAGGAGTTACTTTTACTTTTTCCCTTTTACTAACGATTAATTTAATATTTTTCAAACCTTTGTGCTTTTTGTTAAATACCAAGGAAGCATTGTTATAGATTATTTTAAGTTTAAGTTACCAATAAAGTAATTCAAGTGTCGTCAAAACTAAACTATAAATATTGATGTCTGACATTAGCTAGTTACTTTGTGCTATTAATATTTAATTTATTGCTAGTTCTTTTTAGACACCACAGACAAATAATGCATATGCAACTGTTGTTGATTTGTTTGTTTATCCATGGACCAATTATTTCGTTTTTTAATGTATAAATAAATATCTAGTTTATTTAATGTGTTTACATTTATTTTTTCTGTGATCTGTTTTTCTTTCTTTCTATGTGCACTGTTATTTCTGAATTGTTTCCAGTCCATTACTAATGCAATTAATTTATGCGTTCTAAATTAGGATTCTTCAAAATATTGTTTTGAGTTTTGTAGCTGGGGTAGACTGAGCTTGTTTAAAAAAAGTCTGTTTTCAAACAATATGACCAACATATGAAAACTCAGTTGTGATTTTTAAAAATACTGCATCTAAACAAAACAATGTGGAGCCGGTTATTGTAAAACTATGGCCCATTTTCATCCCGATTTGGAATGCAATAATTTTATTAACAGTGTGCAATAGAAGAAGATATGAAACTGTACTTTCGCTGGCATTTTACGTTTTGATATTAAATGCAAAAAATTTTCAAATACTCTGTTGCAATTGATGAAAATTTTATGATTTATTTTAAATTTTATTTAGGTTAACTCAAAATATTCTATTGAATCGGCTCACACTTTAAATAGCACGCACTTTATGATTTTAAGCCTAGTAGGAATGGGAAATGAGTGATTGTGGCGCGATCTTTTAGTCTTGTTACTAACTTAAGGCTGGCATGTTCCTTAGACAGGATTGTTAACTTACAGCTCGAAAGCCTGAGACATCTAAGGGACCTACAGGGAAATCTATCAGGGAAATCTACAGGGAATCTAAGGGAAGCGAACCATAATTTTGTCTCTGAATTACAAACTGGTCTAATTATGAGGATGGTCTTTGCGGATGAACGTAGTATTCAATAGCGCCGACGTTAATCCACACCAGGAGATTCGCATCCACCGGCCATCGCTTATAACTATCAACAATAACCATAATGGCTGAGAAATTACTGTTATATTATTGTCTTATATACAATTAACGACAAAAACTCGTTAAAAAAAATATTCAATCTTCGGTTTTCCCTAGCTTAAAACAAAAGTAAGTATGTATAGCGAAAGCAAATAGTTATTTTCAATTGTATCGATATTTTCATGTAGCTGTATTTTCGGTCAAGACAATCTTAATCTATGACTTTCTAAACTAAGTAGACCATCGAAAGATTACTGTAGTTGTATGTTAATAAAATTAACTCATTAGAAGGTTCTCTTTCATAATCAATCTACTAATAATTACCTGCTTTTGGTGGTTGGGTTTTATTTTCATTAAATTAACACCAGTCCGGATTCATCCGAGATGAAAAGGTTTTTTTTATTAATTAAGCCCCTCGATTTGTTACGAGAGTGAATATAATGAAATTAGTTGTTGTGTTTTCCTAATTGTTGGCCCCTACAATAAGCATTTGTATTTCTTTACACACATCATAAAAGGTATTTACTAATTTTCCATAATTGCCTAATAAGTAAAAATAAGTACTTAAGTCTTGGATCAATGTAACAATGTTGCATGAACAAAGTGGTACTATAGTGACGTCGTTCATGTAGCCTACTATAGTTATGGTTATTGTACTAAATACCGTCAAATTCATGTAAACAGTTTTAAGTGATATGGAATTATGTGAAAGCTTTTCAACTGAAAAAGGTATTTAGTGTGATTTCTAATAGTTTAAATGAATTCATTCGTCACATTTTGTCCGTGAACACGTTGGTGAACTTACGATTTGTTTTGATGCTTCGTGCGCACTCTTTTCACATCACCGTACGATCTCTGTTTATAACGTGATCGTGAGAAGTCTTTTTATGACGTCACCATGCAATCTATTTTGATGACGATAGCATTTGATATCTGTTAACGTCACCGTGCGAACTCCTTTTATGGCGTGACTGTGCGATCCCTTTTGATGACGTTCCCATGCGATCTTAGTTGATGACGCCAGCATGTGAACTCTTTTGACAAAGTCACAGTGACATCTATTTTGATAATATCACAGTAATATCACTTTTGATGTCGTCACAGTGACATCTCTTCCGATGACTTCATTGATCTATCTCTGATAATGACATCAACGTATGATCCTTTCACGATGTCACTTTTCTTAGAAAGTAAAGATAAGCACAGAGACCTTTAACAGATAGATTGTAAATGGCCCGATAGGCAGTAATTTTGACAGTTGTCAATGACTTGAACCGTTTTACAGGAGGCAAGAGTCGTCTGTTTGTCTGCCTCCAGTGCGGCCGTTCCTACCAGTGGAAGCAGACCCTCCAGAGACACCTGAGGCTGGAGTGTGGGAAGCCTCCGACGTTCCAGTGCCCCCACTGTCCCCACCGGTCCAAGGTCAAGAGCAACCTGGACCAACACATCAGAGTGCGTCATAAAGTGAACCCCTTGCCCTTATAGGCTCCGAGGACGCTCAAAACCAACAACTGATCCATCTCCCTTATACTGTGCAGCAGATCATTAACTTTTGTTTAGTATAATTCTAGTTCATTTCTAGCAGGAAACATAAGAAAGCGTCTTTATGTTTAAGTTTTAGGTTAAAATAAATTGTATTTTAATTTAATTTTAGTCTGACAAGAGGTCAAACTGTCTGTATGTGAAGTAAAGCATCATCTCTAAATGGTAGGAGGTTTCGACACCAGTTCACCAGGTTTGAGATGTAAGTGTCACTGCTCTTGCTGTTGCTCGTGACTCGATGTACGAAATGTAAAATCAAAACCATTGGAATGCAATCCATCACATGTAATCTAGAGAGTTTGTATTTAACTCTGATAAACCTAGTGTTAAATGCTCATTTTACAAAATTACTTTTCAAATTCCTTTTATTCTCCCTCTACGTCTGATTTCTAATGATTTTATAATATCTAAGTTGAAATAGATGTATTTTCACTTTTCACTACACCTGATTGTATTTTTTAACAATACTATATTTGTAAATATAAGTTAACATTTTGTAAAAATATTCTTGAATATTTCAACTGTGAACTACTTATATATTGCATTTGTATATTGTAAGGTATTTTTATAAAAATATATATTTTTTTTAAATGTTTTATGTTTAATTCTGTTCACACATGAGTATCCCTTTAATAGATACTTTAAGTAAGCTATAAAAGAAGTTTTACATTAGTAAATTAAACAGAACTGAATCCAGATTCTAAACTGGTTATACAAGTAATAGTTTTAAAACAAAACTATGATTTTAGTATATTTTAATAATTGCATTTTAAAATCCACCGTTTTCATTTTGTGTATTTTCAACATTAATGTAACATTTTAGCCCTTCCACCCATCCTTTAAGACTTTGCCGGATATATCTGTCACCCGTCCGGGAAGGGTTAACAGTTGGGAAAGGTTCAAACCTAATCTTGAAACCCCATAATGTCAGATTTTTGTTACATAACTAAATTAATTACCAACTACAAATTTTGACCACAATTTCTATTAATAAACCTACAAATTTCTTCCTCAATATAAAATCCTCCAATCCCTTGATCCTTGAAAATATTCCAACGAAGAGGAGGATTGTTGTAGGAAGATTATAGCTCACTATTTGAAAGAATAAGAATTTTAAGATTTGTTACTAATATTTTGATATAACTGAACTCTGTAATTTATGACTGATGATTAAAAATATGTATAATTTTGAATAGTTCATGCTGTTTTTATATTAAATATTTTTTAAATATAGTTTGAATGATTTAGTTATATAAATTTTGTTTGATTCTACAGGAACTACTTTCTATTCCGTGGAGTCATTGGTGAGATATGAAAATTTTCTAGCTTGAAAAAATTCAATGAATTACCTGTAGAAAAAGTAATTGAAACTCATTGTATAATTTCAGTGATTCGGAGGGTGAAAAACAAATTATATGTTGTGTTATTTTAAAATAAAAATTACGCTGGTCCAGTAAGTTCCTGTCGAATGTTGCTGGATAGAACCCAGCAGCGGGCGACTCTTGTCATTTGATCAGTGGTTAGTGTCATCCCTACCTCACTCACAGGCTCTAGGGCCATGGTGACGGAGAAATGAGGTTAAAGATATCTCTTTGAATAATCCAATTCATAATCAATGACGTAGTGCACTTCCTGCGCAGGCCCTGTGCTTCCTCTGATGCGCACCCCTCGGCACCCCCCTGTGACATGGACTCAATCCCTACAGCTGGACCTGCTTGAGTGCTACGTCCAGTCAGACCCGCACCAGCGGTGCTACATGGCACGCCTCCATGCCCTCTGGTGCCAGCGACGACCTCAGCTCAGTCACTTGACGCAGCAGAACCTCAGAGACCAGGTCAGTCTATAACTCATCCTGTTTTTATCTAAGTGTGTTGGATCCATTCAATCGATGTTGGGCATTTTTCTCGTTACTCTGCCATGTTTTCTTTATATATTTATTACATTATATCTTTATACATTTATGCTATGAATAACCAACCTAACTAGACTCAGTAGTGTTGTCTGGGGGTGTTTCCCACCTCACCCTCACCCATCTGTTGAAAGCGAGGAAGCCGCTAAAATTTTTTGGAAGGATCTTTCTTGCCCTCAAGGACTTTGGAGAGCTGGGTGTCGCTCAGCTGTTAAGCTTTGTTAAAGGCCTTGAGCTGTGGTACGGATACAATTCAGGGTGCTACAAAAGATCTACAGGTCAAGGTAGCAAAGGGATATATTTAAGGGAGTCATACCCTGGCCTAGCACTATTTAAAAAAAAAACAAAGAATCCTTGTCACCAATCATAGTGGATGTTTTTTTTAAGAAAATTATGCCACTGTGTAAGGAAATTTGTACCAGAACAAGAGTAAGTCAATCATGACTAAGGGATCTAGCTGAATTTTATGTATTGATCTGGAATAGAAAAAATTACAAGGATTCCATGCCCAGCCAACAAAAAGGAAACAATTGGGTAAAAAACAATTTTGGGTTTCTTAAGCAGGCAACAGCTCTATCTAAATTTGACGTCAAGACATCTCCCATCTTTCAAATCCTTGATTTTCAACATTTAATATCAATTTTCTAACTTTCATTTTTTCAGTTTGGTGAAATATTTTATTCAAGAGGTACATTGGTAACGGTATTGCATCTATAAATGAATTTTTTATTGATTTCAGGTGTCGTATCTGATAAAGAAGCACATTTTTAACCCAGACCCGAGCAACCCCCTGTCTACTCTGGCCTCCAAGCTGGGCGCGCAGAAGGTCCTTGGAAACACCCTGCCAGCACTCCAGGACTCTGACAGTTCCCATTGTTAGCTATAACTTTTACTAATCCATGTTTTAAAACTGCTCCATCCCAAGACTATTATTTTTACTATGCAGATAAAAATTAATTGCTTTGTAAAGGTTATGAATCAAGTGGTGAAATAAAAAGATTATTTTTTTGAGACAGTATTTATTGATACAAACTGAAAATCGTTGGAAAATTGGTACATTCATTGTATTATATGAAACAGATTACCTTGAGGAAATAAAAATAGCTGGTAGATAGAAGGAATGTTCAGTTTCAGTAGATAAATAAAATAATTTTGATGCTATTTCAATCTCAATGTTAACATATTTTACAATAGACTAAAAACTAGTATACTTAGGAATCAATACTGAAAAATCACAGCCTTCAAGCTTGACTATTTGTAACTATTGCCACTTAAGCAGTGGCAATCGCCACGGATTCTTGCAAATATTATTTCCATTAAAATAATTTCCCAGAAGTATTGTAAAATACATAAAAAACTTGTAATTAATTTCAGTTTGAAGCCTGTCACCAATTTGTAAATTAAATTATCTTCCATTGTAAAACTAACTGTGCAAATGAGTTTAAAAACTAAAACTTGTGAATATTGGTAATCTGTGAAAATTGGAACATTTATGTAATAGTAATAAACCAATGAAATATTATACACAGAGTATGTAGTCTGATTCTACCCATATAAACACCTAAAATTGCTCAGAGACATTCTTTCACATTTCAAAGCAAATAATGAATTGGTACAAGTCATTTGAATACAAAACGTTTAGTTACTGTATTTAGACTTTAATTGCAGAGAAAACCCTATTTACATTTGTTTTTAAACTAGATTATACAGTATTTTACTTTAAAGTCTGTTTTTAAATTACTTCTTGACATTTGATAGGAATAAAATTAACATTAAGAGAAAAATAGACTAATGACTATCTGTCAGTGTGTGACCCATCTATTTTTCCATTCTTTTACCTTTTGTTTAAATGAGCTAGATAAGAAATTTAAATAATTACTGGGATAACACTGAATTTCCGTTAGTCAAATGGTTACTGGCAGATAAGAAGTAAACCTGGACGACTGAAATGACTGACAAGGCATGCAAAGAACAGAGATAAAAAATAATATGAACATAAGGTAAAACTTGTTCATTTGAAGTACCTCATGATTTGCAAATGAAGTAGTATCTGAATGTCTCAGTTTATTGGAAAATAATTGTTACTTGTCTATAGCTGTATTATATTACATTCATCGTGGTTGCAATAATGAAATAAAAAAGTAAGACCTCGTAGAATATGTTCAACTATTTTGATATGCCTGAATAAAGTTTAATGAGCAACAATAACCAACAATAAAAATATAATGTGAAAAGCAGTACATAGAAAATAAAAATACTCCTCTTCAAATTATGAGTGCAAATTAAACAAAAAGATGCTTTCATATTTAAAAGGTTAATCAATGAATTATGGAAATACATTTCAAGTAAATCAATCAACCTATAATCCTATATTCTTATTCTAGTTTAGTCTTGGGATACAAAAATAGAAAACAAATCGATCTGTTCGCAATTTTTACAAAAAAAGAACTGTTGACTAGTATTTTTATCGGTGGTTTGACCAGAACACACTAAAACTAATCAGTTGAAAATAAAAATAATGTAATAGACACTAATTTTTTTATCTTGTGATAGAGTCATCAAGAGAAAAATACTGATGGAAAACAATTAATTTGTAAATAACATATTACTTAAAATTAAGTTGAGATAAAATAATAAAAATAAACTACAGTCCCTATGCTGAAAATCGTACATCTTATAAGATGTCTTAATAGCTCATCAGGTTTGTAAGTAATAAGATTCCTAAGTAAATTAAAAACTTCATTTTTTGCTGATTATCTTTAGCAATAACTATCAGAACCCTTAAGGAAATAATATGAAAAATAAATGAAACAGTAAATAAAAGAATTTCCAAGAAAAATAATCAAAAGCTTTGCTGGAATTAAATTATATTTCTTTCAAAGTTACTTTGTTGATTTCTTAAAAAATGTGTTTTTACCACAACATACCAACACACTGTGTTGCTAAAATGAACATACAAATATGTTGTAACAAAAGGAAACAAAATAAAATATTTCTCCTTTACAAACAAGCCAGGGTTCCATGAAAAATTTGATCTATCATCTTAACAAATCATATTAAGTGTTATTTGATGGAAATAGCCTTCACAGATGGTTTTCACTTTTTATGATTAATTAACACCTTGAGTTGCAGGTTAGAGAAGACAGGTTGCAGGTTGAGTAGATATGTTTTTAAAATTTTCTATATTACCATTAAGTTCCCCTTCATAATCTTCAACCCTTATTAAAGATTTACACGTATACAAACATAAACTGCCAGAAAATATTTGACTCATTTTTTGTTACAAAAATTAAACCCTGGCTAATTTTTTAAATTTTATATTAGTAATAATCAACATAGATTTTTAAATAGAAAAAAATCTGAAACCTCAATAGTATAAAGAAGTTTCTTAATAGTCGAGACATGACAGAAGGAACTTGGCCTGTTTGTCGTGCATCGTTGCAATATGACTCTTAACTTCCGAGGTGTGTTCGCTGACAAACGAGCAGAGGAATTTGGGGCAGTGGTACTCAGGGGTGCCCGGTGCGGAGCACTTGTTGTACATGAAGTGGTCCCACTGGTCCCGTACTGTTGAGAAGGACTTGCCACACTGGCCGCAGGTAGCTGTTGTAGGCGAGGGGATGCTAGTGGTGGGGGGAAGGTCGCCCCCTGGCGGGGGGAGAGGAAACAACGGAGGGTGCATGGGAGGGATGGTGAGGGTTGCGCGGGAGTGCATCAGAGGTGGAGGGGGAACCTCCAGAGCCAGAGTGACTGCAGTCTTGTGAACAGCAGGAGTCTGACTGCCTGCGTCTGGAAAAAACAAGTGTTAGAGAACATGTGTGATTGTTGTTTTGCCTCATTAAGTTACACTTTAGAGTGTAAAACTAAACATGTAGTACTATATTATGCGATTCTTAAATTCTTAAAAGAAAACAGTGTTATGATTACAAAAATACCTGGGTATATATAGTATGACCCCTTATATCCAGCCACTCTGGGACTGAGCCCTTGGCCGGAAAAAACCAACCGATAATTATACTCATATACTCATAGGAAAATTTCCTCAAGTATCCGTGCTTGAGACTGTGCTTTATCCCACATTTAGTTCATATATTTTTATCACAGATTCTCAAATCAATATTTCAATCACATTAAGCTTTTGTTAAACTGTTACCACATAACGTTTTTGTTTTGATGCACAATATTTTTGTACACTACTGATGGGCATTGCAGCACTAAACACAAAACTCTTGACGAAAAAAATCGTGGGTTTAAAGTAAATCGAGGTGGCAATGAATTGTCATGACATTGGGCTGAAGTGAGCTAGTAAATATAATCAAAAAAATAGTCCAGCGTTTATAAAGAAAGAACTTTTACCAACAATCAGTAAAGGAGTTAGATTATTTGATGGAAAAAACCTTTGCTAAGGTTGAATACAAAAAATACAGACATTTTTTCCAGTAGAGCTAAAAATAATGAGTGGTAACAGATCGCCAATAGATTGCGATCATTGATCACATAACTATAGATATGCCGTTACTATAAACCTTATGGAATAACCTCTTTAGGTTGGGTTGGCGTTTTCAGTTTTAGGTGAAATCCGGCTTTTAAAACGGCCCTTGTAGTAGCTCAATTGAGTAGTAATCTCTGAAAACCGTGAGAGCGGTCATCTAGCGGAAGTTAGGGCGTACTTTACGTATAAGACATGGAAAATACATTTTGAAATCTCTTCCAGGAAACAGCCGGTTATTCTGAAAACCGGGAAAACTGAGGCCAGATACAAGAAGTTCAAATGTGTCTAATGGCTAATGGTTCTAGAAGGGTCAAAAATAACAAGTATTCAAAAAATTGTTGAGTATTACAGGATTAAATTAACAATGCAGCTATTTTCTATATTTTTGTGCGTTATATTGAGATGGGTTGCAAATACTTATATTAGAACCACTATTCTTTACTGGCTTTATATAAATAAACACTTTATTACATAAATTATTAAATATATAGAAACGTTTGTCAACCAAACCCAATTTATAGGTTAAAGTTCTAGACAGAATATTATACGAAACACTTAACGCATTTAATTTTATAATGTTGAAGTAAAATTGTTATATGAAAATAAAGAACTTAAATGACTACATTCGCGAAATGTTTACTTTCAAAAACTTAGGAAACAGGGTAGTAGGCTATAGTCTAGGAAACAGGGTAGTACTCTACAGTCTAGGAAACAGGATAGTATGCTATATAGTCTTTGAAACAGGGTAGTAGGCTACATAGTCTAGGAAACAGGGTAGTACTCTACAGTCTAGGAAACAGGGTAGTAGGCTATAGTATAGTAATGTTTAGTAATCAATAGATGTCTACTTGATTAAAACTTTAATTTCAGTAACCTTACATAATTGAAATATAAATCTGTGCATAACATAACATTAACTCATACATATATAAATTAAATAATGAAAACCTTCACTAAAATCAAACTATACAAATTCTTACAGACATAGTATTGGATTATAGGAAACACATTGGATGGTTAATAAATTGTTTGTCTTCAGAAGATATACAACATAGTTTCTTTGTAATTTTAGCGTCTATTAATCTTTCATTTCAACAAAGCTATCTTCCGAAGTTGTTTAAATTTTGTTTGGTAGAGAAACATTTTTAGAGGTTAAGTTATTAATAATTTAAGTTATTTAATAATACTGAACTTGAATATTAGGTGTAACAGGCTAATGGTAAAACATTTTTTAAACTTAGAAGTTTAACTTCTCTAAGATTTACAAGACTGTACAGGACTGAGATTCAACAATATAAAATATAGTTCAAATTCAAACGCTCCTTCAATCACTTTACAAGAAGACAGGAATTGAAAATCCCCCATAGCAGCAAAAATTCAAACTTGATATTCCCTAAACTGATTTAGTGACCAGATATATAGTAGAGCGTTGATAATCCGGATGTAAAAAGTCTGGAACATCAAAAACACTCCACAGGTTTTTACAGCACGAATTTTAAAATTTTGTAGGAGAAACTGCCAGTGTGGGGATGAATGGTGTTCTTAGCCAGGTGAATGACCTTCAGCATGTCTATTTTTAATTTGGTGACTCAGCCTTACTACTTACCACTTACCTCTTTACGAATTTGTTTTTCCACATTTAATTTACGTAAGAACAAACAAAACATTATTTTTTTCATTTAACTGTGTTCTGAAACTTCACTATTAATACTGTAGGCCTAATTATGTGTTCAAGAAGTATTTGTAGGTTGTGTTCGAAAATCCAGACAAATCAGTAATCCAAACTACCTACGGTCCCAATTGGTTTGGATATTCGACGCTCTAATGTAGTAATTTAATACTTTCCGTTTCGTAAAATCTACCAGTACAATGTCTTTATGACCCAATTATACAACCAAGCAGTAATTATTTTTGTTTTTACTTTTAGATTTATACTTTTTTAAAGTGAAAAGATTTTACTTGACACTTTTATGTCAACAAAAAAACTATCCATCATCAAGTTGGCAATGAAAACAATAATTTTTGACCATGGGATTCCAGTACTTACTTTAGTTCAATGGCTGTAATTGCCGCAACCACAACAATAACTTTATTCAAATTCCATTTGTATAGTTGATGTTTCCTATTTAACAAATCCCGAACACGACAAACACAAAGATCACATTGTTTAATTTGTTTCTACAGTTTTATTCGATGGAGTAAAGCTGGTATTTGATTGAGTCAAGTAGCTATTTGGCTGAGTCAAGCTGCTATTTGGCTATGTCAAGATGCTGTTTAATGGAGTCGGACAGAGTTAAGCAGCTATTTGTATGAGTCAATCAACTATTTGAATGAGTCAAGCAATTATTTGATTCAGTCAAGAAACTATTTGAATAATTCAAGCAGCTATTTGGCAGAGTCAAGTGACTATTTGATGGAATCAAGTAGCTGATTGATGCTGATGACCTTGCCGTGTCGTACTCCGACGTGCCGCTTGAGGTTGGACTTGTGAGGTGTCCGATATGGGCAGAAGGAGCATGACAGGTGTGGCTCTCGACCACACTCGAGCTTCTGGTGAACCCTTAGGTTTCCTTGCCACTTGTACCTCTTGCCACACTGGACACACTCCCAATCTACTGAAACCAAATGTGTTTTAGAACTTATTTTAGACATTATAAGACTCTCAGATTCTGTTCAACCAGTGACAGGTTAGGAGGTAGGATGAGTCTATTGTACTTCACAGTAATTATGGTTTACCCTAACCAAAACAAAAGAACTAAACTCAACAACAAACTTTGTCAACTACAGAATGTGGAGGAACCTGTAAACCATATCTGCCCAAAGACAAGATGGTATCAGGCCAAAGTAATTTCTCCATGTTGCTATTGGATGTTAAATTGTAATAGTGTTTAAAAATTATGATTTATTTTTAAAATTAATTAAATAGCTTTAACAAATTAAAAATAATGTGAAGAAATCACACAGCTCCAATGTTTTTGCCAAACTGACAAAAACTGTAACATTAATGTTCCATTTCCAGTATTAATTATTAATTGTTTACCTTTTTTGGGGGATTTTCTCAAATAAAATAAAAAGACTAACTAACGATTGCACTCTATTGATAATTGTGGCTCCCTACTTAAGGATGATGGGTAGGATGGTTTTTTTAGGTTTTAGCATGGGTTTAGCAGTTTAATTATAGGTGATGAAAAGATTTTTTTATATCACAGATAGTGGGAGGTTCTAGGGCTACATTGTACAGTAAGACAGGGTTTCAGCTGAATTGGTATCACTAACGAATAATATTTAAGGCATACATTCTGAGGGTTCAAAGAATAACCATAAATGGTGGTAACAAAAAATATTTAATTATTTCCCAACAAAACTCTAGCTCTTCAACCTCTCATGAAAACTCAAAAAGGTTCTTGACTAGATTGGTCCCTACCCACACAACCTAAAGTTTAAGGCTACTACGATCAAGAACCACAGCCAATTGTAGTCCTGTTGACACCAACAGATTTCAACCAACTGTTCAGACTAAGATGAAACGGTGCCGTGTACCGATGTGGCGTTTGAGGTTGGCTCTCTTCACGGTTCGGTATGGACAAAAGTCGCAAATCAGGTTGGGCTCTTTACCACACTCGAGACGAAGATGGGTCTTCAACGTGCTCTTCCACTTGTACTTCTTGTGGCACTTCGGGCATTCATGGGTACCTACGAACAAACTAATGTTACAACAGGGTTTCCAGTTGAAATTGACATGATCTCCTTCAGATTAGAAATTTATTAATTTATTTGTAAATTTATGTTTTGGTTTGATACTTATCAAAAATATTTTATAAAGGGGAAAATTGGAGGTCTAATTTTACCTTCTCTGAATAAAAATGACAGGTCTGACTAACATTTGTTGTATCTTTATATAGTATATTATACTGTATAATGATTTTATTAACACTTAACTTAATAGCATTAATTGTAATTGTAAATTAGTGACTTTGTAAAAAATAGTGGAAATGCCGTATGAAAGTTATAGTAAAACAACAACATGCTCCCATAAAAAGTATTTTGTTTAATGTAATTCAATTTATTTACCTTACTATATTTGCTCAGTGGTACAGAAATAAATCCTGTAATATAAGTATAGTAAAGGAAGCAGTTTTTAAATTGTATCAGTTTTTACGTGAAGATGTAATATATTATATATAGCTCAAAAAGAAAAAAATGAAAACAAAACAAAAAGAGAAGCATTGCATGAAATTATAAAAACTTACTTTTGCCGGAAGCAAACTTTAAATGTATCATTGAGAAAAAATCACTGATCGAAGAACTGGCCATGCCTGGTTGCGACATGGCGGCGGAAGTTATTCTTCTTAGCAGTTCGATAAGTGCAAAAGTTGCACGTGAGGTGTGGTATTTTTCCGCATTCCAGTCGCCGGTGACTTAGCAGGTTGCAGCGCCACTTGTATTTCTTATGACAGTCCGGGCACTCGTGCATTTCTGGGGAAAATTAAGTAAGTGTTGATACTTCCGAAGGGAAAAATAATGTCCACTGGGTTCCTGTTGCGTAGATTAGTATTCTTGCAATAAAGGTTCAAAAGGAATTCAGTTTTAAGAGATGTAGACATAAGTGTAAATTAATGTGATCCAATTTGTTTTTTAGTTTAATGAATATTTTACAAAAATATTTCATCTATAACAGATTTTCATGGTTCTCCTTAAAAAATGTAGTTTGCAGATATCCAAATCACAGTGGTTCTTCAAAATTAGGAAAATAATAGCTCACATATCATGACTAATAACAATTTTTATTATTAATTCATCCATCCCGTAATGAATATTTTCAGTTAATCACAGTAAATTAATCGAGTAAAAGTAAGTCCATTAGTCCACGAATTAAAAACTCACATGGCCCTATTGGTAATTTCTATATATTAATTACTGAATATTCCATAACAATATTCAAGCAAATTAGTTTCTTCGTATTGTGGCAATAATCAGATTTTGTCCTTAAAATAAACCAGGTAGCTAGTGTTTTTTCCGGCACTGCAAGAGTTACGTTGTAGAGTCAAGTTGTTTACTGATATGCATGGTGAAGATGTGTTTCTGCAAGTTGTACTTGTGTTTGGCACGGTGAGCGCAGTGTGGACACTGGAACCTGGGGGCTTTGCCGCACTCGAAGGTGATGTGCCTCTGGAGGTGGTGCTTGTAGTGGTATCCCTTGTGGCAGCGGGGGCAGAAATAGAATGGTGGAGGCTTTGCATTGATAGCTCGGCGGGGCCACAGGACTGCAGACATCATATTATATGATTATTCACATTTTGAATCAGTCTGAATTTTACTTCAAGATGTATAAGAGTGTAGCAACCTGTTTATCTATACTTTGCTTGTCCAAGAACTCATTTGCTATGCATTGGGAGGCTCAAGACAAGAAAAATGTTACCTTGAATCCATGGGTTAAAAACCGTAGGTTTTTGGGATTTGCTGACATAACAGAATGGTGGTTTACAAGAAAACAAAAAGATGTATTGGAACTTAAACTTTATCTCTTAAAACCTTAATCATTTGCCCTTACTCCTATCTTTCTGCCTTCACCTTTTATTTCATTTTACTTTTTAAAAACTACTGGCACCAAATGAATTTTTAGCTCAAGTGCCTGACCGGAAGTAGTACTCAGCGGAAGAGAGTAAGCAATAAGGATGGTTTTCTTTTAACTTTTAAGATCTACTACACCAGAACTTAAGCGAGACACCAGGATTCTTAAACACGAGGACATTAGTATATTACAACCGACACGATTATAGTAGCGATCTGGCGACTACATTAAACGGACTTCTAATTACAGTAGAAACTCGATTATCCGTCACCCTTTTAACCGTCAGTCTCTGTTAACCGCCACCCCGCTAGCACAAAAAAAATCATGTTTCCGCGTCAGCGCCGAGCCGGATCGTCTGTTGAGGCTCTATGATGAGTAGTGACGACTGCACTGCACACCTGCAATGTGCGTAAATCATTGGCGGCAAGGGTAGTGACCCAGCTGGTTAATCCCTTACACTGTCTTCTGCATTCTACTGCTACTGTTTCGTTTCGGTTCAGTGTGGTACGTGGCTACAGTGAACTGAAGTTATTGTCGATTTTGAGTGCACTGCCTACTAGTGTTTTATGTGCTTTACCGTTTATTGTTGATAGTGTTGTTTATACGTAGTGTGTAATGCTCTTCTGTTATGGCTGAGAAACGGAAACGTATAGTTTTGGTACTCGACAATAAACAATAAATTATTAAACGCTGGTGCTTCATCTCAGAAAAATTAGAAACATGACCACCTGATAAGCTCGACGGGGAAAGAAACAAAAGAAAATGACGGATTTTTTTTAATACAAAAAAAATTTTAAATAAAATATTTTTCACTTGAACTGGCGTAGTTTTGTTTTTTTTTAAATAAATTCACATTAAGTACTGCGCAGTAATCATGAAAATTAATTAGGACTTACAATGGCACAGTTATAACATGCAAGGCAGTGAATTTCGATGTTGTCACTCCAAACACTGTGTAGGTTCTAAGTTGTATCGGCGCTATTATTATTTCTGTTATCCGTCTATTCCGTTATCCGTCATGGTCACGGTCCCGAGGGTGACGGTTAATCGAGGTTCTACTGTACTAAGGACTGCCAACAAGAACTACGGCGGCCTGGAGGCTAATTCCCCAGCAAGCAAAGAGAGTTCTCCAATATATAATGCAGATTGATTCATTTATAATTATTGGCCCTTATGGCTGCTTTAAAAAGTGAAATGTGTGACTACATTGTCAACTTAAATTTACAGCATTGTCAATATTTTAATAAAAATTTTAACCAAACTCACAATATTACTCATATTTTATTTTTAAGTAAAACAATATATGAAAACCCTGCAATTTTTTTTAGTTACTGTGGTAAAAAATTGAGAAAAAACACATTGGATGGTTAAATACTAAATATATTTATCTGTTAAGTTTTAAAACAAAAAGTACCAACACTAAAAATTTGATAAATAAACCAACTATAAAGATAATTATAATAAATACATAGTAATATATAATATCAAATGAAATGTTATATATTTCATCAAATATTTTGGTTAACAAATAATTTAATGTTTTTGTTGTTTAAAGACAAACGTGGATGATGACAAGATATAATATGCAGTAATGACAGTCATAATAAGTAAAACAACTAACCATTTATAGTCCTCCACATATTTTATGAATTGACCAAATACGCTATAGTTAAAAATCCACAATAAACACAATGATTTTGGATAATCATTTGTGATGGTTTAAAAAATACTGTATACATGGAACTTATAATACTTCAGCATACACAAAAGGTGACTTAGAATCAGTGATCCACATTGCTAAATGGCACAGAAACGTTTTCTTCTTTCATGTCATCTTGGATTGCTACAGTTAGATTTTTTCCACCATCCTCGATTGGGTAGGATAGGCAAGCCCTTTTTTATTATGACTGCATAAAACAAATTCTAAAAAATTCATGAGATGATCTTCGATACACTGGCTTCTCATTCTTCTCAGTGCCATTACTTAATGAATTAAGTTAAATGTATAGCTATTACTGCTTTAGGACAGCAAAAATACTATTACTTCAAATTCAACAAGTTAAGTGTCATCCATTATATTACACAATTTTTGACACAGTCTTATCCACTGACTAGAGTTAACAATTTTTGGCAGAGTTAGAAAGACATAGTCGGGTGTTGTATAAGCTCGTGTGGAGTTGAATCAGTTCGAAGCTTGCAACGGAGAATGTGGACATCCATATTGCACTTGCGCTTGCTCTGGAGTCCACAGAACTGGCACTTGAATCTTGGTGCAATGCCACACTCAAATTTCAAGTGCCTCTGCAACGTTCTCTTGTGCTGGTATAACATTTGGCACTTTTGGCACTTAAAAAAAATTTATTAAATAAGACATTAACATTTTGGACCATTATTTTTGTTTATTTTAATATTTAATTTATTTATTTCAATATTTTTAATACTGTAATCTAAATTTCTTATTTTAATATATGAAATATACTTCCTATTTTCTGCCTATTACTATCTTTTTCTCTGTCCCTCAATTTATTTTGAGGTTCATCTAACACCAAGATAAATTATGACGTTTATTTATAACTTTTATTAAGCAATGAATTTACTTATTTGTTTAAAACATATTTTAATAACTTTAAATTTTTAAATAGATTTTTTTAAATTAATCCACTATTTTTTTTATTTTACAAGGTATATACATTTTTGTTAAAATTTAAATGTATATTCAAATTTTATTTTTTTTTTTGAAATTAAACACCGCTGAGGACTGTATTTAATTTTAATGTTTTTTTCTTTTTGCGAGTTTTTGTGTAATTCCACAGATCATTAAATGTTTATGTTGTCCTGGAAAAATACAGTTATAGTCCTCGATAAGACAATACACAATTTAGAGGAACACCCACCCATTTTCTTTATGAGTTCTTCATTTTCTTTATGTTGGAATATCAACATTATTAAGCATTGTAAAAATTGTTATATCACTAAAGAAAAAAGGATTAATACACTAATATTTTTTTTAGATATCAGTAAAATAAGCAAAATAAATTTTTTTTTTTATTTTCACTCTAAGTCAAAGGTTGTGATATCGAGAGCCCTGTCAGTCATGAACTTCTGTGTTTGTGGAGCTATTCTACTTTATCTTTTTTATGTTTTATTCTTTTTTTTATCTGATTATTTTTTTTTTTATTTTACTTGCAATTTTATATTGGAATATTATGCGTATGTTTAGAATTAAAACTAAATTGACTAAAAATAAATAATAAAACAAGAAAGAAACGAAACATTTTTTGAAAAAAATATATTTATGAAGTTATTCACTCAATTAGAAATAAAAATATTAATAATCCACTTTACTTACTATAAGAGTAGAAATTCTTACAAAGGTTAAGTTCACAAAAAAGAAAAACAGAAAAATAAATATCTGTTTAGTAAGTTTAAAAAAAACAACTTTTGTTATAAATCATAATTTTATTTCATCTTAAAAAAATAATTACAGTACATCATAAAGATTGTTTTTCATATGGCGGTGTGCAATGTGAGAGTTAAGGTTGAATTTATGCTTGAAGCGACTTTTGCAAAATAAGCACTGAAATCGAGGTTCCTTTCCGCACTCAAATTTCTGGTGTCTCCAAAGGTTGCGTTTGTGGTTGTACTGTGCACCACACTCTTCACAAGCAAAGACCTGACCAACTGAAACCCATTGTGTTAGTCAAACAATTCTTTTGGAACATATTGTACATGTTTAATCAGATAATTTATTACAACTCATGCTACATATTGATTAAATTATACAGCAAAAATTCAATGGAAAATGTATAAATGTATTATTCTTTCAAGTAAGTTTTCTTTGATGAAACTGAATTAAAATGGATCACAAAAAGTTTTACCCTTGAAACTATAAGAATACTGAAATAAAGTTTAAGAGCATTATAAAAACATTGTTTCACAATTCATAGAAACCAGACTTAAATCTCATATTTGTTCGAAAAATATACAAATAAATATAATATTTTTTATAGGATACTGTAGGTACTAAATACAAAATAATAAACTTGAAACACAAAATACAAAAAACAAAAAACAAAAAGATTTACTTCAAGATTATTACTAGAATATTAGCACCTTATTCATAAAAAATCAAACTAAAATAATATCAGCTGGCACAGCCAAGACAAGCAAAAAATTAACTTAAACTTCTATTTAAAACTTAAGGCACAACTTGGCTGGTTCTACATGACTGGTAACTTAATACATAAAAATGAACCTGAAATGAAATAAAGCAATGGATTGTGGAATCAAAATTTAAATCTGGTACAATTGTTATCATTAAAAGGTTTTAGAAGTAACAGATCACAACCGATTACAAAAAAGTATTCTGTTTGGTAAAAATTAAAATTAAAACCAAAGGCCTATTCAAAAGTTGCACGGGTTCTGCGCCGGCCGTCCCCTCTTGAGCTTCTGACCAGTGACTTGATGGATGAGGATGAGGTGGCGGTTGAGAGAGGAGTTTCGGTTAAACTTTCTGAAGCAGTGTGGACAGGAGAACTGTGGTCCGGTCTCACACTCGAGACGCATATGCTGCATAATGCTTGTCTTGTGTTTGTACGTCTTGCTACAATTAGGACAAGAGTACTTGAATTCTTCTGTCTTGTCGTATAGCGCCACTGAAATACCGTAAAACTTAACTGGTGGAAGATAATGAGTGAAAATATGGTTTGTAAAAAGTACCTAGTTTAGAATTTAAAAACTTGATCTAAACTCATTAATTTCTCACAAAACCTTCACTCCAAGCATGTAGTTGAGAGATCTAGTTTTGAAGCATGCCTAATCGTATATTCAATCAGCGAAACAATGGACAAGAAATCACTTTAGTGACATACTCGCTCATCAGTACAAGCAAGAAGTAGTTTAGGTAAATATTCAGGAGTATACACAAATATTTGCAGACAAACTTTTAGAACAAATAAAATTTTGAAATCTATGTCAGTCTTGTCATAATAGGTTATAAAATTTATTTTTTAACATCTTAAAATCAATTATTTTGGCAACGTAAGTAAATTATGGAAATATAGATATTTTTCTTTTATTTCAAACAAACCTCACGCAAAACTGTTCCCTGTAAACCTCAAGTAAACGTTCCGAATAATTGTAATTTTGATCATTGTTAATCGCGATTAGGAAATTTCGGGTAGTTTTAAACATGAATTACAGATAAACAGCTAAACAAATACTTTTTTTTTGAACACAGGTTCAAATCACTGTCATCACTGTGTTTTGAAACCGATTACACAGTTGTTCTGAATATAGCGGTTTACAGCAAATATACACCCACCGACATTCAGTGAATGTTTGACGCTAACAACTAACAATATACACGGTTGTTCTCACTTCTTTCAACCAATTAACCATTCCTCACAACCGTTCTTCTGTAATTAGAGGTTATACAAAGCACACACATACCGACAGCCATTGAATGTTTGATCAACCTAACAAAAACCAACATGATGCAAGATTTTCACAAAAACATTCATACATATGGTTTAAATTACTGAAACCCATCCCCTGTGTTATATGGACAACAAAAATCACCTTTTTAAAGAAAATAGTAAGAAATAAGTGAGAAATACACTATTGTTACTACCGTCTCAACACTACACTCTCACTTGTATAACTATTGTTCAATTTGAATTTTTTATTTCTTCAGCAGACAAAAATATACTGTAAGAATAAATGTTCTTCTTCAGTAATTTTTCCACTTTATATACACCCCTACAGGACTAGAAAAAAAATCCAGTGTGATAGCTGGATTTTTTTCTAAAAAAAAGTGTGCTTTGGTAAACCACATTGAAAATAATTTTCATTACAATTTCATTTGTAAGTAAGGAACTGAAATAGACTGAAAAAGAGCAAGAATATTTAAATACCATTTATTATAAAACTTTATTTTAAACATAAACATTCAAATTCAAAATATATTTATTTTTTCTCAGTAATAAAATGTATCTAAATTTAAAAATACAATCTCATAAAAATTTAAATATTCATTACAATTTCAAACCACAAAAAATAGAGAATAATTTATAAATAAATGTCATTTAGAATGACAATTATTTAAAGCTTTCTTAAATTATTGCACAAAATATAAACTATTAGGTAAGGTGATTGATTGCACATACAATATAAATCTATAATTAACTATAAACAAAACTAATTAAATATAGGTATATAATTAGAGATTAACACTTCAATCTAAATATCTGATAAATTAATTGTAATGAGAAAACAGTGAATGTATTACAAGAATTTGCCAAGAAGTTCAATATTTTTCTTTGAGAATATTTAATTTTCACAGCGTGATTGTCAGATTTATAAACTTGAATTATTTAAAGAGTTAGCTCCAAATATAAAGAACAAGTCAATAATATTTAAAAGTAATTGAGGTTAATGAATACACTATTAGTGTATATTTCAATAGAACGAAAATAACCTTCTCAAGAAAATTAAGAGAACTTCTTGATAAATTCAACAACAATAATACTTTCAAACTATCTTAAACATGATAAATAATATTACAATATAAATTACGTACGCACCAATACTTCACTTAACTCTAATTTACCTACCCTATATTCCCCGATTCCAAAAAAATTTAATTAAGTTCATACAAAACCGTAAAAATATAAAAAACTAATTAATACTGAAATTAAGACGACTCATTTCTGAAAGAATTTCTGGAATTCTTAATCGATTGACACAAGTGCAGACTTAATAGATACACAAATAAAACAACGAAAGACAAAAGTGTGGTGGGCAAGTCTGAGAACTTTTAGTCTTCTGTTACATTAAAAGTACATTTAGGGGTCGATTTAAAATCTAAATTATTCTGTATTGTTGCAGTTACTGCATATCTACCAAAGTTTTTAATTTATGTATACCTACTGTGTTTTTCAAGTAGACTATTAAAAAACCTATAAGTTTCAAAAAATTACCTATGTAATCGTGATTTGAGTAATCATTTCATAACAGATTAGTTTAACAAAGAAAATTTTCTGATTTTTCTGTTTTATTATACAGTAAATCATTATTATTACTTATACTGGATACCTATAATATTTGGTACTCTCTTTGTAAAGCACAACCATTGTTGAACACAGTTGGCCAGTCGCATCTAAAGAGATTAAGCTATCTCTAGTAGGCATAATTCAATCCAAATGCAACATTTTGTCTCAAGATGTTGGGGTAGTAAAAAAAAACAAATGAAACCTACAATGACCTACATATTCTCAAAAATGTTGAAACATCTGTTCATGTTATTTACATTTTTATTACTGTACAGACTTTTTCCATCATGTTTTAAGTAAAATAAAGTTTCACAACGTTATGGGGTCTGGAATCTGATCCCGTTCTCAGGTGAGCTAGAACCTGAAATGTAACGTGATTAGTACACAATCCGGACTAAGCAGGTATAAAGCTGAAAATAAAAAAGTTTAAAGCGGTCGAAAAAACGTACAAACAATAATACCATCACCGATCGTCATGAACACAAGAAACGAAACACGTCCACCACTCACTCTTTACAAAGACTCAACAAAAACCAACACTTTTCATTGTGTGAAGTTTTTCTTGAGTCTTTGTGACGAATAGACATGTTTCGTTTCTTGTGTGCATGGTATTGTTTTTAAGTTTTTTACTGCTTTAAACTTATTTTTCAGCTTTATTATGTACTAATCGTGTTATGTTTTAGGTTTTAGCTCACCTGAGGAAGGGATCAGATTCCAGATCCCGAAACGTCGTTAAACTGTGATTAACTCAAAAACACGATGGAAAATGTCCATGATAAAAATTGAAATTATGTAAATCCACCATCGTAAATAATGAATTTCAAATAAAGGATCTGTTCATGACTGGTAAAATCAAAAGTCTACTTGATCCACATACACAGGTAATTGAGCAGACGTGAAATATTATTCTGTACATACCAACTCCTCAGTCACATGATCCAATATTAGAGACAAACTTTGGTTTAATTGCTTCAAAACAATCTAATCGTATATCAACACAACATTTTTTTCTTAAAAACTATTAACAGTTTTACTTCTTATTCTAAATTATTTTTTTGTCCCTGAGCCTACACTGTCGACCATTATTAATCTATTGCTCTTATCACTGTATGTTGAAAATGTTAACTCAAACCGAAATTGTTACTGAAAACTGTAGAGTAACTCAAACATAAAACTACAAACAACATTAAATTTCTCTATTTTATTAAATGTGTTCACTGAAGCTAGCTTTTTTTCTTATGCAAAAATTTGTCTAAAGTGGTAACTATTGAAAGATCTTGGTGACAAATACGTGGGATATCAATATTAAATTTTATATATTACTTAACAATCTTTCAGATCCTAATTGTTTTATCACTGGACGGAAAGAATTTTAAACAAACTCTTTTTTAACCCTGAAGGATACATTTAACCCAAAGGGTTCCAAGTACAGTACACATTACTACAAATTATTATTTTGCATGACTGTCAATATAAAACAATCATAAATTATGAATCGTATTATAAAGATAAGTTGAATACAATCAATATAATAAAAACCAACCAAACCACTAATTATGTTCTATATCTGATTTTCAAAAAGAAATTATCTGTTTTTAGTCTCTCAGACTCAATCTTGATGAGGAAAACCTATATATTAACGATAGAAAATACATTTTTCTATAATTTCTAAGTTTATGATAACAAATAATACTAATCTTGTAACAAACTTAGGCTGCCATTACAAAAATGTACTGTAAATAATACTGTATAACAAACAATCTGATCATGATAACATTCTTGAAGTGATATTCCTTAACCCGCCATTGGTCAAGGTCACATGTGTTACACGAATAGTCAAGAGGTGAGTATCACGTTCACCTTTTTAAATGCCTTGTTAGCGATTTATATTTCACAAATCTCAAACATATTATATCATACCACTTTTTTAGCTATTTTTCTAACCTTTATTTATAAAAAAAATATATAAATAGTTAATTTCTCAATTTAAAAAAATTAAAAACTCAAACTATAAACCTTTTTATAAATTATTTTAACTTTTTTCAACTAATTTTGCAAAGACGATTTTTACAAAGACATTTTGCTAATACTCAGTGTATTATATCAACAACAAAATAATAAATCTAAACAAATCTCTACATATAAAATTGAATGTATGTCTGTCTGTATGTATGTATGTATGTATGTCCTTTATGCGTTGCCAAACTACTCATCCGATCGCCATGAAATTTTAGGAAGTTGCTCTATATGTGTCCGGGAAGGTTTTAGTGAAAAAATATTTTCGAAAACCCCATAAGTTTCCATTTTATGGCGTTTTAAATTTCTAATTTTAACCTTATGGAGAGTAAGTTTGTTTACAAATTGTCTACAATGAAAACATTTGATTTCTTAGCTACAGCTGATTGGTTTACTTTCCATTAGCAATACCGTATGCTTTACTATCCAATGCCATCTGAATCATTCATTAAGGTTAAACTATGAAGTAAATGTGTACTGTAAAAATGAACAGCTTTATTCACCACGTTAATAGTTAACGGTTTTGGGGGATTATGTATTTATATTTTTATTTTCTGTCTGATTAAAGTCACGTGTTTATATGATAATTACAATGTTTATATTATTAGGTTTATTATAATAATCAGCTGTTGTATATCTTTCCTACAAAAGCCGTATTACAGTTAGGTTTCGTTTGGGTTTGGATTGGATTTGAAAATTGTGAATTAATCCACTCAGATTTATTTGTTTTATGGGAATGACATTAATATGTTTTATCGTTTCAGTATTGTTATTCACTATGCAGCGACCCAGAATATATAACCTTTCACAATGAAACCGTATTGCTATTCAACTTCAGAACATGGCCAATCTTAAAGTTAACATGTGTTTACTGTGAGGCGTTACGAAGTTCGCCGGGTCAGCTAGTACTAAATAAAAGGCCTTTTTAGTTATGCAAGTTGTGCTTACTGCACTGTACCTAGTCACGAAACTAAGGTATGAGACAGACTGAAAGTCACTTAACCTTCCCCACAGTATTCTGAGTTTTAGACCTACATACTGTATTACAAACTCCATGTTTTGTAGAAATTTGAAATGAAAAGTGAGCGCTACTCTCACCCCTCGACCATCTGCGGGTTAAGTCACTTCATTAAATTTTACAAACTCAATAGAATCAAGTTTCTACATTTAACTTAAAGTATACATTTTTAACTGGACCTTAGGTACAAATCAACATATTTTACTGCCTATTTCAGCCTGTTTTGAAAAAAATGTTTTTGAACATACTTCCCTATACAAATTTAAACCTCGTCACTTACCACTTTCACCCAATTATAATTCTTTACATATCTTTATAGATATGTACAAAATTAGATACTAAATTACCACGTTAACCCTCCGTCGGGCACATCATAGAAGTTACAGTCACTCTCGGTCATTAGTTATTTCTTTTTAATACTTTTTTTGCGTATGAGAGCGTTGACTTCCATTACTGGTGTTAATACTTCTTGAATCCATATTGATCACTTACTAACCCCCAAAATTCTCAACAGATGAAAATTAAGAGTGAAAATGTATTTGATCCGGACTCCGACAATAATGTAATAAATATACCTAGACACTGTACATAATACATTGTTCCAGGTCAAAGTTATTTACCTATAGTTTGATGTAATATTTACGTAATATTTTTATTTTAAATTCTTTCGGATAAATATTATAGTTATAAAAGCAATATATTTATAATGAGAATTTATTTCATGGTTTTTGACACAAAAATAAATAATATAAAAAACAAAATAATAATGTGAATTAGTAATGAAAAAAGTAGAAAAGAAAGGAAAATTTGGCCAGCTACCTAACTGTAAGGTAATTAGGTGCCTGCCCTAAGCTGACAGAAAAAAACTAGTATATAAAATAATTGTAACTATTGAAAATTGTATAAAATACAATTGCACCCTGTTGACAAGTTATTTGGCGTGGCCTTGACTCTGAATTTTTTAAATAAATTAATTTATAATTTATTTATATGTAATAAATATGTTTTTATTATATTACATGTATATTTTTTCAATATAACTAGTTTTCATTATTCTCTATCTTTAGTTTACTCTAAAATTATTTGACATTAATTTGGTTTAAAAACAAGGTGTGATAAAATTTTACATGACTATAAATACCTTTCACATTATTGAAATATTTTCCTATTTCAAAATGTATTTTTTTACCAAGGTATTTTTCTTAGAACTTATGCGTCCAACGGAGGGTTAACATAACACGTTTTCGAACACATACATTTTTATTTCACTTAGCAGCAATATCAAGCAAATCTTTTTGGTCGATGTTGTTCCTTAATAGACCTAACTTATCGGTGGGAAAATCACTCATAACCCGGCCAATCCCAAGCTTCACGTTCCCGTTCTGACCATGCTTGTTACGAATGTGCACTGTCAGGTTCCCCGGCTGGTGGCATTTCTTGGGGCAATGTGGACACTGGAACATAGGCTCCTTACCGCACTCGAACCGTCGGTGAAGGTTCAGCCCTCGCTGGTAGATATAGCACTTGTTGCAGTCGGGGCATCGCCACGGAGTGTCCACCATGCTGATGTGGCGCCGCCGCCGTCTCTTGCCCCCCTCCTCCCCCTCCAGGCGCCAGCTATTCCATCCCCATAGACTGTGGCGCAGCGCCAGCGCAGCTTGAATTGCTGGAACAAAACTTGTTGAGTATCCCATTGCGCCACCTCCTAAATTGACTTATCACAGAAAACAAAAAAAAACTATACAGAAAGCTTACTATGAACATTTTTTCCAATAGCAATCTGCCTTCTGTAAAAGTTTTTTCCTGTGACCACATGCAGCGACAGACAGGGAAGAAACTTGTGAACTTGTACACTTCTTGGCCTCACAATCAAGCGAAGAAGTTTCAAACCGACAGAATTTTTTCGAGATGTGATTTAAATCTATTTTTGAGGGGACTGAATTTTTTTGTTCAGGCTCAGCCAGTCACTAACCTTACCAACAAATGTCATTTTCAACAAATTGAAAAAGTAATAAGATGCATTAAAACAGTTAGGTTAGGTTAACAGACTAAGCCTTAATGTAAAAAATTAAAACTGTTAAGATTGCTCTTAACCCTTTAAGGAGCACTACCACTCGGGAACATACGAACAACCTTACTTTACAACTTCTACACTTGAACTTTAAAAAATCAAATTAGTTATAAAAAATTCTTTACTCCTTTTGGACATTTAAGTTCAAACAGTTACTCATTTAGCACAGCATAATCTGACATTTCAGAATGGCGGCACTCCTTAAAGGGTTAAAGCAGTAGTATTAATAAAAAAAATATTTCTTACTTAATAATTCTATGAAAATATAAAAAAATACTAAAGTATAAATCAATTATAAGAGAATACAATTTTGACGACTCATTCATTGATAGTTTGAATACAAATGTATAAAATAAGACCAAGATAAGTGTTTATCTCGTAAAAGTGAACCTGAGACAGTTTAAAGGACAAAGCAATATTATGAAGCCATTCCAGAGGAACAAAAGACTGAAACATAAAACCAAGTTTGTGGGGTTTTGAGAAAATAACACAGATAAAAAATTAATAACACAAGAACATGCAAGTGAAATGAAATGTTAAAGATTTGAAACAGGATCTATGTACACATACAAGTAAAGTCTTTGAAAATATAATACTGCAATGTTTCATCACTTTTCAACATATAAATTAGATTTTAAATAAGATAAATTTTACTGACAATCCTTCAGATATGAGAACTATTCATTTTTATATAAACATACCACTTACTTACATTACACTTACTTAATTACTTAATTATTACAGTTACACTATATTATATTTCATAGATAAAAAATTGATAATATTTTGTAACACATTGACATACTACCATAGTTTTAGAATATCACTTCAATAAAATGAGTAATCATTAGACATAATTTAGTTTATTCCCTCTGTAATGGCAAAAAATGCCATTAAATCCTTCTGAGAATAATTTTTTCATGGATGTAATATTATTTCTTAAATAAAAACCGCTCTTTACCCATTAACCCTTATTTTAATAAGACCCTTAACCCTTTTATTCACTTTTGACCTTATTAATTTTTAATAAAAATCTCAACTGGCCTTCACTTTACGCCCAGGGTAGTGTGGTAAATTGGAGACAGTGAGGTTCTATAACAGTATAACTCACACAGTCACAACACTATAAGTATAAAAGTATAAATGATTTATAGTTCATGGAAAATTGATGAATATCCTGAACCATTAATTCATGGAAAATTGGTGAACATTTAACTAGATGAGAGGTGACCGCTCATGAACTGACAGGAGTCGTCAGCCACTGTTTCAGTCAGGTTTCAACCTTTGACTTACTGTGTTACTGTTTTTTGACACGATAGCTCTATATTATTTTTATAGTGCTTTCCAAAATATTTATGAATAAATAATTATACATTTTTAAGAAGGTGACTTCCATTAGTCATTGTTAAAAATTAAGTCACAGTTATTAAATCATTGAGATATCAAATTGAATTCCTAATGTCAATTAAATGTTCCATTCTACGCTAACAGTTGATCTAAAAAAAATTATATACTCACTGTAACATTACAAAAGGTAAAAAAACTAACAGGAAAAATTAAATTTTCTTTATTAGATATCAGGTAAGTACAAATAAATAATTATGCTTCAGTAAAAAAATAACCCAGTCAATTGTGATTACTAAAATTTTAAAATATTTTTATCACATAAGCTTAAGAATAATATTTTAATTATAAATATTATGTTAGTTATAATATTATAATTATTTTAATATCATTGATTACAGACTTTGTCAACAGAGGACCGATAATTTCAAGCTCATCGTTAAGATGTATAGACGAAGGTACTATTAACATTTGGGTTCAGAGTTGATTTGCAAAATTGATTGATAATAAAATATTTATTTTCAACAGATTTATTTTCAATCGACTTATTGATATGTCGTCACTGTAGTTAAACGTTTATAAATCGTTGGATATATTACAATACTACATTTGGTTCTCCGTAATCACACCATTATCTGTTGAAATACACACAATAACATTTCTCTCCAACTTTAAGTGAATAATTTACAGTTGAAGTGGCTAAAAATGGAACATTTAGTTTTTTCATCAAATCCTAGAGACAGATGGAACCCTATTGTGATATTTTTTAAACATATAAATGAAACTATAACATTTAGTAATGAAATTTGACTTGATTGAAGAACCAAAGCTAATGCTATTATAGGATTAAAAAACAGCTTTTGTATGGTACTAAATTTTTTCCTAGGCAAAAGAATTTAAGTAAATTGAAAAAATGTACTAAACAACTTAAACTATTATTCTTTTTAAGCACAGTGAAACTTTGATACATCAAATCATGATTTGAAAGATGAGAAATAACTACTTGTATAAGGGTTTTCCATCTTCAATACACTCAATTTAGTTAAATAAAAGTGATTTTTTGCTAACTTTAATAAGTAGAGGTTTACAAATAATATCCAACATAATATTCATAACAGGAATAATGAAATCAGATCAAGATCAGTAGGTCAATTAAAATCAGCCTAACAAGTATATAGTAAAATCTATTTTTTAAATCTAGTATTTAGCACCGATAAAATTATTGGAAATTTACAAAGGACGCTCAGTTACTGCAATCCAGGTACTACAATTCAAAACATAATAAGTCCAGCACTGAGGTACCTCTAAGATTGTATGCCTGACCTTATTGACTGTGTTTGAGCAATAAAACTGTAAACTTACTTATTTATTAAAACAGAATAACAACAAAACAAATAGGCAGTGTTTGAGGATGTGATGCTCTCTGATGTTCTGCAATAAATTAAACCAGCTCAAAGAAATTTATTTATATGATTATTTTTATTTTTTGAAATCGGTGACACTTTTTTGTATTACAATAGGGAACAGTCCAAGCCCTGGTCGTGCTATAACAGCTGTTAACATATTAAGATGTTTTAAATGGAGGATGCAACTTAATTTAAATATTAATTTTGCAAGTAATATGTAATGATTTCCTCTCAATCAAGATTCCACTGTACTTTAAAAAGATAACCTATTAAAAATCAAACTAAATTCAATCTACACTACGAACTACACACCAGCATAACTGTAATGTAAAAAAATGTATTTCAGACCTTTACAAATGCCTAGTCTCCCCAATTAATTTTTTTCAGTTTTCAACTAACTACCTATTGCCGATAAATCAAACTAAATTAGCACATGAGACCAAAATGTTGTTGAGCTAAATTGATTAATAACCGTGAACTTGAATAGAAATGTTAACTATATTAATGAACTATACAAGGTGTAGTGATTAAGACTTAACTCATAGTTTCGGAGTATTATTGGACAGCTTCTTTAACTCAGGGCCTACGAAATAAATTACACATTGCCACAAAAAACTTCATTGAGAAATTTCATCGTGACATTTTCTGTTACCCACCTTAGACATGGGTATAAGAATAGAATAGATAGATATAGAAAATTAAAATAAATGGTAGGCCTAAGTATTGGGTAGAATACATTTTAACCCAGGATGACTCAAATGCAGGTTGGTACTATTTTCAGGAAAACTTGTACTTAGTAGATGTTGGCAATAGTCATCGCCACCGTACCTCATCGCATGAATCACTTTCCTCACTCCCCCCCTTTCCTAGATTAAGTTTTATTTGCTTTCGCATAAAGCACTGGTCAGTTTGACTGTGGGTGAGTGACGGAGACAGTCTGTCGCCGGTTTGTTCAACCGTGAGTTAGTGGCCGCGCTCTAGTCAAATTGTAGTTTTTATGAAACTGTTTTGTGTGTTTGAGTATATTTTATTTGTGCTCAGTGGTTACAGTGGTTAAAATGTATTATAATTTTTTTTGTTAAATAACAAAACTCTTTTGTTTCTTAATTATTGCTTAGTTAGTGATTTTTGACTCTCGTTAAGCGTAAACTAACTTTTAAGGAAGATATTTTGGATAAAATTATAAAAAATATGTTTACAGTTTTGAAATGTTTATTAAAAAGCATAAAAATATATATTAGTTTTATAAAGTTAAAAAGTATATAAAGTATGATATTGAGGTATATAAGACTTAATATTGTGTATAAAAGAAATCTGTGGTATCATTATTATATTTTTCTAATTCACTGTTTGGCTGTTGTCTGTACATTTTTCTGGGTGTTCAATCACTATCACTGTTTAGAGGTGTACTAACATCTAGAGTGACGCGATCGGTCAACCGTTATAATCACACTAACAACCTTCACATTCTGCCCTTTAGGAAACCCTAATACCCACATCTGCCAACTAAAAAATACCCTGCCTCATATAGTTGTAAAGGCATTGCTAGATGCTGACCAATATCAACCAACGAATAAAAAAATTTCTTCACTGGACTTTTTTCTGTTAGGATAAATTCAACTGGTTGACCAATGGCGGGTTAAGTATAAAGTTTTTTCTTACTTTGTTCATTATAAATATGTAAAATAATTTTATTTCATTGCTATAATTATATGTATTTCAACTATAATGTATTTTATCGTTATTTATCAAAATAAACCAATTTCATGACGAAAAGCTGTTTTATTAATCCCGGTCAAGAAGACCTTGAGTGAGTGAGTCCTCACTGGTTAACATTTTTACAGTGTTTTATAGGCCAACGCCTATACAATGAAAAATTAAAATTCGTGCAGCCAGTTGTATGTACTGTGGCTCGCAGATTGGTCTATATCTGAGACAACTGAATAACCAGCTGATCCAAAAAATTATTTCCACAAACCAAAGGCCTAAAAATAAGCAGTCCTAATAAAACATGGTTCTTGTTCACTAAGTGATCACATTCACCAAACCAAATGAGAAAAATATCAAATGATCCAATTTTTAATACCCAGTCAACTGTCCCATTTTTACATAACGCAAATTAGGAATTATTCATCACAGCTTTACTTGCATATTAAATGTTAAGTCATTATTAAAAGCATAAAATATTTATTAAATTTAGGATTACATGGAGAAAGCCAATACAGTACGGAAAATTATAAAATTTCAAGTGTGTCTTCAAATAAAGGATCATTTTTTGTAATTATCTGATACTGTCTTGATTTTTTGAGTTTCAAGGGGGAGTGTCTGGTATAACAAAATATAGTATCTATATATATTTATAAAAAAGATGATTGTGTATATATATATATTTGTATGTTTGAAGTTTATGCGCTCGGACACCGTTGGACAATTTGCCATGAAAAGTGGTACACTTTGGTAAAATTTCATGGAGAAGGTTTATCAATTTTGTTGTAGCTCAATTGGGTTTCTCCCTAGAAGCCGAATAAGGATCCCATACTATGGAATCAGAACTTTGTTTACTTGTCTAGCTATTTTCTTTTGAACAGCTTTTACTATATCTGATAGTTGAAGATATACAACACAGATCGAAGCACTTGCACTTGTTTATGTTTTAGCGAATTTCCCATAGGGAAGAAGCTATTACCGTAGGTCTCATGGCGAGACTTAAGCTCGGGACCATGTTATTTTTTCTTCTTTAGGTGCCCAGAGTCCAAAAACAATAGTCGTTAAATTTTATATATATATATATATATGTATATATATATGTATATATATATATGTATATATATATATATGTGTCTGTGAACACGATAACTCTCGTAAAAATGGTCCGATTGAGACCAAATTTGGTAGAGACGTGTATTCCTACAAATGCTCGGACGAGTTCGTTAACCAGACATATCGGTCAATGGGAACGGGTAGTTTGGGGGGGTTTTGTACCCCAAAATGGGTTTTTTTGCGTTTTTCACATGTAATTTTTAAAAATTTTGAATTTTATATTTCACCATTGGAATCAGCTTAAAAAACTACACAATTAAGTTTCTTAAAGTTTTTCTCTATCTCCAATGGTTACCGAGCTATTAAAAAATCTAAACACAGTACGTTGTATTGTGGGGCTCCAATGTTAATCTTATGGAGGATAGAAAAAAATTAATATTTCCCATTTTAATCAATATTTTTGGATAAAACTTGATATTTAGCTTCATGTGGTTGAGGTCTATCCATTTATGCTTAAAAATCATAGTTTATGTGTTTATCATGGCAGCAAACCTGCATACTCTTTTCCCATGTTAATCTTATGGAGAATAGGCAAACTCCTTAATTTATGGACAGATGATGATGAAAGTTGGTATAAATATTAAGATAAAAATTATTTATGGTAGAAATTACTACTTTCAGTGTTCCTCACAGCAGCTAACCTGCACAATCTTTCCCATGTTAATCTTATGGAGAATAGACAAACAATGCTTATGTTTATGGACAAACTTTTATAAAACTTGTCATATATTTATTATTATTATGTTATTGATTTGGAAATTCGCTGAGTACGCAGATCTGCTGCGACGGGGGTATTTTTACATTGTTTACATTTTGTTTTAAGGTTGTGCGAGTGACTAAACATTTATGCAAGTTTACATTTTTTAACTGTGACTTCTTATTGCTCATTTTGCTAGTGTTATGTTATTTTATTTTATAATGGTATGAAATTTCACACGCATATTCCCTACACCGCGATTTACTGTATTCTAATTACTAAGGACTGCCAACAACAACCACGTGGGCCTGGGGCGAGTGAAGCTAGTACATTATAACTCTCAAGATGCTACCAAAAAAAGGTTCCTGATCATTAGGTCTATAGTTTTGAGCACTTCATTAGTTTGTTAGTTCATTAGATCATTAGTTTTGAGCATGTTAAAGGGGGGAGATGATGTAGGGTTATTACACCAATTATTATTTTAAATTCAAGTTATTCCCCAGCAGCCTAGTAAAACATGTTCAAAAAAGTTTATTTCATTTTCTTAATCTATTTGTAAAGTTGCTATATCACAAGGAGGAGTCCTCTAAGGCTCCAGAATAATGGCAAACTAAAACAATAGCATCTCAGCCCTCAGCATCCGCTTCTCTAATGTAACGTAACCTATGTCTCGAACATTTAACAAATCACAAAGGCTGGATGTAGAGTAATCACTACAGCACGGTTGGACTAACTCCAAAACTTACTGTACTATGATCAAAAACTGTCAAGTGTCTAACTCCTAGACATTTGTATTTCAACATTTTACAGTTATAACCTCATTCCACCAATGACACTTTGGTGGTAAACAGTTATGTGAGCCTTCAGCCCATCCTTGCGTCTCGTTCGACGAGGGCAATACGGACACTGGAACTGTGGGGGCTTGTTACACTCGTAGCGGACGTGACGCTTGAGCGAATCTACGCAGGAGTAGCTACGATGGCAGGTCTGACAGGTGGCTCGGCCAATGTTCCCTGCAACCACAGTAAAGAAAACTAAGCCACTATGTAGACCCGAAAAGCGCAAAAAAACCCGATTGATTCTTTAAAATTCTAGTCTTATGCGTGGTACTTTACGTATTATGAAAATGAAAAGTTATAACTAATAGAGGTAGTTTTTCTTTTTTTGTACTGTCTCACCTGGACCTCGGGGACAGAATTTCGTCCTGTACTACTATACCAGCGCACTCCTCCGGATTACATTAATATTTGTATCACAGTTAATAAAATTAAACACTGATTATAGTCAAACAAACTAAATAAAAACCTCAATATTTAATAAAAAACATCTACTGCAGGCAACACACGTAAACATCACTAAGCAAACTAAAACTAAAATTCCAGATTCTTTAAAACTGTATAAATTTGAATGAAAAATTCTACAGAAAAAAATTGTAATAAATAATAGTCAAACTAAAAAATCCATACTTCAAAATCTACAAAAAGCCTATGTAGAACATGTATATCAATAAGAAGTCACGAAACTCATGAAAAATGAGGAGACAACAATACAATAAAAACATTGAGTAAAAAATCCAACACAAACTTCAAAGGGAAGTGTGGATAAGAAAGTAAAATGCTTCCTAGATTTAAAGGAACTAATTAAGAAAAGCATATTTTATATCACTAAGAATAATCGAAGTGGTCCTAATTTTGAATCTGGAACAGAAATCAAAACATAAAAACATTTAATAAGTGACAAACAAAGAATACAGAACACAGAGAATCTGTATTCTGGTGAACAATAGTGGATATATCCTGTAATTACTGTAAAAAAATGATACGTAAAAATGAAAAATTAATATTCACACAAATCAATATAATGGAAGGCACTATCAAAAAATTTTATGGTCAACTCTTTCTCATTTTGTACCTTAAAATTCAGCATAAATATTCTATAAGATAAAAAATATTTTTAAGTAAAACATTTAAAATTTTTTTTTCAAACAATGAGGGTAAAAAGTACTTATGAAAACCTTAATTGGTTTCGATTAAAATAAAGTATTCAAATTAAATTGAGAGGCCTACAATAAGGTGTATGAACTATATAAACTATTCAGTCTTATAATGAGCGAGTCTATGATTTAATTAACTTACCTTATTTTTCAATTTTCATTACTGAGCTTCTTTTCATTTTCAGCATTTCAAACAATGTATCCTACCCATCCCCAACCAACCCATTGTAAACCAACCTCGTTTTAACGTTGTTTTAATATTTTGGTCCTTTTAGAAACATTTTATAAAGTTGTGTTCAATGATCATTATTTGTTTCTCAGTATTTTTTGCCCACTATCATAGTTTTGTTAAGAGAAGATTAAACTAATAGGGCCTAACTGAGATATAGTATAATCCTTTAAGATCATTGATATGGTAACCGTTAAACCTTTCATTTTTAAAACAATTCAAAGTAAACAAAATAATTTTCAATAAGGCTTCAATCAGATCAATCTATATTTGTGTATAACGTTTACATGATTAGAATGTAACCTTAACAGGTGCATCTTCTTTCACAATTATCACGGAGAGAAACGACTTAACAATAATTTACTTAACAAATAAACTATTTTAGTAAATTTGGCGTCAACTTACAGAACTTCATTATTATTTTGTATGTTCAGATGGTAGTCTATTAAACATTCTTTTGCAAACCTCTAAAATTGAGCTTTTTGAATTAAAATAACAATTAATCCTATTTTATAGCCTAGTATAATTTTGTTATAAGGTTTAATTTATAGAATTATTTAAAATGCTTTTGGACTTTGTAAATAGAGGTAAGTCCCTATGCCATGGAAAAACTATTTTTCTGAATCAGAGTATAACTGACAATATTTTACCAAAAATCTTGTATATTACTTTACAATCATAAAATAGGCTAGCTAACCTACATTAGAAAATATTTGGAATGGTATAGCCACCTGCATGGCTCTATGCTTAAAGCAAAGAATGGAAGTAGAGAGGATTATATAGAAGTTGTTGAAACACACTGTTGGTGAAAAAACAGACACCCGAAAAAATCAACAAAAGTTATCATGATTTTCATCTGATTTAATTTAGTAGGCCTACTCATTTTATAGAAACTAATTGAACCACAAGTATTAAATATTTATTTTTAACAACACCTACAAATATTATAAAAATATTAACCTACTTATTCATCGTTAAATTAACAGGCTAATTAAATACACCTTGGGATTACAGGGCAATATCTGTAGGGTTTTATTTTTTATAAAAGAATAAAATCAAGTTAAATCAATGGTACAAAGAGCCAACTTATTTTCAATAATACTCTACCACACATTGTTTACATTTTAAAATAAATAATAGACATAGGCCCTATATTTGAATTCTTTTCAATTTCACCCTACCCTCCAACAAAGTAGTAAGATAGTAAAGTGCACTTTGCATATTAGGTCCTATTTATAATGATTACAATAAATTATGAGACTAACCTAACATTCAAGTTAGATTATTTGTGACAAACACATTAGTAAAAGGATGAATAAATCTATCAAGAGAGAAATTATATTAGAAAGAATATCTTTTCCTAGTTTAGAGAAAGTAGACTAGATTCCTTTGATTAAAGGAGATAACTGTAAATGGACGTTATAAATATAATAACGACTAAAAATAGAGCCTAATGATCATAATTTTTAAATTAAAACTTACACCAATACTACAACATGAACAAAATTGTTATATCTTGTTTAACTACAAGTATCATTCCTTTACTATAACTTTCTTCATACACGAAAAATAAATGATTTCGAAGTAAAAATAATGAACATAACAATCCTAGTTCACTAACAATAAAACTACACAACACACCGCCATGACACTAACGCCGTTCCCATCAAAAACAGCTGTTTTGGTACATCAACACTAGACATAGAGTAAAACCACGTACCATAGAGTAGACTAATTATAATTGGGAGTATGAAATACCATGGACTTCAGTGGACTCAAATTTCCCATGCCTTTGTAAGGAATGAAGAACAACAATAATTCACATTAAATATTTTTGTAAATCATCTTATCTTATCATATAATGTTATAAAGAAGAGGTGGTTTCTGTATGTTTGTGGGTTTGTGTGTTTGTGGGTTTGTTGTGGCAAGTGAACGCAAAAAATACTGAACCAAACAGTTTGAAATTTTACACAAAGACAGATCTTAAACTCATGCAACACATAGGCATACTAATTTCCTTAAAATCCTCTCGGGCTACGCCCTGTGAACGTCCTAAGTTTCAATGTTTACATTTTTAGAAAATGAAAACATAAAATTACTTGAATGTCAACAGCTGTGAACACTAAAATTTGACAGTTCGAGAAGCAGAAGACATGGATGCTGTAAATACCCTGGGATTCAATGTTTACAGTTTTTAATGTCAACATCCGTTTACTTTACATTTTGACAGTTCGGGAAGAAAAAGAAATAAATTTAATTTTTACACATAAACTGCTGGATCGAAATTAGTGAATTATTAGTTCAAAATAGTGGAATGGTAGATTTTTAATTTTCTCCCGATGCCTGCCTCTATTACGTTAATGCTTATCCTCTCCCAATTTGACATATGTTACTTTGTCATGTTTAGATATATACTTAGACACGTGTTTTGTCATTTTGTAAACAATAAAGAATTAATTATCAATAACTTAAATGTATTTGTAGATCCTACACCTCTCAGCCTTTTTTACCCGTGCGAAGAACGGGTACTTTGGCTAGTTCTGTATAATTTTGTCTTTCTTTTGAAAGTGGTGCTGGGAAAATAGCAGGCTAAAAAACGTATTTTAAAATATTTATTTCATTGAATTATATTGAAATAATTATGATTAATACCTCAATTAAAATTATATTATGTAAAAAAATTATAAAAACTTAGTTAACTAAAATCACAATTAAAAAAACATTTTTTTTAAACAGCAATCTACTGTTTCAGTAAATAAAACAATTTTTACAATATATTAAAAATACCATAGCAGTTTAACAAAGTTTAATATTCAGAAATGTTTAAAAAAATAATAATGAAACTTCTGTATAAACCGATTTGACTTCTATTGAGATATAAAAGTAATAATCAATTTATTAGTTTTAAATGTATAATGATAAATTAGCTTAATAATAACTAGTATAATAATAAATGAATTATAAAATTAGCTTAATCATGTCAAGGTAAAGAAATTTTGCTACTGTGCACAAAAAGGAATTAATACTGTATATACAGTAAAAAAATTGTTTTAATATGCATAGCAGTCACATGGTTGATTCATCCTGGGATGAAACGAAACACCATGCAATACCACCAAGGATAAAACCCCACACCCATTTGGGTGAAGTCAACAGGGACACCATGTGCCATCAGAGAGAAAATAGGGAACGTGGAACATCAGGGACATTACTGTAAATGTTACATGAAAGATGATGTTCCTAAGAACATCACATTTCACCAAATTTCTTAGGTTGATGAGTATAACACAATAACTGTGTATTACATGAAAATAAGTAACTATTTTAAAATATTGTACTTTCTACTGGGATAACGAGATTTAAAAAGAAACTACATGAAGTCAAGATATTTTCCTGGCCTTTCTGCAAATATTTTAGATACCTTGTATTCCTGTAAACAAATTTTAATTTAAAATGAGAGCCAAAAGGAAAAAGATATAAGAAATGTATTTCAAAATCAGCTTCTCTACATTAAAAAACTCCAGGGGTGATCACTACAGCTTCCCTTCTCATGTCATGGCCATTACAGCTAAAAATCTAAATAACTACTGTTAATACTCTACTTGTGCAAATGTACATTGTAATAACTATATTCTAAACAACTACTATTTTTATCACATTTTTATAATTATTTCTTTGTATGGCTTTAGAAGGTTATGAAAACCTCAATTAGTTAATAGTCTATAACTTTGCCTCTGTTTTTTTTTATTTCAACCAGAGAGCTCTAAAACCTATAATTGTTTGGACAATTTTATTATTTTACTTGGATGCCTAACAACTTACTTGTTTTTTGTGTGCTTTCTTGTGCTTTATACCCTACATTTAATTACCTACTGAAATTTACTTTTTTGTTAACGTTTTTAAAAGATTGCATAGTTTATTTTTAGAGAAGCCTTCATTCTCATTACTAGATTCTAAAGCCAGGGAGATGGTAAACAATGTTTTGGTATTTATGGATTATGAATTAGGCTTCTGCTGCTAATTTAATTTTATATTTTAATTGTAATTTTAATTAAATTAGTGAAATTTTTCAGGACCTTGGTATTTTTAGGTTACTTGAAAAAAATGTACCCCCAAAATTCCCATTTAAGGTCCTATAGGTTGTATAGTTTTGTTGTAGTAATATAAATATTCAAAATGATTACTTAGTCATCAATCAAATATAATATTGAGTGGGAAGTAAATTAACAGCTGTCTTAAACCAGAGGCAAAGTTATTTGGCTTGTCCAATAATATAAAAAAAACATAGCTAAACACCATCATAAGACTAATAAATTATTGCTCTCTAAGAATAAAGGCGATAAAGATTAATTTTTTGATTTCACTTTGCATGATCTCCATAACTTTCTTGTACATCAACCAAAAATGACTTAACAATGGAAATATAATAGTTCATAAACAAACAATAGTGAATTAATGAGTGGATAGTCACAGTTGTAGTTAAAGTTAAGCAGCTATATAGGAACGAACGACTATATAGGAATCTGTGATAATTGATTTGCAGGAAACAATAACAATACATAAACAATAAATAAATAAAGAATAGCTATAAGAAATTTAAAATTAAATAATAATCAACAGTTAAATCCACTATCACATGCAAAATAGTTCTTACAATTAATTTTTATTTAATATTAAGCATAATTAATCAACTTAAAAGTCATCTAATTGAAAACTACAAATAATATGCCTGTTTAACAGTCTAAACTAACACTAATCTACTGTTTTTTATCACATTTTAAAGATTTTAATCTTAGGTATCAAAAAACATTTTCATTGAAAAAAGCTATACCTTATGAAAGCTTCCATGAAATTAAAAATGAAACATTAATAATTGTTCTAAAGAGTAAAGCAAGATTCTTTTTTTGTGGGGCCCATTTGTAACTTGTAATTCCGCTATAATTTGGTTTTAAAAGTATTACATGTTAGGTATTACATGGTTTTAAGAATAACATTGATGTATGCTATACCTACTTGGGTAGGTCGCCATTTCAGTTAAAAGTAAGTAAGTACATTTTTGGTTTCAATCCTAACACAATTCAACTTATCAGTTGAATATTGTGTTAAATGCTGCCACCCTTAAAATTGGATAAATTTGGACGAACTACCTAAGCATCACAAAGTCACTCGTCTAACTGTACCTGAAAAATTGCAGGCCTCCTTATCTTAGACTGATTAAGGGGTTTACAAGCAAGATGAATTTCTTTGGCTTTCTGAAAATTAATTGATGATATATTCAAATCACAATTATAGGCCCACTAATATTTTTGTGGTTTTAAAAATATGCCAATGGGGGCTATGAATATGAAGTATGCTATACTTACTTACATAATATATGTAAATTTACAGCTATAAGCACTAATTTAAACAAACATCAGTCAGGAAATGTTACCCTCATTATTACTGGGTTAGATCAACGCATTGCTGGTTTGCTGGTCTGTTAAAGGTTTACCACTAAGAATTGAAAAATGGGGTCAGATGCGTTTAATCTTTCAAAATCTTCATCACTCATTCTGGGTAGTCCACTCTGAAGTAGTCCCTCCAGCCAGCTGTCAAGACCTAAAAAAGATAAATATTTTAATTCTTGTATAAATTTAGACTACTTTGAAGAAATTCAATTCTTGTAGCCCCAAAATAGTCTTACAAGTGATTGGAAGCTTGGTTAAAGTATCAAACTAAAATAATATCGGAACAAGCTGCATGTTAAAATTGCTTTATTAATGGCGGGCAGTAGGCTTTAACCCTCTGTCGGTCAGCGTAGGATAATCCTGGCGAGGCAGGTGCTGAGGCATTAGTAGCATCCACAATGGAACTAATTGTCTTGGCCTGCGATCTATGCCGCAAAGGAGACTCCGGCGCAATAAGCAACCCGTCTACTGGTTGACTGAAGAGATTGCGGACCTCAGAAGAACATGGCCTTAGGGCCAAGCGAGCCGCCACTAGAGCGAGAATTCCCGCTGAGTTCGTAAGTCGGAGGCCTACAAGGCTGCGAGGAAGTCTCTCTGACAGGCCATCAACAGGAGCAAGGCGAACAGCTGGAGGAAACTTTGTGACGACGTCGATTCCGATCCAAGGGGATTGGGTTACAAAGTTGTGACCCAAAAGCTCGGCGCCCGCTCTCCACCCTCCATCATGGAAGGCGCCACAATGGAGAGGATAGTCAATGCCCTGTTTCCTAAACATCCGCAGCGTCCGCTGGTTAACTTTGAGGGGTAGAGGGCATTCTGCTTGCTGTTTTCTCGGTGGACATGGTCTGCCACAAGATCATTGAGGACGAGGGAAACTGGGATTGTTTGTCACAATTCATCTGGGGCGTCAAAAAAAACCTCCAGTCACACCATATCTGACTGATGTTGGTTTTTTTCTTGCCCTTTCGATTTTTCCATGCGGTTTGGTGCCATTTTTGCAGTGGTGGAGGTTTTTTTAGTGGGTAACCCTGTTTCTTACGGGAGTCCCACACTACAGGCTGGCCACCTGTGTGCATAAAGCATTTCTTCCGCCTCTCCCTCAAAAAAAACCTCCGTCACACCATATCTGACGGATACCACCACTGGTTTTTTTCATGCCCTTTCGATTTTTTCACGCGGTTTAGCACCATTTTTGCAGTGGACCTTCCCCTCCACCACCCAAATGATTTAGTCAAGATTCTGGTTCAATGGAGTGAACACGTTAGTTTTTCCAGCCCTTTGTTTCTCTCAGATCCGGTAGACCCTTCCAGTCTGTTCTTTGTTCGGGTTTTACAAATAATGTGCTACTCTTCCTGTTGTTTTTAAAATTACATAGTTTGGTGTTTATGGTTTATAGTATGCATGGGATGTGCTCCTAAACTAAAGCTTAACACCCTTGATGATGAAGACGATTCAAATGAATAACTTTGAAATTCTTTAAATCTCTTATTTTTCATTTGCTATACTATATGTCTCTTTTATATTATTGTAAGTAAAGAATAGTTCTCTGTAATAAAATTACATTTATATCAAATTGTGTAATTTCTTATCCTAACTTGAGTTTGAAATGAAAAAATAGCACAGTAAAATCTTTGAAAAACGCTTATGAAAAAAGTCTTTATCGTTAAAAATGAGACTTAAAAAATATTTTATACGAAGAAATTATAGTGGCGACTTTATTACACAACCCCAAAGTCAAATATTACGGAGATATTTTCTAAAAAACATGAGCTTTTGACAGTAAAACTTCATCGGTATCTCACAGTTACCATATGCGACCTTTCTCGTCCTGGCCTTTTCATGACTTTGTGTAAGAAAATGTAATATTTTACATTATGTTCCCCCCTCTCAAACCTTACAAAGTTTTCATTACCAAGGTTTCTTCAGAAAAAAGGATACACTATCAGTATTTATCAATTACAAAGTGCCAGGTATATTTTAAAGTTGTAAAATAAATTTTAAAAGTCAAAAGTATCTCACAGATACGGTGCGACTGATCGAGCAAAATTTTTGGTGCGACTGTTCGGGGGATATTTGGCTGGTTCGTCAATTTTTAAATTCCGTAACATGAGCACACTCTCCTTCACCAGTTCTATCCTTTGCTTTCAGCCTAATCCTATTGATCTGTTATGTGGCTACTTTCCTATTGAAGTATTACATTGCACCACACATTACCCCATGTCTCCAATAAAATTTGTGTAAGTTCATTTTTAACATAATTTTATAAGTTGGAGACTAATGATTTAATTTAGTGCCAAAATGATGATAATTTTCAGTTTGTGGTAGAAAATCTTAAGACACCTTGATTTGGCTTGAAGTAGTTATAATAGTTAAGCTAGAAGTAATTTAGGTCTACTCTTAGTTGTTTAAAGTTATTAAATTTGTCACATACTTTAGCATGGGCGGAGTTAGAGGTTACATGTTGGGGGGCATGTGTAATATCCTAGTTTTTGTCACAATATAGCCTAAAAATAGAGAAAAAGAAACATTTGCTACAGTAAAAACTTATCAAAACATATATGTCTAATAAAAAAACATAATTGAAATGTTGAGATTAGAAATAAAAATTTAAAACCCTTTAAGAAGTCTGTGGGCATTGCCCCCATGCTCCTCTTAACTCCACCAAAGGTTTTTGTAGTAGAATAGATACAACTTCCGAATCGGCGAGGTGGGGAGTTCTGACCTTGGAGTAAGGGGGGCAGTGACGTGGTTGGCTACCTGACCAATAAGAGCGAGGAGCGTCTTGGGTGGTTGCCCTAGCAACGGGCACTGTTGCCGCATTGCGCCGCATCGCACCGCTTCTCCACGCCAGCACGCACATGTGCAGTTCCTCTAGTGATGCGATAGTGGTTATATCATTGACTATTGTGCATTGACTATTGTATTACAATATCATCTTAATACTGATGGAGAGAAGAGACGGTACCTGTGCCCCCTCCCACTCACTTGACTGCAGTGGCAGTGGCCGCCCGCGCCAAAGCGACAACACCGCAGCATCAGTATCCCCACTGCTCCGCTACCCCTTCATACCCCTCGATTCGGAAGTTGTATCTATTCTACTATAGTTAAACTTACCAATATTCATTGTGGGCACTACTGCCTCCTCGTTGCTTTTTTCTGTTTCAACAACTGTCTTCTGCTCATTCATTGCATTGTCATTGCTGTGGGAGCATCGTCCATTATGAGCTTTCTTTTTATCACCAGAATCTCTCTTCTTCTTCTTATTTTCTTCTCTTTTCTTCCTACAGTAGTTTTCCTTTTCAGAATGCCTACGCTTCTCTATCTTCCTTTCTTTATGTGTTTTGATTTTTGTATCACCAGAATCTCTCTTCTTCTTCTTATTTTCTTCTCTTTTCTTCTTACAGTAGTTTTCCTTTTCAGAATGCCTACGCTTCTCCATCTTCCTTTCTTTATGTGTTTTGATTTTTGTTTCACTATGATCTCTTGAACTTGAATCCATTGTCATTTTTACAGGTTTTACAAAGTCAAACTGAAATGTTGGAAGAGCCTTAGACTTTTTCGACAAATTTTCATAAACCTTTTCCTTGAACATTTGTTTTTTCTCTAGATCTTCCAAGTATGGTCTATTTGTACTTTCTTGGGTTTCTGTATTGTCTGTTTCCATTTCCTTTCTAGAAATATTTTCTGTTTCACTTTTTGTGTCATTAATGACACTTGTAGCTGCAGCTAGATCTCTAAAATTCTCTTTTTTTGACTCAGTTCCATTTTCTTTCATATTTTCCAACCTCGTGATTTCATCTACAGCACCCAACCCATATTCCTCTGAATTTGTAAGATCTATAATTGTATCTGCTTCAGAAATGCTTCCCAATTCACTGCCAATCTGATTTTCTTCTCTTTCTACAAACTGATCTTCAAGATGATCTTCATTTTCTATTCCTACCTCGTTTTCAGCTTCAATCATACTTTCTTCTTCATATCCTGCCCCTACTTCATTTTCAGCTTCTACCATACTTTTTTCGTCATATTCTGCCCCTAGCTCATAATTTTCTACGATTACTCTGTCCTCCATGTTCCTCATCTCTTCTTCATCTCCTACTTCCTGTCCGTATACCTCCATTCGTTCTTCTTCCTCTTCTCCAGCACATTGCTGACTCTGCTGCTCCTTCATCACTGAATCTATCACCTCCATCAGCTCATGGTGAACTCTGGACATGTGCTTCTGGTACATGAAGGCCCAGTGTGACTCATAGTTACACATCTGGCATTGGTAACGCATCTTGGTACGGCAGTCTCGTATGAGGTGACGTCTCATCATCTTGGCTGTCCTAAATGGAGCGCTGCATATGTAGCAAATCCTCGGAGTGTCTGAAACAGAAACAAAACAAACAAGATAAAAAATTATAGACTCAAAAATCAAAAAATCTTTGCTGCTATAAATTTATAGCAGCAAAGATTTTTTGATGTAACATGTTTTTGATGTTTTTTTTATTCATATTTCACAATCTCATATAATTATATGAGATTGTGAAATATGTTACTTAATTTTCAGGCCATTATGAGTTTTTCAAAGCACAAAACTTAACAGCTGCATCCTAACCCCATTAAGTTGGATTATCAAATCTGGATTTATACCTCTCAAATTTATTTTCAACCGCTGAGATCTTACTTGCTTACTTTAATACTATATAAACAACCTATTAATTAATGTTTGTATCTCAAGGCACACTCTTAAATAAAAGTAATCACCGTAATAAAGCATATTTCAGAAATCAAAAGGGTAAAAAAAATACCATAGCCAGACTAAAAGACTGTATAATTGAAGATTGTGATGATTTCTTGCTATTTTATATTTTGTTACGCTACCAGACATTTGCGTTTAGAAACAATTAAATAATGGCTGTCAACAAGGGAATTCTGTTGAGGGAACAAGGGAAAATTATTCCCTATGGGAAATTCCCTAAAAGGTACCATTTTTTATAAACTACTGGATAAAATCATACCTAAAGTTATTCTAATATCCAGTATAAAATAATTTGTTACTAACCACATAAAATTATAAAATTCAACAAAATAGAGGCAAGTATAAAAAGAGTAGAATATAAAATTTACCTGGGTCACAGTTTTTTCTGTTTTTTCCGGGCCCAAAGGCACAAAAGAACTGTATGTGGAGTTTGCGACGGTAGTCCTCAGTGAAACCTTTACCACATCTCTCACAAATGTGTTTTGGATCTGAAAAATGAAATGTATATATATGTGACACTGTAAAATGCAGACATAAATAAAAAAACAACTTAAAAAACAATGTACATACTAATACTTACAACTAAAATACTAAAAAGATCATGAACTACAAGACAAATGCCTTTAGTAGGAAGAGTTAGTCATAGATTTATAGAGAGCAAGAAAGGCTAGGCGTTAACACATCTATTCATGACAATAAGCATATTTGGTATTTGAAGACTCTTAATTTATACATTTAATATTAATTACAAACCTGAATTATTTTGTGGAGAGGTTGGTATCTATTATAAATGCAGTGAAAATTTAAAATAAAAGGACAGATACGAAGAATGCTCTTAATAAGAATTAGTACTTTTTAATTTTACAATATTGAGTTTTTTTACAGATATTGATGAGTCGAAACTGTGTTTGTGTTGTTGAGCTGGTTCAAGGGATAGTCAATAAACTTTGACGAACTTGCTTTCTGTTATAAATTGTCTGACTTTTCAATCTCTATGGGAGTATACATCGAATTCTTCACTCTTTGAATTTTTTGACCCAATTTTTACGTTTTAGTTCATAAATTAAACCCATTTTTAATATTATTAAAGGGAATATCACTCTCTTATTTTTAGAGTTCCATTTATAATTTTTCTACAAACTTTTCCTTTATTTCTATGTGGTTTTTGAATGAAGAAACATAGTTCATTGGGGCTTTCACATACTTTTCATAATTTTTTTTAATTTCATATTAACAGTGTTGAATTCTCTTCAAATCTATGCTATAATATGAAATTTGTAACAAGGTAGAGTTTTATATCAATGATATTTTTTCCTGAAATTGCATTTTTTATGTAAACCTCTCTTAAATATAGCTTGCAATATATTCTTCACTATTCTCTTCACTGTTTTATACAATTTTCACCCAGTTTAGCCAACTGGCTGGTTGCCCCTTTAAAAGGTCTAAAGTTTTGTATGGGAGAATCTAGAGTGAACAACATAATCCCATACAGACAACTAAAACCATTATTAGCATCTTAGTTTTTGTAGTTTTTTCATAAGTTGTGCTAGAATCATTTGTCACACACATTTGTTTTAAACAGTGACAAATTGTAATTGAGAATTTTAGAGATGTTCAGGAATGTGCCGCTTCATTATATTCCCTGCGTTTCATTCTGAAAATATCTCAAAAAATTCATATATGATATACTGCATCCTCTTTAACTTGTGCTCGCACTCTGAAAAAAAACATAATATTTTGAAAACAGAAATAAAGCCCAGAATATGAATTACTTCAAGTTACTTCTAGACTCTAATTTATGCATATTGCATGCAATAATTTAAGATAAAATTGTAAAACTAAAAAATTATACCACCTGATTCATAGCTTTAGCAGGTAAAATAGAAATGTTTTATACATTATTCCATTTTATTTCATACTAGTAGTAAGCCCGTCCTTTGTACGGGTTGTAGGATTCAGTTTAAGAAGAAAGATTATCATACCAAAATGTAAACCTGAAATCCTAAACATATCAATACAAATAAAATAAATCAATACCCAGCTTTATTATTTAGCATTACTTTACAATTAAATAGATTAGAACATTTATACCATTTACATTTAGAACATTTAGGTTAGTTATATGTTAACATAACTTTTTAATATAGTATGCTTTCCAAATGGGTTTAAAATCAATTACCAATATAAACTAACTAATATTTTAAACTAACTATAATACAGCTGTTTGTTTTTATTTCTATTAAATCTTTAAACTACAAAGACAGCTGATTATTACCAGTAGGTTATTCATTGAAAACTGGATAAAATGCGTGTAATATCGCGTAAAAGTGGGTTTTTAAATGCTCGTTATTTACTTTTCAAGGGGCGGCGAGCGATTTCAAGCATTTATAAACCTTCTCTGAAATGTAGAGAGTACATGAAATAAGTTTCATTGTAATCAGTTATCCGGTTTTTTCGGATAAGACGGCGTAAAATGACTCCTGGAGCGTCACAGACAAACAGACGAACACGCAAAAATTGAGATAAGTTTTCGTAAGGTTTAAGTAAGGTTTCGGCTTCTCTAACGCACAAAAAGTAAAAATAACTAAAAAAAGAATAATTCTGAGCAATGTACAGACAAAACTCTAATTTTATTTATATAGATGCACAATTTCAGTTTGACTGTCGGAATATTACCAAACAATATTTAGCTAACAATAACATTGATACAATATTTGTTACCAACTAATTATATTACCTACCTTTACCACCTTTTTTACGATCCACGGATGTTCTCTTTTTCTGCGCGTTCATCTTAAGGAATCTGAAACAAAAAAGTAATCATAAGTTTCACATTTAATTTTGCTATATTTTTTAAATAAAACACAGTAGGACACAAAAAAGAGTACATAAATGCAATTACCCTAAACCTAGAAGAATTTGCTAGTTCAGACAGTTCAATTTTCAGTTAAACTTCCTAAATTTTACTTAAATGGTTACGTAGGTATTCTCTTAATTTGACACAATTACTGTTTTTGATCAATATCCAGATGAAATTTCAAGCATCTTTATTAATGAAGCCTCAGTTCACCAATATAGCTATTTGTGTAACTAGAGTGCAAACTTTGTAATATCACACGAGAGGTTCATATGGCAGCACGAAGCGTCAACTAAGTGATACCAGAACTTCGAGGGCGGTTATTACAGTTTGCACTTGTATTTTTCCGTTTGTTTTTGTTTTTATAAATTTTTCCTATAGTAAAAAAGTACCGTAATTTAGATTATTTTTGATTTTCCTGTTGGGATGAATGTAAACATAACACTTATATTTCCGGTAACCTCAGTTTCATTGCGCAGATTCGGAAGGTTGTTGGCGACTGTGTATCAGTTGACTGAGTGCTTAGCGCAATATGCTATTGGTTAGTTTCATACAGATTTGGAGCGTTCCGCGCAGGTGATTGGCCGATTAATTTGCAGCACTGGGGTGGTAATGAGATCATATCCATCCTAGTGTGGGAATTTACTACTTATACATTCTGCTTACAGTGTGAAATGTGCCTGTTATCGCGTGCTTGAAGGAAAAAAAAAATATATTTTTCAATCTGTCTAATAGTGAACTAGAATACTGAAATACAATTATTCAGTATTTTAAGTTGATGAGGAAAACATAAATACAAAACATGGAGGGAGTTAATAAGATATTTTATTTGCTTACACTGTATAGGAAGCATGAAGCGTGCTGATATAATTTTTTTGGAAGGACTCATGTACGTGATATTAAAATTGTGCAACCACATTTTTCTCATCATTCCTCAACAATAAAAATAATCCTAAATATATTTTAATTATTTTCTCCACCTTCTTGATTTCTATTGATAAACATCAATGTATTTTCATAAAGAAAACATGGAGGAATAACGAGGAAAATGCTGTCGCACGATTTTAGTGATGAAGCACGCATTTCATGGATCCCAAATTTTGTTCGTCACTTTAATTAATTTTAAAAGACATATATACAAGAGCGATTGAAAATCTGCAACTGTATACATTGAGCTCATAATCTCTAGGTGTAGGCCTATGCAATATTTCTTCAGTGAATTCATAGTGAATATCATTATTATATATTTTTGTGTTTTTTGTTTGGGAAAGGTCCAAACCTTGGTCTTTTCCCTACCCAACATCAACCTGTTTTAAGATAGATAATTAATTAATAGTTCAATTGAATCGATTCATCCATTGATTCCAATTTCTAGGAGTATTCATGCTTGCTGGAAAGTGCTCTGTCAGTGACTGAGCATGAATCTCATGTTCCTCTGCAAAGATAACAACCAGTGGCGTATTGGCAGATCTTCCGTCTGGGAACGCTAAATAAGTTTGTCAAACTATAAATAAATTTGTTAACCTGCAATGGGGGTAGCACCAAACCAAACTATCGACCAGCCGCTGCCGTTACCTCAGTAAGCTCTTAAATTGCAGCCTACTATATCATGTGCATAGTACAAAATTTAAAGGTTATTTTTAACAAATTTCCTATGGAAAGGTGACGTATGAACATATTCCGCATGGTGACAGGTAAGCCTGGGACCAAGTCCAAAACTCACATGAACATATTTTGCGGGTCATTCAAAATTATATATGCATATATTGTACATACACATATATAAGCAGTATATTCACATACAGAGACGATAACGGCAGCAATTATTGTCTATACGATTTGGTGGAGTAGTTCCTTCCTGTAATATCCTGGACGGGTTCTTTGGGCAACACAATCGGACTACATTAACTTCACTTTTAGGGGGGTTTTGTACCCCAAAAATAGGATTTTAAATTTTATTTATGTATATTTTGAAAAAATCTCAAATTGTCAATTACTGAAATATTCAAAATGGTAAACACAGTACATTGTGTAATGTTAATGTTATGGAGAATAGCTAAAAATCTATAACTAACTTATTTACTTAAATATTGTTCCTATAAACCTAAACTAATATGATGGTTTCATTAAAGGTATGTACAGTAGTTTTTTAACTTACGGGGAAAAGTATGTGTCAGTCTATTGATACTATTTACTTTTTTAGCGAATTTCCCGTAGGGAAGAAGCTATTACCGTAGGTCTCATGGTAAGACTTAAGCCCGGGACCATGTTATTTTTTCGTCTTTAGGTCCCCAGAGTCCAAAAACAATAGTCGTTAAAATTTATATGTATATGTGTGTGTGTGTGTCTGTGAACACGATAACTCTCGTAAAAATGGTCCGATCGAAACCAAATTTGGTAGAGACTTGTACTCCTACAAATGCTCGGACGAGTTCGTAAACCAGACATATCGGTCAATGGGAAAAGGTAGTTTGGGGGGGTTTTGTACCCCAAAATGGGGTTTTTTGCGTTTTTCACATGTAATTTTAAAAAATTTCTAATTTTATATTTCATTATTGGAATCAGCTTAAAAAAGTACACAGTTAAGTTACTAAAAGTTTTTTTCTATCTCCAACGGTTACCGAGATATTAACAAATCTAAACACAGTACGTTGTATTTTGGGGCTCCAATGTTAATCTTATGGAGGATAGGGAAAAATTAATATTTCCCATATTAATCAATATTTTTTGATAAAACTTGTTATTTAGCTTCATGTGGTTGAGATCTATCGATTTATGCTTAAAACTCATAGTTTATATGTTTATCATGGCAGCAAACCTGCATACTCTTTTCCCATATTAATCATTTAGAGAATAGGCAAACTCCTTTATTTATAGACAGCTGTTGATGAAAGTTGGTATAAATGTTAAATATAAAAATTATTTATGGTAGAAATGACTACTTTCAGTGTTCCTCACAGCAGCGAACCTGCACACTCTTTCCCATGTTTATCTTATGGAGCATGGGCAAATAATTCTCATGTTTATGGACAGATGTTTGTAAAACTGGTCATATATTATTATTATTATATTATTGATTTGGAAATTCGCTGAGTACGCAGGTCTGCTGCGACGGGGGTATTATTACATTACTTTGGAAAACTAGATTCCCAATTTCAACACACCAATAATCCCAATAATGTACCTTTAGTAAACCTTTCATCAGAGTTTGTGTAAACATTAAACAAACGTTCCTTATTTTGCCCAAAAGCCTTTGGTTTACCAACGACTTTACACATTCATTAAAATGTAGACAATTTTATATTGCATAAACTGTAATGTACTGTTTAGTAAATTTCTAATAATGTATGCTGAAAAAATAATGTTGTTTGTTCTTTAGTGAGGTGCTGCTACTCGCCATTCCCAATGTTATTGTTATTTCTCATTCATAATTGGCTTAAAATACCTACCTGAGCAGGTCGCAAAAGATAATGATAATGGATATGGAGAATAAAGAAAAATATATACAACTTTGCTTTTATTTGAAACTTGGTGGACAGGTTCATCTAGTTAAGATCTATTAACTACTAATGAACATCTTCAAAAATATAAATTCTTGTGTTCCTTGTGGCAGTGAACCTACTTACTCATTTCCCATTATTCCTATGGAGAATAAATAACTTGATACATGTAGCTTAACATATGACTAGGAATAGTAAAGAACAGAAAGATTGAACTATACTAAAAAATAGTTAATTTAATGACAATTAATTCCTAAATCAATGTAAATTCCCTTAGTACACAGGTTTGCTGCTATGGTGGTATTTTTTAACAATGGCATGTCCACTGAGTATCTTTAATTAATTATCACTTATAAGGATTAAAGGTACACTTCATGTCAACTGTATTAATTCAAAATTTTGTTCAATAAGTTTAATGTAACAGTACTTCTGCATATTGAATGATGCCAACATTTTCTCAATAATTCAAATACAATATTAAAGGTTCTATCAAAGGTAAATAACAAGAAGAAAATATTTTATGTCATAAACAGACGTAACAGATATTATTCTTAAAAATAATTTACAAGCTGAAGTGAAGCTCTTTTGAAAAAAAATTTTTCTGGAATTTCAAAACATATCTTTGCTTATACTTATGCAAAATTACTTTGAGTTTTAAAATTATAATACTTTGTTGCTTTGTGATTGCTCCAAAAGAATGATTAAAATTATTTTCATCAATACAACAAAAATACTTTAAAGAAATATTTTTAAGATGTTAAATTAACAATTCAAAAGGATAATCAAAGGTATGCAGTGGTAAATGTATCATTATCAAAATAGGGTTCCTACAAAACTTTTATTCATAATTTTTTTTTATTCTGTAACATCACAATTTACAAGAGTTATCAGTATTTAAGCTTGTATCCAAATGTTAACTTTTCTAAGAGAGAATGCTGTGTATTTCTTTTCTTAAGTACAAACCTATGTGTAAGGGTGTCTACTTATAATTTCTTCAACAGCTGTGTACTGATTTTTGATGGTACCATATGTAGACCATAAAGTAAAGAAATCAGTAAAAAAACGTAAAATTAATTACAATGGTCATAATAATCTATTTTGATCATTAAACTATCTATCATGATTTAAAAACAATATTTTAAGGTTTCGCAATAATTTACATCACCACATATTACAAACTTACTAACTAACTACATTGTACCTAAAGTCAAAAAATTATGTTCGTACAATTTATATTAATTTAGTTTTCTTAAGTGTGATTTTTTAGAAAAATTAATAAATTCAAGCATAATCTGCTGTACGCAATAAAATCAATCATATCAATCCTTTGGAATAGTTCTAAATAAAACTTTTACATGATAGATTTAAAATTAAATATTTATGAGGAACAAACTTCAAAAAGTAATAAATGAAGTAAATTACCAAGTCTAGTTACTGCTAGCTTATACCCGTTATAAAAATGTTTATAAATTAAACATCTAATAACTGTACAACTGGAACGATGAGAACAAAATTACTGCAACGCGAAGAGCCGAGAGTAGCGCAGTTACTAAGTCCGAGTGGGACTCCTACCAGTCATGATGATGTGAAACGAGTTATAGAGAAAGACGACCGCGGCAGGTGTGCGAGAGATGCAGAGGCGTTCAAGTTCAGTCAGTATACCGTCGAACTGCGCCGGTCGCGTTCGAACCGATCTTGCGCGATAGTACAGACCGCGAGGTTGCGATTTCAACTCTATTCAGAGCAGCGCAGAGAAAAGCATCTGAGCGAGTGCCAGTGCCAGTGCGGTGCGTTTCCAAAGTCGCGCATCGCCCCACCACTGTTCATCGACGGACGGCTTGCGGTACAACTACACGGCCACAGCGGAGCGGCGAGCGCGCTCTGCCGACTCGCAATGTTCAAGGTCACTCCGAGCCGAAGAGTTCCGATCTTTTACGAATCGTCTCATTCGTACTCACCGATCGAAGCGGAGCAAGCCTGTTGGCACTGGATGTTGCTCCGGCACTGGTCACTGATAGACTAAACATAAACGAAGTCAAATCAGCGGCTCGCCAGCGCGGGCGCTCAAGGTCACTTCTAGTCAAGGACTTCCGATCTTTCTCTCTTTCCTATCTGTACTCACCGACCGACGCTGCTGCCTTGATCCCCGGTGTAGCTTCGGCACTGGTCACTGATAGACTGAACCGAGGCCATGCGCTGCATCGGGTTTTATAGCCAGAGCGTGCGATGGAGGGGGACTCCGACCAACCAATCATAGCGGTCGTTATTTCAACCAATAGTATACTCTCGTTCGTTTCCTGGATTGTCGTGATGACATAATTTTCACTGTGGTTGAGTGGTGAGTAGAATTACGTAATAGTCTGCACATCAAACACGTATCGTGATGACTTTTTATTCACATTAAAATTTGTTTGTTCCGGGTGAAATTATCTTTATATCTTATCTCCTCACTTGACCCCTCTACCTCATTAAAACTCCAGCGTATTGTTTAAACTGAGTCCTTTAATTGTATTTTCCGTTTTCATAGTCTGAACTTGAGTTCCCTTTAAAAGTTAGAAGTATATTGCATTCATTAATAATTACATGTTTCTTTTTAGTATATTTTATTGATTTCTTTACGGTCAAAATGACTAATTACCAATAAATTATTTTCAATCTTATTAAATAGAAAGATATCTTATTGGAAGTTTCATATTAAACCAGTGGCCAACAATTTTGTTCAATTTATTCAACTAGTTTACCGGATACGGTAGTGCTAGTCCATGACACATTATCAGAATACAGAATAACAGTACCAATTAATATCCCTGAGCATTGACCGCCCCTGTTTGCTCCGGCGACAACCACAGCAACCATGTCCTCCCGCTGGCCAGGATCATCATCAGTGATAAGATAAGATGTTTATTAGTCTGAAATTACATGGTTACATGCATAGACACATTAATATCTTACAGACTATAGAATTGCATTTTGTCATCAAAATGTGCATGGTATCTCAATGAACAGACCTTTTGTAAATAATAATTATAAAATGGGAAATTTATTTATTTACATGTAAGGGATGACTAAAGTTATCAGTAATTAAATATGAATGGAGTAATAAATAAAAGTTTTAAAATTAAATAGTCCATCAGAGAAATATATAAATACCGAAATACCCATTTAATCTAATTACATGCAGTTAAGTAACATGGCATGATTAGAGCAAGCATTAATTAAAAATATGGCAAAATAAATAAAAACATAGATTATTCATAAATAAATAACACCCAAGGTACATCTGTTTCCATAATTTCTGGTATCTATACTGTGTATATAATTTCTTTGGATATATTTAATACTATTTCCAAAGATAAACAATAAAAGTTGAAAAATGTACAAGTTAATTATAGTCATTATTTTTAATTCCCTAAAAAGTGGTCTACAGTGTGCCAGTCTGTCGGTTTTCAGTTTTATTCAGGCATATTTTTTCTGTACTAAAAGTACTTGAATTTTACCTGAGCTTTCATAGAATATCAATAAAATAGAAAATATGGACAGAAAATATTTTTTCGGTCCAAGGAAATCCTTGGAAAAAAAATCATAAATATGACTTTTTGTGTTACAGAGTATTTAGCCAAGAGATCTCAAGGCTGGGAAAAATATTTTATTTACTTCCCTGTGGGAAATAGAATATGTCTAAAAGGAATGTTTACAGTTCATCTAAACAGCTGTTCTTATAACCAAACTATGACATTACTAACCAAATGATGTCAATGTTTTAAATTTTGGTCATGCAAATTGCTAACCCTCCCCCCCCCAAAGCTAAGACATATCCATGTCAATATGGGTTTCATCCTACAGCCCTTCAAAATGTACTAAGGACTTTTTTTAGCTGCAGTGACCAAAACAGCTGATTCTGGTTGTTTTTAATTTTTTATAGTTTTTTATTACGGATCCCATTTAATCTGGTTCCATATTAATTATGCCATCTTTTATTGGACTTATTCAACGCATCTGTGTTTTAACTAATTGTTTAATTAAATGTTTAAGATACAGGTATTAATTATATCATGTTGTCAATGATACTATACTTATCTATCATGCACAATGCTAAAACTAAATTGATAAAGCGAAAAATAACCGCAACACTCCGCTTCCGAGCCAACGGAAAAAATGTGTAGTTAAAACCACAGAAGTGTCGGAAAAGTCCAATAAAAGGTATTGAATAATTAATAACCAACACCATTGTGAATTTTAAAGATTCTATGTTAATGTTATAAACATTATTAAAAGAAGTTGTGCAAAATACAAGAATTTTACAGGAACATGGCAATAGCGGGGTTTGTCCCTATTGGCATCACCCAGTAAGAAAAAGTGGCAATATCGTAACCAATGAAGTGTATTTGAGGAGCAATTGTTGCCCGTTAAAAATTTGTATAATAAAATTCTTAGGCAATGAATTTTGTTAGGTTAGTTTGAAAGAAGTATTTTAAAGAATAGTAATATATAGTTTGATTTAATTTTACAGAAAATGTTATAAAGAATAGCTAAATTTGGTTAAATTGATTTTTATTGATTTTAGAGCTAAAACTTTTCAAGAATAATTTGTAGGATTAAAAATAAAACAGCAGACAACTAACATTTGGGTCAATGTAGGAGGACATTGTATTTCCTATCTTGGTAATGTTAAATAAGTTTGGTTTATGTATCTTTTTCTGAGAAACTGATACAGACATCACCTTAAAAATTGCTATCGCATTTCAATGGTACTTAAAGACTATTGATTTAAAAACCACTAAAAATAATTGTTTACATATATTTCAATAAAAAAGTACAAATATTACTGTAACAAAAATGTCTTTTAAGTCTGCTATTACTGTTACAAACATAATTTGACTTATCAAAGTTGATTTAAACCATTTATTTCTGTGTTAAAAATTTGAGGTTCATGTATATCAGTTATAATGAAATAAAGGTACGAAACGATTAAAAAGTAAAGTTTTCTTGAAGCCCATATAAATAAAAACCAAGAGCTCAAGTCACTAGCTACGTGCCTAGCACACCACACATATAATACTAAAATCTAAATATTAATATTATTGTTATATACAGGGTGTCCCTGAACTCTTTACTATCTGATCAGCTGTTTGAAGTTTATTAGTGTGCTGCTAAAAGCAGCAGACTGATGAATAATAATTAAAGTTAATAATTATCTCTTTAATGTATTTAGTTTACATATTGTTATTGATGAATGGCTATTTTTTATGTTGCAGAGTTTTGTGATATGCGTTTTTTATGTAAATGCAAATAAAGCGGGAAGGTGTTATGATGACTGTTTCCATAATAGACAATGTATAACCTTGTTGTTATTATGTAAATGTATTTTTTACAACTCATTTTTTAATTTTAATTATAAAGATATAACAAGGAGTAAATTTAAACAGTCACTTAATGGGATGGACAAACCTAGAAGAGACATATTTTAAAGTCCACGCCATTGTCATTATCTTTGTTTGTAATAAATGAGGAAGTCGTGTGGCTTCCATGAGAAAATTTGTAAAACTAGTATTTTTTTACATAAGTAGACTTTAGCTAAATGGAGGTAAACACCAAGTTTGTATTACAATATTTCAGATAAACTGAAGTGTTACACAAATTTGCTTATCCTCTATAAGAATAATATGGGAGAAGAGTAAGTAGGTTTGCTGCCACCAGGAACAAAATAATTTATATTCCTCAACATATGGTAGTAGAACATAAATACTTATAGATGAAGCTGTATATTATACCAAGTTTTATCCCAATCAAATAATATTTGTGTCAAATTTCTACTCTCCAGAACAACATGGAGAATTTAGTAAAAGTTTGTTGTCATAAGGAACAAAATAAACGGTACCAGTGAACTGACACATACTTTCTCCCTTAAGTAAGTTCAAGAAAGACAATCCGTAATGAAACTATCATGTTCTTCAAAGTTGATCTAAAATTCAAAAATAACCATCCCATTTCTGAAAATAAAAACAAGAGAGACAAAGTTAAATTAATTGTTCGAACTGTGTGGTGGGAAACACCCCCCCCCCCCCAGTAATACCAAGCTTTTTTGAGTTGGTTCTGTTGGGTGATTTGACCCTACGCTTCATACCAAGTTTCATGGAAAACGGTTAAAAAATAAGGAAGAAATTGATATTTTAATATTCTCCATAAGAATAACATTGGACGCTTTCAGACAACGTACTGCGTTTATCTTGGACAGTAAATTAAACTTTTCTCTGGAACCATTAGTCGTAGACAAATAATTCAAAATACTAATTTGTTTAGTTTTTTAAGCTGGTTTCAATGGTACCAGTCAAGTTATACTTTACTTTTATTGTTTTCGCTGAAAATTTAAAAATTTGATATTTTTGACATTTAAAAGCCCATAACTTTTGAACCGACATTTTTACAGACATGCGGGTGGTGTCAAATTATTTAATACTCTGTGCACTATAAACCATCAAATTTTAATCAAAATCGTTAGAGCCGTTTTTGAGAAAATTGGATTTTTCACGTTTTTTAAGGGTTTTTAGGGGTGAACTACCCCTAAAAATCAAAAATTCTAAAAAATGAAAAAACGCCTGGAGATACGGTGACTATATATATACATGCCAAATTTCATCTAAATCGGACAACCGGGGTAGGCTGTGGCACTGTACACATCCAGACACACACACACACACACACACACACACACGGACGGACAGACATCACGTCAAAACCCACTTTTTTTTATTCAGGTGACCCCAAAACGGATATATCCACCCTCAACTCAAATTCGAAAATTTTGACGAAAACAATACTTTCTCCATATACTATGTATAAGGGGAGAAAGTAAAATGTATATTTTTAGCATAAAATTGTGTAAATCTTTATAGGCTACAAATTTTTATTATGATAATGTAACGAGTGATAGGCAACATATCACTTTTTACCTTCCCTATAAGATTAACATTGGGACTCCATAATACAATGTACTTTGTTTTACCGAATTTCCCACAGGGAAGAAGCTATTACCGTAGGTCTCATGGTAAGACTTAAGCCGGGGACCATGTTATTTTTTCTTCTTTAGGTGCCTAGACACCAAAAACAATAGTCGTTAGAATTTATATATATATATGTATATATATGTATATATATATATATATGTGTCTGTGAACAGGATAACTCTCGTAAAAATGGTCCGATCGAGACCAAATTTGGTAGAGACGTGTATTCCTACAAATGCTCGGACAAGTTTGTAAACCAGACATATCGGTCAATGGGAACGGGTAGTTTGGGGGGGTTTTGTACCCCAAAATGGGGTTTTTTGCATTTTTCACATGTAATTTTTAAAAGTTTCTAATTTTATATTTCACCATTGGAATCAGCTTAAAAAACTACACAATTAAGTTCCTTAAAGTTTTTTTCTATCTACAACAGTTACCGAGATATTAAAATATCTAAACACAGTACGCAACGTACTATAGGGAAAAACTAATATTTCCCATACTAATCAATATTTTTGGATAAAACTTGATATTTAGCTTCATTTGGTTGAGATCTATTCATTTATGCTTAAAAATCATAGTTTATGTGTTTATCATGGCAGCAAACCTGCATACTCTTTTTCCATCTTAATCATATAGGGAATAGGCAAAGTCCTTTATTTATGGACAGATGTTGATGAAAGTTGGTATAAATGTTAAAAATAAAAATTGTTTATGGTAGAAATGTCTACTTTCAGTGTTCCTCACAGCAGCGAACTTGCACACTCTTTCCCATGTTAATCTTATGGAGAATAGGCAAATAATTCTCACGTTTATTGACAGATTATTATAAAAATTGTAAATATTATTATTATTATTATATTATTGATTTGGAAATTCGCTGAGTGCGCAGGTCTGCTGCGACGGTGGTATTATTTATTTCTCAAGAAGCAATTATGTGAAGGTTTGGTTGGCAGGGGTGAACAGGACTAGTTCCTGGGGAAAAACTCAAATGATTGGCAGTGTGAACGAGCAGGAAATGTATAGTTTATACTTAAGAGTGTGATGAGAGCTAAATCTGACCTCTGGCAAGAATTTCACTGAACTAAAATTCTATTGAACAATAAAAAATATTTTCTTATTCCATATTCAATTCATGCGAGTATCTTTCTATCTAAAATATGTATTCTGTTAACATTTTTTTTTACCTCACTTAAACTTTCAAAAGTTTTAAATATAGAAATTAATACAAAAACTATTAATTTTACATACTTCATTTTTCTTTCGAATTCCAATATAATTAATCAATAAACTTATCCTTTTAAATTAATTTAGATTAACATACTTTAAAATGAAAATTTCACAACATGCACTTAAAACCTTGTCAGTATTTGTAGAAACTTAAATACAGTTAATTAGCATATATATAATTCAAATTTAAAATTTAATGAGCTGCTTATTTCTCGGTGAATTAAGTCTTCTTTCTTTGTAAAATTGTTACTTAAGATTTTATGTTAGTTACCTCAATATGAGGGTGTTTCAGAGAGCTCCTAATTTCACAATCATCGTACACTCATTTCTCATTCATACTTGGCTTAAAATACCTACCTGGGTAGGTTACCATTCCAAAGGTAATCTAATATAATATCTACTAGTACATTGTGCCCGCATCATAGTCCACTTGCTTCAACTGGGTTCCTCGGCAGCTGTGTTCCTGAAGCCCATCTTCATGCAGATCACCTCATAGGGTTCCCTCTCTTCAGGGTGTTAACCTACTATTACTTATCTAAGGATATTACTGGAAGCGGAAGCTCAATTCGTCACCTGAGTAACTCTACCGATAAATTCAATCTATTTTAGTAATGCTTGTTACATTATTGGGCTCCTTTTAATCAATTTAATCCATGAGAGAATTTTTCTTTGTGTTAATTAAGATTAGATTAGGGAGTTAGTTTGATTTTTCAGTTAGTTAGTTCCTGTTGTCCAGCTACTTGGAAGTCATGTATTGTGAATAGTTGTGAGCGATGGTCGGTGGACTTCTCTTGTGTGGATTAACATTAACTCGTAGATGAACAACAACTGCAAACAACATTTTCTTCAAACTGGTCATCAAAAACTAGTCTGTCATTACCTGTGCCAACCATGTAACACATAAATGTTCCAGTTTACATTACATTGTTTTTTCAATCAACAATGTGTTATTAACAACACATAATTCATTGTGTTGGCATGAAGTGGACAGAAAACAGCTGATTAATAATGCACAGTCCCAAATATGCATTATTTTGGTCACATGGAAAGTTGATTTAGAAAACCTAACACGACCTCGCTAATTTTTGTTTGATTTTAGAAAAAGGTGTCATTTGATGCATCGTTGAATTTTGCATTTTTATCTAACTTAGCTTTGTTTCTTAGCTGACACTTTCACTGTTTTGGTGAAAAAAATGACCGTCATTTTGATATGGATTTAGTTACAGAAATAAAATTTTAAACATTTATTTTACCTAATCAGATGTATATGTATACAAAGTTTGAAGTTTCTATCTAAAATAAATCGTAAGTTATAAAATAATTTGTAAAACACATACAGACTGACAGACGTAAAACTCGACAGCGGAAACCCATGTTTGTACTGTAAATTATGTTTGTCTTGACTCAAGAAACAATTTTCAACTAAAAGTTCCAGAGAGTTCCGGGACACTCTGTATACATGGTGTCTGTTAAGTCAAAGTCACCAAACTTCATGGTGGTTTTTGCAGTCAAAATGAACAAAAAAGTTCCAATGGAGGTATGTCCTAAAAAGCATACTTGTCAGATATCAACGGTTTGATGATTTCAATCAAATATGCTATATCTCTGGCATTTTTAATGAATTGCTTTGAATCTTGGAATGTGTCTTTTTACTTTCTCCCCTTATACATATGTATATGGAGAAAGTATTGTTTTCATCAATATTTTCGAATTTGAGTTGAGAGTAGATATACGTTTTGGGGTCCCCTGAATCCAAAAAAGTGGGTTTCGACATAATGTCTGTCTGTCCGTGTGTCTGTCTGTGTGTGTGTCTGGATGTGTACAGAGCCACATCCTACCTCATTGGTCCGATTTAGATGAAATTTGGCATGTACATATGTATATATTCACTGTATCTCCAGGTGTTTTTTAATTTTTGATTTTTAAGGGTAGTTTACCCCTAAAACCCTTAAAAACCCATTTTAATTAAAATTTGATAGTTTTTAGTGCACTGAGTACTAAATAAATTTACACCACTCGCATGTCTGTAAAATTGACGGTTCAAAAGCTATAGGCTTTTAAATGTAAAAAAAATCAAATTTTTAAATTTTCAGTGAAAACAATAAAAGTAAAGTATAAGTTGACTGGCACTATTGAAACCACTTAAAAAACTAAACAAATTAGTATTAGAATTATTATTCTATGACTAACGGTTCCAGAGAAAAGTTCAATTTACTGTTCATGATAAACGCAGTACGTTGTCTGAAAGCGCCCAATGTTATTCTTATGGAGAATATTAAAAAATTAATTTCCTCCTAATTTTCCAACCGTTTTACATGAAATTTGGTATGAAGCGTAAGGTAAAATCTCCTAATATAAGCAACTCAAAAAAGCTTGGCATTACCGGTGGGGGGGGGTTCCCCCCATAAAATTCAAACAATTAATTTAACTTTGTCTCTCTTGTTTTTATTTTCAGAAATGGGATGATTATTATTGAAACAATAAATTATTAAATGATATTTAGATAAACGCTGAAGAACATGATAGTTTAGTTACAGATTGTCTTTTTTAAATTTACTTGAGGGAGAAAGTATGTGTCAGTCCACTGTTACCTGTTACTGTTTTATTTATTTAGTAAACAACCAATTTTGACAAAATTTAAAATGAAAAATTTAATTCCCCATTCAAGATAAAGAAAATCAGTTAGTAAACATCAGAGATTCAGAACTTACTTTCTCCAGATTACGGGTACTACTAGCATTGCCACTTCGATTATTGGAGCCAGCCGAAGGACCATTGTTGCAGCTGGAAACGTGGTACTCCTCCACACATAATACTGGTAAAAGTACTAAATCTCCTTTTTTTCATAACTTAAGTTTTATTAGAGGAATTTAAATTTCAAATAATTTTTTATTCCTAATAATTTTGAAAACAATCAACCATTTTAAAGTTATTTTAATTTTAAACATTAAAATGGTTGTAATTTTGAAACTACAAATTTAATGGAGTTGGGTCTCTCCTATTTAAAGATACATACCAAGTGTCAATATAATTATTGAAATTATATAAAATAGTTTTTAATGATTATAAAATATCAGATATCTGGTTAAGTACTGTATGCATTTTAAAACCCCCATAGGAACCTTTTTTGCTCATTTCGACCAAATGAACCACCATGAAGTTTGGTGACAGGCTTAAAACAGACACCCTGAATATCGCTATTACCTGTTGATAAAATGTGTGAGGAACAAAGTAAAATGGTGAATTATTAATGTTTTAGAGTTAATATTTTACTGTCGAGGTTTCGTGACAGAATATATCATATATGGTAAGTTTTTTCTGGAATAATAAATATAATGTTTGTACTTTGTAACCCATGTCGTACTCAGATCGTATTTTCTAAAAAGACTTCTCTCTGCAGTTCAATTCAATTAATACTGTAATTGTGAGTGATTGTGACCCCATGAATTTACAAGTTGCTTATTTTTCTAATTACAAAGGTTTTTTATCACGGTATTTAATTTTGTTTTTATTCTTTATAGAATAACTGCCCTGTGGTAACAAACCTACATAGGTAGTAAGTGAATATCTATCGATTTAGGAATTAAACAATGTGATAGTGTATTAATCTTTTCTATTGCCTGTAGATCTCAAAGTGGTGTAGGAACCTGATATAGAGTGTGTTAAGGTGTATAAAGGTACCATTGGTAAACTTTGTCAGTAAACGTTACTAAAATAATACATTAATTATAGTTTCGTGGGTACCCAATTATTTACATATATGGTGAGTGCTTTTATTTTCAATTTGGTAAAATTAATTGATAAGTAATATTGAATTTAGATAACGGTAGTCTTTCTTATTTCTTAGTAAGCTTGTTGTTGCCAACATTTTTCTGTGTTTCTATATTTTGTAGATTTCTTGAAATTTAGCACATGATTTGGATTGAATATTGTGTAAAATTTTTAAGGATTCTGGAAATTTTGTTTTGCATCTTTAAAACACGTTAACTGCTGCCACTTGAACCAAATATGTTTCTTATAGCATTTTATGTCAGGGGGTTGTATGAACCATAAACACTTACAGTACATGTACAGTATTAGATTAGATTAGATATTGTACTCTGAGCCAACTACTGACTCTTTTTTTTTGAGACCTTGTGAGCCAGCAGTAGACCTCAGATTATGCTTTAAAGCATGTACAGTAATAGCCGCGACTCCACTGAACTCTATTGTGCTTTTAGCTTAGAAGATTTAAAAATTACAAAATTTCAATATGACCCTACAACACGTATATTATATGATTTATTTTGTGGCATGTTTACCACTTAACCTAAACCCGCAGTGGCAGCCAATGTGTTAAGGAATTTTGCTACATACAAGCAATAGGCAGGTAAATTAATGTTATATGTACTACGGTTTGAACAACTAGATTACAATCCACTATAATTAGATTCCTTTCAATATGATGGAAGAATCTAAAATTCTAGATTGTAAATAATCTTGAAGAAAATTTAGAAAATGTATTTTATTTCAGTAGAAAAATTCTAGATTTGTAGAAAAATTTAGATTGTTACACTGTAGTTAAAATTTATTTTAACTTGAGTATGGGTGACCCCGTTTTTAATCTAAACTTTTCTTTGGAATAGTAATACTGTGTTCCTATTTGAAGTGCATATGTGTAATTGTAGATTAACTATTGTACATGCCTTCCCCATCGGCAATCCAAAGTATTGTAACCAGTTTAACCGTTTTGACACCACAAGATTGAAATATGTATGTGTGAAACGTGTACCACCAGCTACAATACTTGGCTGTCAATGTATGCATCACATGTCATCAGATTAAAGTTTATGGGGTGGTGTTATTTTTAGAGGTCCCCTTCCAAGCTTTAGCTTTAGTACAGATGGCGGCATTAGTCTGTGCTCGTGGCTTTGACAACTTTTAAGGGGTATAAATATCTACTTTTTCAGTCAGGTGACTTGTTTGTTTTAGCTGTTGTTAGCTTTTAGTTTCACATCCAAAATTTAAATGTTATTATCTTATTTCTATCATAAAATTAATTACTTTCACTCAAGTTCACCTTAAAATACCCGATCGTAATTTTGTTGCTTCCACTAAACCTCTTTGTAGTCCCAACTAGGTACTTTCTATGAAGTCGATGCATTTGTATACTCTCTTGTATTGCATCCTCATATTATCATTCACATAATCACAAACATTGTATTATGACATTATTTTGTGATTTAGATGTTGAAATTTTAATATAACAATAAAATTGTACAATTAATTATTGGTCAAGGACAAAAACATCTAACCACCCAAGAAGAATTTAGGATTGTTAATAATACAGCTTACAGATAATGTAAAACCAGAGATATCTCTAACAACTTTGCCACCCTGGGCAAGATCTATGAGATTCTGTCTTAATTGTTTTCTCTCAGGGTCCACCCCTTGCTTTGCCAACTACAGGGTCTGTACTAGAGGTCCCTAGTGTAAATTGCATATTTAATTTTAGACATGGATATGTCTTAGTTCTGGGGGGGTTGTTGGCGATTTTTAATATGGAAAATATGTAACAGGTTTCCATAGAAACCACCAGAGCTATAGTATTGAATTTTTAATATAAAATACAGTGATAAGAACAGCTGTTTAGATGAAACATTACCTTTAGACATCCATGATTAACTCATCTCCCACAGGGAAGCAAATATAAACATTTTTTATTTCACAATAAGCTATGTTTACTGCTGCAGGGATCTATTTTTGCTTATGTGCTTAAAATTTGCCATAAGGGAAATAGGTATTTTGTTCATTTTTTTAAATTTGCCGCCCACACCTGTGTAAAACAATGGTAAAACTAAGAAAGATTATTGCAGAGAATGCAAGTGCAGTATGAAACTATCAGGCTCGAATCTATTAATTGTGCATTTTTATATGCATCCCTTGGCATAAGAGAAGCCTCACCAATGCAACCTGAAGTGGAATCAGAAATGTAGGCATGGTAAGAATAAGAATTGTCACTATTTCACACCAGACATGACTGGTGTAACAAGCTACATATCAAATCTATTACACTCACACACTATTCATCATGCACACTATACTCACCTACTTTGGTGGTTCGGTATATTCATCAAATATTGATTTTTAAGAGTAGCATGAAAAGTTTAATTTAAGTGGGTTGTCTTAGTTCATCAATTACTTATAAGAACAGGAAATTAAACAGAAATATCTCTAAGACATGATTGAGAAGGCTCCTAATTCCCTGACTATTTCTTATATTTCTGAAATAGAGCCTCTGAAACTTCAGAGATGTTCTTACTGCGATTGTTAAATTTTAACCTTACCTACTTCAATTAATATCAAACAGGGAGAAAAGAGTAAAGTAGTACTGTATATATTTGCGAGATATAAGGATATTGATGTTACATGATTTGATTACCAGAGCCAAGCTAGATTCCATTAAGTTCAATAATTCTGTTTCTCAGTGAAAACCACTTATATGTTCTACTGAACGTCAGTCGTCAACATGTGACGGAATATATTCCATATAATGAATTTTTACCATGCACCAAACATTCTATTCAATTTTCCTATAAATTGTGAGTTAAGTTTAATGATTTACTGAATTTTACATAAACAACCCCAGTTACTCTCCAATTTTGATGTACAAACTAACCCAACAAGTGTCCGCAGAGATGGAAAAATGTGAGGCAACCTCCTTTGAAGGTGGTAACTGCACTTTTACTACCGCAGACAAGATACAATAATTATAATATAGAAATTATAAGAACGATAATGTTCAATTGTGCGCTGTTGCTCGAGCGCTTAAATATCAGAAGGAATAAGCACAAGGCCGTAGTCAGGGGAGCTAGAGGGTCAACCCCCCCACCACATGGAATACGGCCTTGCCCATATGTATTCCTTCCGATCCTACTTTTGGAGCGTTCATTAGAGCAAAAAGGAGTATGAATAAGGCTGTAGGGGGTCAATCTCCTCCCAGACACCTTGCTACATCCTTTAATATAAAGAGTTCAACCGCTCGCACACCAATCGGTCCTAGTCCTGCTCCTAGGTAATAACTTTGTGATGTAGGTTCGGAATGCAGTATTGTTGCCTGAGAATATGAGTATCGGAAGATACTTAAAGTTGTAGCCTTTTTTTATTAGAAGGGGCGCATTAGTCCCAAGGCACTTCAGCCGTAGCGGCTTTTTACGCACCCCTGTGTGTGTTGCGGCATTATCACATAGCGAAAAGCCATTGATGATTAACGGGATTTGAACCGGGGACCTTGGACACCAAAGCCCCGCACTCTACCCTTGGCCAGCGCGCTCTCCTATGGCATGGACCATTTCACGAACAGATATTTAGAAAAAAAGGTTTTAATAGAACTGCTTGTACCTTTCAGAAATTTGAAGCATTAATAGAACTTGCAAACTAAATTTAAGCACTCGACACTGCATTACCACCAATAAACGTTCCTAAACCCCTTAGAAAATTCAATCCAGAGCTGAACGAGTATTGAATCGTTTGGATTCAAATATGCCTAAAACGATCAACTCAAACCCCAGGCATCTGAACTGAGAGCGTGTTTCTGTACTTCCAACCGGCCGACAAGGATGCTAATTTACTAATCTGTATCTTTCAAAGGGACAATGTGTCAGTAAACGCGTTCACCAAAATTGGTGTACAATTGCATCCACAGGACCGAGAGAAGTTGCTAAATCCACCCTTACAGTAGTCTACTATATCTAGATAACGAGTTTCGCATGACGTCGCAACACATAGGGTATTTTTGAGCCTTGTACTCGATAGTTGATTTTATACAATTTATATTTAGGCTATTTTAAACATGACGTGATTTAACTTTTCCCTACAAAGTTATATACTGTGTTGGGCATCCTTTGATGTACGCCCTTGAGACCCCCAACACACCCTCGGGACTGTTGCGGGGAGCGCCACAGAATTCATTACAGTATTCCAATGTAATGAGAAATTTAGTACAAACAGAACGTACTCGCTGAATAATACAATTTAGCAGTCGTACGACTCAAAGACCTGAGGCTGATTAGGAATCCCCTCCACTTCTTAGTCGAGGGAAACCTGTTGGAATTTACTTTCCTGCGGAAATCAGGTTATACTCAGGATTACGAATTCATTCATACTGGTGAATTTTTTCTATTGCAATAAAATTTTAATAGCTCAGGTAGTTTCAATGGAAACCTGTCACTTTTAACTTGCAACACCAACACAACACCAGCGTTGAATTGAATTGAATTTGTAAATTAAGATTTAACTGTTTGACTGACCCAGGGTCGATTGATACCCGAGGTAATTTACCTCAGTTTAGTTCACATCTACACCTGTGCTTAGGGTCTCTGGTGAATTCACAGCAAAGATACTTGTGTGATTGTACCACAAGGTTTTAATCACGCACTAAAGCTGGTGTGCGGTCGTAAGGAAAATTCATCCTTATTAAGTTTAACGTTTATCGGTTCATCTCTATATAAAGTTGAATGTATGTATGTCTGTCCTTTGTGTTGCTAAAATAATCATCTGATAAGTTGTGTTCGGGGAGATTTTAGTGAAAAAAGTTACTTAAAAATCTTCCCTGGGTGAAATAGGTTAGATCATGGATATATCTAAAAATGAATGGTTTCAGTTTATCTTAACACCTGTTCTTTTTAACACTAAAAATTCTATTGGTGGTTTCTATGGAAACCTATAACACATTTTCCATCTAAATAAACGCCAACAACCCCCCCCAAAAACTAAGACATATCCATGTCAAATATTTTAAAAGTTTTCATCTTATGCAGTTAAATTTATGTTAACCTTATGGAGATTGTTCACAAATTTTGAATATCGGAAACATTTGATTTCCCAGCTACAGCTGGTTTGTACTTTCCTTGTCTTTTCGTTCAAGTATTGTTACCGCGACTCAGAATGTATAACCTTTCACAATGAAAAGTCGTAATTCTATGTGGTACCAGGTTTGTCAAAGGGTACAAATCGATTAATTGTAAAGTACTATACCATGTGTTCCATAACAAACCTGTGCCAAAGGCAAATTCTTCCTGCTTCTGTATAGGTCGCATCTTGAAGTTCTCTGCACATCTTGAATCTTCGATCTTGATTTCACTTGTTTTGAGGATACAAATGGCACACGACAGTATTAAAGGCGGTAAAATTGTTAACTTTTAGAATTCTTAAGCCAAGTTTACATTGATGCAACTACAAACAAAAATGCATGTGTAGCAGAGGTATGCAAATGTCCTTTATGTACATTTGCTACAGTAAACAAAGGTACATAGGAACATTACCTCTGCTTAATGCAAATATATCCTTGAACACATGGTGTTACAATTTGTATCCTCAATAGTTTTTTTATATTTTAAATCTTGTCGCCATCCAATTTAGTCACTTCATCTTCACTAACAAGTTAAATCACTTGTCATGTAAGATATTGTATAGGCAAGATAATTCGCAGATATGAAATTTTAAGAACTTCCTATCAATTTAGTTTTGAAGTGAATAAAAATTTTTGAAAAATTTTGATTTGATGTTTGATTTTAATAATCCCTCATATTAGAATTGCAGGGTCTATACTTTAGTTTTTTTCTTGTACCAATCCTATAAAGCTTTAGTTTTATTCGCTTATCTAATTTATAGCATACCCCTATATATTCATAATCGCAACTTGAGCCCTATCCATTCGCCTAAATTTGTTTTGGCAACAATGCTCACTTTTCATGTACTATTTAAAACAAATTATTTTGTTACAAAAGAATTTTAACAGCAATCCTAGTGAAATTAGTTAACAAATTCTTAGGAAGCAGATACTGCTTTAGTAAATAGCCTGCAATATTTTGATATCAAAATATTTTAGATTCACTAAATAATTATATTGAATAATAATACCGGGACCTTGATACCTACCACTCACAACACCAGGGAGGGTGATGCAGAGGATGTTCTTCTTACAGATGACTCCAGAAACTTGAGAAACTGATCAACTGTATTTCACATCCCGGAACCGCATTGAAGTGATTTTTCATTATAGAAAATTACCCATGATAACCCATTAAAAACGAAATTGAAAATTAAAATTATTAATATGAACTTTCCAAATTAAATAATTTTAACAAAACTCATAAAGAAAATGAAAGCTCTCTGACCCGCCTCAACCCGACCCAGTACTATGCAAGACCCATCCATATCTCAGCCTGGCCCGACCCACAGTCCATCAATTTATCATCTGGGATTAAAATTTGATTATATTTATTCTTTACTAAACCGAAACACTCAAGTCAATATGTATCAAATTCAATCAATCATCCCCAAAACAAAAAATTGTTCTTAAAACAACTAACCATAGAGAGCCTATTCAAAACAGCTGAAAGTTATTTTTAAACAATGTTTTTAGTTTTCTTTTTTTGGGCTCTAAAAATTATTAGATTATCTTAATTTTTTGTGACTTCCACAAATTGAAAGAGAATATTCATACAGGCTGTTAAAGTGATCTGATACTTCCAAGATTTAAGTGGCCAAATAATGTGGATCACCTATGCAAGCAAACATTCTGTTCTTCAAACTAATCTACTCAATGGCTTAAATGAAGTTGTGGACCGTTTTTACTTTTAAAATATAATTTAAAAGCCCAAATTGAGGAAACAATATTTGGATGTCTAACGTGACATGACATCCTGCACACTCAAACTATTAAATTTCCATGTAAATGTATTCAAATTTAAAAACTTGATTCCCTTTTCACTTTTGTCAATAGTTAATAGTTTACCATTTTCAATCACAGTCATACTCACCACAATACCTAATCAGTCCTCTTCATTCTTCAAACCAACTTATTATGAAAATTCTTTTTATACCATTAGCCTAATGAAACTACTTACCAACACAGCACTCCGGAAACAAAACGCCTTTTTTTATTCCTAATTATACTCCTTAACCTAACCTATCTCTGACTAATTAGCTCTTTACTTAAATATCTCTATCTTATCTTTTAAGAAATATATAGGGAAGTGTGCGATAAGACAATTTTAGAGTAAAAACATTTTAAGGGTGAAAGGCTGGGCTCACATAGAATGATACATCAGCATTTTGAACAAGTGAGTACTAATACTTTTAACCTTTTCATATCAATGTATATAATAAAAGTTAATAAAAGTGTAACAATACCACAAAATCTTTAGTCTCGATGTATTTAATTCTATGTGTTCCTTACCTTGTGTCAAATCATAGATAAGTATATTTTAAAATTAAGACTAACTTAAATTTTAAGTTATAAAATAATTATACAACTTATTTAATAAACAAGGATTTATGTTGAACATCACAGCAACAAAAATGCATTTAAAAAGGACATTAAAGGATCGAAAACTATTAATTTCTTTATTTTTTAATACAACAAACCCCATAAGTATTAGAACTAGTAATACAGAAATATCCATCACTAACTCTCGCTCAGGTGCAAATAAAAAATTAATAGAATTTAAACACTAAAATACATTCAATTTTCTAAAAGTACACATATTTTCACACAATGTTAAGATCTTGTATGAGACAATTTAGGATAAATCTTAGCAATGTGCTTAAATATGTATTTTCTAATTGACTTGTTTGTCACATTAACAGCTTATTACAACAACTGGCCTGAGATAGAGTTATTGTAGTATTAAAAATGCCCATCAATAATCTGGTTATTTAATTCCCACAAGCATCAGTATTTCTGCAAGATATATGAGCTTGTTGCAATGATTATCAACAAAACTCCATTGTTGACGTTAAAACAACTTTTCGTTATTTCTTACCTCTAACTTTAAAATATCACAGTAAATCATCTCAATATGATACCATCAACATTTGTTATCAGTTAAAATTTGCATATGAAAATTACTACTTCTATAAAATTTTAGTAAGGGGTACTTCCATCAAGTTAGAGTAGGGAAACAATGAACATGTTGATGATACCATATTACTGGCATGTAATCTGATGCATACCTTGTGAGTCCCTGTGTTGGTTAACTGCCTCCTGTGCTGCCATGAAGACCTCGTCTGTACCAGATTGATTAGCACCTAGTTGCCATGGAGCAAAACCTACAACACAAATCCCAACATAATTAATATAATTACATTAATTATTACACAATTACATTTTTACTTGTGTGACTAAATGTGCAAGAAGTCAAGTGCCTCCTTTGAACCCTCTCCCGGTCAATCAACTAAGATGCAGGCGAGTTGCAATTGCAGGTCAAATGACTTTAATCAACCTGGAATTTTTTTTAATAATAATTTAATAAATTTACAACGACTGGATTTTCCTGATGTCCAATTTCTCGAGAACTGGGCAGGCTTTTATCACAGTACTTTGTTTGGATAATTTTTAAGTTTGTTTAAAATAATGACGGAATGTGTTGCGGTTTACAATGATTACAAATCAAACTGATTATTAAGGTTTTACTGTTATTTACCCTTCAAGGGCCACGAAGAATCTTGGTCTATGCTAATTTAGTGCAAAAAATTTTTTTTCCAAATGTTATTTAGATTTGAGTAGTTTGGATAGATAAAGTCGAAAACAGATATTTGATTAATTTTTATTTAATGAAGAGTTTAGGACTTTTTTCACGTATTTAAAAAGTGATTCAAAAAAATATATATATTCACAAAAAAACAAAGCGCTTGGTTATCCCACTGTTAAAGTAAGGTAAAGTCACAATTGACATGCGGATGGTCAAGGGGCCTGCTGGGTACACAAGTACCCAAACTTCCATCAGACGAATAGTTTCGGGGCGTTTCATACAAAAGCTTAGAGGAATGAGCATGTACACATAATCCATTTTAGTCTATTTGTAGTTTTGCTCTGTCTGAATTCATATTTAGCATTAGAGTACTTTAGAATTTATTCAAAACACATTTTAGCCACACAAAATTTTAAACCCCCACTTAGTACAAAAACATTTTATTTTACTTCACAAAAAATATCTCATCAAAAATTTCTTTTGACTTTTAACCAGTTGAAATACAGAATATTTTATTATTATTACTTCATAACATAAGTTAAAGGAAATAATAATTCGGGTTATCATTCCTTCCTACATGTTCTTTAGATTTAAAATATATTTTCGTATTTTGAAAAGTGAAACTTAAAATGTTAGAATAGGGAAGTGAAAACTTAAAATGTTAGAATAGGGTTTTTATATACCCACTTGAAACAAATTTTAGAAATAGGCTATTTAAGTATATTACTCTTAGAGGAAGTTTCAACTTTTCAGATAATGGTTTCCTAACACTAAGACAATACATTAAAACTTACCCTGATTTGAGATGTCGTTGCCGTGTGACGGTCCTGGCCTTGACATGTTACTTATGTTGGACATGTTTGAGATATCCATTCCTTCCATGTCATCATCGTCGTCCAGTGTCAGGTCCTCAACGCTGTCCTCATTGTTCACATCTTCCAGGTACTCCGTCTTAGGTTCTAACAGAGGCTCACTTATAGGTTCTATCTCTTTCTTCAGTACTTCTGGTGGTAACGAATTAGTATCTATCCTATTTACATCAGTCTGTTCAGGTTTAACAATGGCCGGCTTGACAATGGGGGTGGTGGTGATGGATGTAGATGTCGCAGGAATGTTAGGAACTGGGGTAGATTGAGCTTGACTGGGAAGATCACATGAGTTGCTATCTAAATGACTATCTCCATCATCCTGAGAGCTTCTTCTCACTCTTCTCCTTTTCCTAGATGAAGGCGACATACTTCCATCCGTAAGTGGACTGTCCGGCCTGGAAGGTTCGGGACGGCTTGAAGGGGCAGGTTGATTCGCTTTTCTAGGAGGAGGCGCTTTAGGCGTTGAACCCACATCCCTTGCATCTCCATCTGCTCCATTATCCGAGAGCCCTTTAATTTGTAATGATTCAGCAGCCTTCAAAAATGTTCCCAGTTGATCCTGAGAGATGTTTACCTCCCCCCTGTACATGTAGTCCATCATGGACTTAAGCTCCGAAAACTTCACATCCTTCAAAATGACTATTGGATGCTTTTCATAGTGCTGGCTCAGCAAGGTCTGTAACAACCAAAATCCAAATACATTACTTGAGATTTATATAACAAATACTAGATACATTTTAAAAAAACTGTCATACCATTTTAATGGCAAATGGTGTGCTAAACACACCTTTAATGGACCAATAGAGAACTTTGACATAATAAATTTAATTTTGGCGTTTATAATGTATTTTGTATATAGGCAAATTACAGAATTCTTTTATAAAACACACAGCATATTTAGCCAAAATGTATGATAATTGTAAGCTTATATATACTACTACCTATTCAAACAATTAATTTGTCAAACGATTGCAAAATGCAGTTTAGGGCAAAACAAATTACTTACAAACGTTCATAAATGAAATCAGCTTTATTTTAATTAGGTTTAAATAGATCAAAAATAACTGTGGTCCTATACCACCTATTCATGACTTAACATGAACAAAGTGTTTCTAGCCTGCTAACACAATTCAATAACATAGCTACATTGCTAAACCACCCTGGAGAGTTTGAAAACATGAAGCTAGTTTTACTTATTGATTATTAAAATGACATGTCTTGAGTCACAATTTGATGTAAGAGTATAGACATTCAACAAACAAAAATGTTTCTTAAAAATTATCGTCGATAAGCCTAAATGACACCCATTTAGTGCTCCATAAGCTGTCACTAAAACTGGAAGAAATTACAAAATCTAGCTATATGAAACTATCACAATGTGGAAGTGCCACTTACCTCCAAATAAGGGCTGCAAGCTGATAACACCACTTTATGAGCTTTCAGATATTGCCCCTCCGCAGCAAGTGTACAGTCCACAAGTGTTCCATTCTCCAAAAGAGTATCAAACACAGAGATCAACGTGGACTGGTGGTTGTTCCAGCGTAGGCAAAATTGTTGGTCAGCCATTTTTATTTGTTTCTAAAACAAATAGATCACTATTAGGATACAATTTATAAATTTTTCTCAAACATATATATGAGAGATGTATTTATAAGGTGTGGGTGGCCCCAGCCCCATCATTTTTTAACAACAGATAATTCTGTGGAATATTAACCAACCCTATGAATGCAGAGCGTCTCAATCCGAGACGTGCTGTTACTGTAGCCTGAGTGCTGAGCTCCTCGGATAGAGACGGTCATGACCGCCCGAGAAATGCCAATGTCTTCCTCAGAGACTCTCAGAAAATCACTGAATTAAGTGAATAGTATTGTGGTATGATTATAGGTTATTTGTGGTATAAATTCAGTGAATAGCATGTTAGAATAGCAGTTATTTAATTTAGATGAAAAAACAACAAAGAAATGTTAATAAATCAAATGTTTATTAATGTTTTACTAACACATGAAATTTCCCAGGGAAAGGCAATTTTAGCGCACTACTATGATTGAGACACCCAGCACTTAAAGGGTTTAATAATAGGCTATCGTCAGAATCTCACAACTATGCAATTTTTTATTCAAAATTCTCATTTATGTGTTAAGAGTAAACAAAGAAAAAAAAACTTTAAATTTAGTCTATTAGTACTCTCTGATACAGTAGTCCATCTACAATACGTCGTCGCAGCCTTAAGGCCTGTTCATACCGGGTGTATGTCCAGTACGCGGCCCTTTCTTACCGCACAGAAACTTCCAAATCGTCCACTTTATTTGCAGTCAGACAAGTAACACCCTCACTTATTTCTAGTGTACTAATATCAAAATGCATATTCAAAACAATGAATGAAATTTCCTTAAGGTTTGTGATATGCTACAGTACCCCTCCAGTAGGGAGTACCCTCCCTATTTTTTTTAAATTTAGGTTGCCAAAAATTACACATCAAAATATAGATTAAAGGAGTATTGTTTTTAAATGTTAAGTAAATACATTATTTTATTTTTGCAATAATAGAGCCATAAGTAAAACAAATAATATACCATAAGGTCATTAATTAATAATACTTCAAACACCAGCAACAAACAGACCACACGGCAGCTGAGCACGCGGTCTATAAGTGTTCACTGCGCATGGACGCCAAGAACGTTTCAGGAAAAGCGCTTTCTGAGCAATTCACGCTAAACCATCGCGGGCGTTCAAGACGCTGTAAACGCGCGGTGTGAACGAGCTCATATGATAACATGGGCAGATTTGTTACGGTAATAAAAAAAGTAGGCTAAAATGAGTTCATCACTGCTCCTGCTTCGACAACGTATATACGGGGTGCCCGTTTGATTGTGCCCCTTCACAATATATCTGGCACTTGCCAGCTCTAGGGTTAAAACATGAAGATAAGTACAATAGGCTCAGATATGTATAATAGGCACTAAATGAAAACAATATTTATACATAATCAAAGAATAAGTATTGTGAAGAATAAGTTTTGTTACGTTCGGCAACACAGAAAAGACTGACGGAACATACGGTTTTCAGGAGGTCGGATATGAGAGGTTCTGCTGTACTTCCATACCAAACTGTTGGAATGTGGTGACCTTAACCCTTTACCACTGACGTAAACCGTGCCCATCCTTTTAAAAGGACTTTTAGTAGAATGGCTAACTTTATTTTTTACAGATAAAAGGACCTGGCCTAACATGGTTTGGTGATTTGTAGTAGGTCTAGTTATAAGTGCTACTGAAAAGTGTTGCTTTATTTTTATTTATTGAAGATTTATAAGACTAATTTTTAAAGTAGGCATATTTTTTAAAAATGTCTTTCTTCTGGATGACCCATTTTGGTAAGTAAAAATTGCTTAAAGCAGTAAGGAAGCGAACTAAGTGGCCAGTCGCTTAACAACGTTTACACTATCTCTGGTCGACAACAGTAAGTTACGTCAGCTGTCTGCTGACGTAAACAAAGCAATTTATTATAGGATACTGAATAAAATGTTGTCATGGGAAATTTAATTAGTAAAAGTTAAGCGCAAACATGTTTTTGATACAGTCGGACTTGGTTATAACGTCATTGAAGGGACCACACAATTAATGACGCTATATCAGAGTGACGCTAAAAAAGAGGTAACATAATTTTAATTTAAAACCGAGGAAAAATAGGGAAACACATTTTTTACATGAAATTAAGACATTTAATGAAGGTAATTTGAAATACACCGCAAGTTAATATTTATGACTGACTGTACTACTCTATATAAAAAATCGAATTTTAAAATATTGCAATGCAAAATCGGCTTGGTGAATTCAACTGTTGGTTCGATTTTAAAAAACAAGCCCGAACACACGTCTGCTATCTTACGTCCTCAAACGCTCTTATAACTCACACCTTTTCTTCAGCAAAACCTTTCTCTTAACACTTGCCATTACTGTATTCGTAAATTAAAATAACGAAAAACAAACTGTTAAAGACATACACTGAACTAACGATATCTGCAAGAACTGTAGGTACGTACAATTGGCATCACAGTGCTTTGATGAGACGTGAGTCACTGACACTGACCTTGATGACCTGCGACAGCGGGTATAGAGTAGGGAAGGGGGTTGGGGTGGTTAGCCGTAAGACAGCAATAAAATGCCGTTTATAAAAATAGAATGTAGCTAAACAATAGCCGCAGCCCTCACGTTGCACCACCAAACGAACTTTCTCTATTTAGCTATATGTTGCCTTCATCTCAGCCCGAATTTATTGACGTTATATACGAGTATTGAGAATTTACTGACGATATATCCGAGGTTTTTTCCTATGTAAATACATAGTTTGGCGGGACCTAAAAATAAATGACGTTATATCCGAGTTGACGTTATGGCTGAGGCCGCAATAACCGAGTTGCACTGTATTATGTTTTGATTATCTGTATTCATCATTCATTAAGTACAGTTTCATAACCAAAAATATTTAGTTTGGAATTTTTCTTACCCGTCGTGAAATTTACGATAGTTTAACTTAAATGTCATTTTCAAGCAGATTAGCTCTCTAGGGTTGATAATATATTTCACGATTTTTTTCGGGAACGGGAAAACAGTCAAAACACAGTGAACCCTCAAAGGTAAAATAGTGAACCGCTGGAGGGATAAGGGTTAGGAAAGGGGGTTGAGAGTGTGAAATCAAGTTAGAATACAAGTTGGAAGTTAGTTCCTTGAAAGACGCACATGAAGTAACTTAGGCCTTGATTTGTCACTGCTAACCAGAAACTCATTTTTTATACAAAATTAAAAGCGATTAGAGGCACACTTCCGAGTGTCTCTGACGTAGGGTCAGCAAGAAATAGCATAAGCCTACTACAACCTGAAGAACAGTACATCTAAAACCAACAAGTTGTAATGTGACGGAATATGAAATAGGCCTAGGTGTCAACAAAAATAACCCTAGAACACAGGCGTCGTCTGACAGATGATACGCAAGGTGTCATTTCTACCCCTAACCCTCTTCCACTCCACGAAAATTCACTGAGGTCTGTGTAGCTGTCGGTTTTGGCCTACTATTGAAAGGGTATGGTTGGTGTTCGCTTGCGTACTTAGTTTAACGATTTTTTTTTTAGTATTTTAAGTTCGCGTAGTCAGGTCGACTACGGCTTTGTAAACAACGCACAGTTCGCGGCAGACTCGCAGCATGTATGGTGTCTTATAGCAGAATATAGAATATCTTGGCTTTTTCATGTGTTATGGTGTTAGTTAAACATTATATTATAATGTGTTGTATATAGTGCAAATATTTATTTGCATTGGACCAAATGTGCAGTAACATCTCCTACAGTCGTAAACCAAGGAGGTGGCCCCCGTGCACATTTTATAACATGATAACATCACTTAAAAACAATACATACGTATTATGCCAGAACAATTAAGATTTGGACACAAGACTTTTAAAAGATTAATTCAATGTTAATTTTAAGTTTTTTTATAATAAAAAAATTTCCCGCTCATTAACCCTCCAACGGTTACCGTCGATTCATCGACGCCACCACCGGTCGTCGAAGGTCCACCGTCGATCAATCGACGGTAGGTAAGCTTTAACAAAAAGCAATGGTGTGAATACATTTTCGATTAAAACTACATTGAATATAGTATCGTTGTTTTCTACAGATCATACGCTTTCCGCCGAGGTATGTTTCGTTTTGCTTACTCTATGCGTCAGAATTCTATGTTAATTAAAACATCGGTCTTCAGTTGCGCGGTTATGTCGCTTTGTTTACAATGGTGGCGTTACACGTTCTCGTCGCGTTTCTTTGGTGTTCTGACGTTTATTTCACCATTTTAAAATTGATAGCAGTGACTTATGTGTATAAAACTATATATTTTTATTTTACTTATTAAATTTTTAAAAACTTGGCTATCTTCAATTTTTGACTGGTATTTATTTTCTGTGTTTTGTGGGGGAGCAAACTTTGAAAAATCTCTTGAAAAAAATTTTTTTTATCAATTTTAATTGGATACACCCATCAAAACCAAGATGAAAATAAAACATGTTGCTTTTATCTTATAGATAATTTAATGTAGATTAAAATTGTGTATAATATGTTATAGTTACTATATTTTTACTATTTTATGTGGAATTTTTAGTAAAAGCCTGCAAAAGCGCCAAAATGAGGTGAACCTCAAGGGGTAAAATAGTGAACCGTTGGAGGGTTAAAAGTAGTTTTAAATTATTTTCAAAAAAGTAGTCTGCGAAACAACGCCTTTGTAACAACGCTTGGCTCAGGGAGCCTTGGTGTTAAAGGGATAATAAGCGTACTTCGAAACTGAATATTTACCATATCGTTATTGATTATAGTCATTTTTTCTACCCTAAAGAATTCTTTTCCCGAAGTAAGCTATGCTGATCTCCCGACTTAGTGAGCAGAGTTCCTACAATTAAGCTCTCAGGCCCACTAAAATGACATGATGGATAATGTAAGAAGATCCTAGTCAACGAAATTAATAATTCGAACTGAATTTCTCTTCTCGCCAAACGAATTAATAACCCGAAACGTTCTGTTCCGTAAAACGAGCTGGCTGAGATCCTACAATCAAGCGTTCTCAAGCTTCCAACGCATCATGGCGTTCATCCGCCATGATGCATAAAACCATTCAAATTTAAATACAAGTCCTTAGTTGACTCCGAAACACAGAAGATTCAAAGTCAATAATAAATAGTACGATTGTAACTCATCTAATAATAAGTGCAGAAAACAAGAAGAAATCTATTAAATAAAATAAATACCTTATATCACTAATGTCTATCTCATCGCAGCGTGTTGTCTTCTGAAACTCACAAGCAACAATGACGTAAAGTTGTCGAGGAAGGGTAGCGTCGGTTGTAAGCCGAGTGAAGCGGGAACACCTCGAAAACGGAAATTTTCTGTCGATTTCAGTTTCTTACCTGCGCAGCAGTCCAATTTGAAGCTTCTGCGCATGACGTCCACCTCGATCATCCCCACTACTCTGATGCAAAGAGCTGGTCGTATGCGTGAATTTCCTTCACTGAAGATTGCTTTGTTGCTTTTTCAAAATAGAATACAGTAACGATTTTTTCAAAAACTTATAAATGCAATAACTATTTATAATTATACTAATTTCACTTCCTAGGGGTATATAAAGAGTAGTTAAACTTGAATTCACCTTATTATTATTTACCAAGTTTGATGAACATAAACAACACAGTCATGGATGGTCTTATTGAGTATGATACCGTATAGAGATCACGTACATCTCAGAAAAATCCATGTCACACACGAATGAACAAACACTCTGGTCAAAACATGTAGCGTTATTACTTAGGTCAAGATAATCACACTTCAACGTATGAATTTGTGTTTGTTAAGCTATGTTTTCGTCTGGCAGTTTTTTACAAATATAATATTCTTTAGTATGAATAAAAATTATAAAAAATAAGTTTCATCATTTTTTTTAATATTTCTAATAAATATGGATATGTATTAGCTCTGAGGGGTGTTAGCAATTTGAATGACCATAATTGAATTTTTAATTTGAGTGAACATAAGAACAGCTGTTTCGCTGAACTGAAAACATTCCTTTTACATATCCATGATTGAACCATTTCCCTCAGGGAAGTAAATACAAACATTTTGACATAGCTATGTCTAAGCTCTTTGTTAGAAATTTGTAAGACCAACATTTGAAACATAAGAATAGCTATTTAGATGATAATACGAAAACAGTCCTTTAGACATATAAATTATCTAACCTATTTCCCACAGGGACGAAAATACATTTTTTTAAATTTGTGAGATGTAAAAGATTCAAACTGAAATAACATATAGATGGTAAATTCTTTGAATATGAGTTACGTAGACTGTAAGTTTTTATAGACAATGTATTCCTATATTGTCCTAATAATTCAGTCTTAAAAATCTTTGTACAAAAATAACTAGAGTTCTACTGGGCCGATTTCATTAATTCATTAATTCGAATGTCGTTAGAAAGCTTACATCCTGTAGATTTGCCAAAAAACATGAAAGTTTGATGTTTTGTAAGTATTTGTGTTGAAAAAGTAGAAAACATGTTTTTCATAAGAAATACATTGAAAACGGGGTTTTGCGAATTTCTTATTTGAAGGCAATTTTCGGCTACCTTTTTGTGGGTTTTCAAGAATTGCTGAATAGTAATTTGTATGAAATTGAATTCTCTTTCAGAAAATCACCTTCCATTTTGTTTGATATCCTCACCGTTCAAAATTTATTTACAAAAAACCAAACCTACTAACCAATTTGTTTGCGCTGAAGAAATACGAGACTTTTTCGTTAAACTTTGAACAACTAAATATAGAGTTACTGGACCGATTTCATTAAGATAAAAAAGTGTTTTACTTTTTATCCACAACTCCTAAAAAACATAAAACCTTCACATTTGTCTGTAAATCTACATGGATGAAGCTTTCTAACGACACGTTAATTAAAACAGTTAAATTGGTTTGCCGGTATTCTTCGTCTGATCATATCTTGTTTACTGTTTTGTTGGGGATATCCTTAACTTTTCTTTGTTTCCTTTTTGATGTTAACATTGAATATGAACTATAAATTAAGTACTTAGGAGTATATTTTATATTGGTCTAAAAATGAATAATTTATCTATTCGTTGGTGATGAAAACTGTTTGTTTAGGAGTATCTCATTTTTATGTCATACATCTCAATCTAGATACAGTGAAATACGATCCAAAGTAGTTGATGAAGTTGTAAATAACTGGGACATAATCGTCCTTCTATAACTGAAAACTCTGATAAAGTGTATACAAAGAATAGTGTATGTAAATAAATACGCAGCCGGTACGTTTGATTTTTTTTGTATCTAATAGAAGAAAATTTTCTTTTTCAAATACAATTTCGTTAGACTATCTCTGTTGAACATTTTTTTATTATACAGTATAATCTTAATTTTAATAAATATTCCTGTAAGGCACACTTTTGTAATGACACTATTATGCAGTTTGTAACTGTCTTAAATAAAGATATTTGAGTTGATATTGTAAATAAATATTATTTATTTTTATTTATTTCACCAGAAATATATGTAGCATTTTTCTAGCGACCGTTGTATTTAATTTCAACGGGCTCTGTTTCTATCAAAGACAATTTGTAATAAAAAAATGTATAATACGCATAATAATATAAACACATTTATAATAAAATTGTTTTTGATTTCATGGTCGCCATTTCGATAATCTAATCTAATCTAATTTACTTATAAAACTACACCAAAATGCGTGTATTAACTTCCCTGTGGGTATTAAAAATCCAATACTGGTAGTTTCTATGGAAACCTGTTACATGTTTTCCATCTTAAAAATCACCAACACCCCCCAGATCCAAGACGTATCCATGTCAAAATACAAATCATTTCATAAACAAAAGAGTTAATGAGATTTACTGTACCCAAATTTTTAATAATAGTTATCATTAATAGCCGAAATTAATTGTGCCCCGATGGTTAGCCATCATGCAAACAAATTGTAGATCTGGAACATTTGAATTTTAATCGTTACATTTTTGGGTTTGTAGAACAAAGTTTTTCAGGTTTTAGCCTCATAATAAATTATTATACACAAATACACAGTACCTCCTTTGATTAAGAGCCTCGGCAGTAAACAAGTCAAACAAACATACTGACATAATATACTTTCTCCTAACAAACTAATCCCATTTAGTTTACATACAACTAAATGCTTATGTACAACTTTAATGAAAACAATCCATTATAGGCCTACTTATTAAAATATTTAACAAATTTAACGTTTTAAACATAGAGTTTTTATTGCAGACATTATACTTTTATTAAGGCTGTCATAATGCCCAGAACTGAAATGTTTGTATTTACTTCCTGTGGGAAATAGGTCAGATCGTTATTAAAGGGAATTTTTTCACTAACCATGAAGTCACTAACCAAATGACATCACTGTTTCAAATTTTGGTTGCGCAAATTGCCAATACCCCTCCACAGAGCTAAGACATATTCATGTCAAAATGACACACGGGAAGGGATTTTCCGGTGGTGAGAGGTTGGTAAAGGGTATGGAATATCCACCGAGCAAATGTTCGTGATACCTGCCAGGGAAATTTTGAAGCAAAATCTTTAGTTTCAGTCAATTTGGAACCGGTTTGATATAATTTTTGATTAAATTGTTCTCTCAATCTGTAATCAAATTTTAATTTATTAATGAAAAGAGTTATCTATTTAATTCAATTGAAAATTATTTATTTAAGAAAATATTACTGAATAATTTAGTTGGGGTTTTATCGTTATTAATTTATTTACGATTTTAGGTTAATATTTTGCCACAGTAAGAAGTATGTTGATTCCTAACATTATTAAGTAGTGTAGCCTACTTCCCGTTCAAAGTACAAGCTTACTTCGTGTGTTAAAATATTTTCTTTAGATTATTTTATTATTTATTACAAGTCGAGAAAGGCCTGAGGAAGCTAGGGAGAAGGAGGGAAGATTCAAGAAGCAGATACCTATGGATACAGTGTTTTGGTAGGCCAAGTGCCATATAAGGGTAGGCCTGCCAATGGCCACAGCAGTAAGACTATTATTCTGAATACATGAATAAACACTACATAAATAATGACATAATGGAATAAGTACAGACCATTTTTTACTATAAATTTATATTTAAATACAAAAAAGGTTTCTATTTCAAAATTAAGAATATTAATTCTATAACTTGTTTAACAAAAACAACTTTTAGTATTTTAGTTGTTAAATCATAATGAGTACATGACTAAATGCCCCAGTCGCAACAGATCTGCATCCTAAGCCAGTTTCTATTCATAAGCTAGATATTTGATTCTTGGAAACCAATAACATAAAGGGATCAAAGAAAAAAGCCAATATTTTTGAAAAGAAAAACCAACAATTTAGTACTACGTACCAAGCTTGGTGGGGGGGGGTTTCCCCACCATACAACTTGAACAAATAATTTCACTTTGTCTCTCTTGTTTTTATTTTCAGAAATGGGGTGATTATTTTTGAAAAAATAAATTATTAAATTATATTTTGATAAACTTTGAAGAACATGATAGTTTTATTACTGATTGTTCTTTTTAAATTTACTTACAGGAGAAAGTATGTGTCAGTCCACTGATACCGTTTATTTAGTGGAGAGGTGCAGTGACGTGCCAGCGGGAGTGACGCCACAAATATGTTTCAACATATTGACGCCAGTAGTGGCGACGCGCCACCTGTACTGACGCGTCACTTCCTGTGGCCGTGTAAACAACAGTGCCAGTGCTAGTGACGGACTTCTACCTAGTCGGTCGTTGTTTTATGTGTTGATACTTAGGCTTACCATATATGTTTTGTAAGGTGAAGAGTTGTGACGGTTTCATGGCAGAAACAGATGATGGAGGAACTGAATAGTGATGAAGTCGATAGTAGTCGGAATGAATACAAAGTGAAAGTGTTAAAAATAGAAAAGGGGAAGGTTAAGATTCGGAGTAAGCAGAAGAATACTAGAATTGTAGAATCTAAAAAGAAGGAAGAGAGGTGGAAGCCGGACGAGATTGAAAAATTCCTTGAATTGTACGAACGTTTTCCCTGCTTGTGGGATTACAAAGTTCCTCAATATAAAGACCGGAATGCAAAAGAACACGCATGGGGTGAAATAGTCAAACTCATGAATAAAAAGGATTTAACTGTTAAAAAGGCCAAAGATAAAATCCGTGTTCTACGGAACACCTATAGCAATGAATTGGTGAAAATCCAGAAGAGCAAGTCATACACACCGATCCTCAGATGGTTCAATACTATGCACCGCGTGGTGGGGCAAGTTGTGCAGAGTCGAGGGAACCAGTCAGTTGCACTTTCTAAGGTATGCATGCCTTTTACTTTCTCCCCATGTGCATACTGGGATGGTGGCGACATCCTGTAATCCAGCTACTTGTAGGTCATGAATTGTGGATAGCTGTGAGCGATGGTCGGTGGGTGTAGTGTTCTCTTGTGTGCACTAACGTCCGAACTATTGAATACTACGTTAATCCACAAAAAACTATCCTCATAATTAGACCAATTCGTAATTCAGAGGGCGTAGTTCGGATTCCACGTTTAACTGTAGGTCCCTTAGTTGCCATCGGCTGTTGGGATATTAATTAACAGTCCTATCTAAGGAACATGTCAGCCTTAGTCAGTAACAAGACTACGAGATCGCGCCACAATCATCCTACACTCAATCCTCATTCATACTTGCATACTTGGCTTAAAATACCTACCTTGTGGTATGGTCGCCATTTCAAATAATCTAATCTAATCTAATCATAGTATATAGAGAAAGTATTGTTTTCGTCAAAATTTTCGAATTTGAGTTGAGAGTAGATATATACGTTTTGGGGTCCCCTGAATACTAATAAGTGGGATTCAACATAATGTCAGTCCGTGTGTCTTTATGTCTGTGTGTGTCTGGATGTGTACAGGACCACAGCCTACACCGTTGGTCTGATTTAGATGAAATTTGGCATGTATGTGTATATTCACCCTATCTCCAGGCATTTTTCATTTTTTTGAATTTTTGATTTTTAAGGGTAGTTCAGCCTAAACCTCTTAAAAACGTGAAAAATTCAAATTTTTCAAAAACGGCTCTAACGATTTTGATTACAATTTGATAGTTTATAGTGCACAGAGTACTAAATAATTTGACACCACCCGCATGTCTGTAAAAATGACGGTTCAAAAGTTATTGGCTTTTAAATTTAAAAAATCTATTTTTTTAATTTTCTGCGAAAACAATAAAAGTAAAGTATAAGTTGACTGGCACCATTGAAATCAGCATAAAAAACTAAACGAATTAGTATTTTGAATTATTTGTCTACGCCTAACGCTTCTAGAGAAATGTTAAATTTACTGTCCATGTTAAACACAATACGTTGTACGTTTTAGAACATACCCCCACAGGACCTTGTTTGCTTATTTTGACCAAATGTACCACGTCATGAAGTTTGGTGATGGACTTAACAGACAAAATACAGCTGAAAACTACAGCTAATTTGTCTGGGCTTTCATAAACCCAATGCCCAGACTTGTTACAAAGTTAGACTACGTTTTAAAAAGTTATAATAGGTAGTGAGGCATAATTCAACCTGAACCTTGGGTTTTTATTGAAACGACGCCGTGTCCTGTAAATCCTGCTATTTGAAGATCACGAATAGGATATTTGTGGATAGTTATGAGCGATGGTCGGTGGATTTGACTTTCTCTAATCTAGTGTGTATTGACGTCCGCACTATTGAGTGCTATATTCATCCGCAATATACTAAATACGCCTTCGGTAAGTTATTTTCAGTGGTGATTCCACCAAGGATTGACTGGTAAGATGGCGGCAGACCTCTTCATCCCTGCGAGTCAGAATGGTACACGGATAGCTCTAAGGGAAGTAAGGGAACTGGAGCTGGAATACTGGGGGTGCAAGATAAGGTAAAGTTCTGCGTTCCCATGGGGGATCTCCCCACAGTGTTCCAGGCAGAAGTGGCAGCCATTATGGAATGTGCTCTGTTCAATCTCAACAGAGGTGTCAGGAACAAGAACATTTCCATTTTCTCAGATAGTCAAGCCACCCTCAAGGCTCTGGACTCCTGTACCTTCGACTCCAAGTTAGTGTGGGAATGCCGCAACGCGGTGTCTTCTCTTGGCAGTCACAACAACGTTACCCTTTGCTGGGTCCCAGGACACTCAGGTATTATGGGCAATGAAATAGCTGATCGTCTGGCGAACGATGGCGCTTTGATCCCATTCGTGGGTCCACAACCCTTCTGCGGCATCTCCAGGGCGCATGTGGATCGAGAGATCAACACGTGGGCACGTGAGTGTCACCGCAGGAGATGGGCGGAGCTGCCCCTACTGAGAGTAAGTAAACTGTCTCTCAGCTCTCCCTCTTCAAGGATCGCTGAGGATCATCTACAGTTAGGTAGGTCCGAACTCAGACTCATTGTAGGTCTCATCACGGGACATGGACATATGAGGAAACATCTTGCTCGAATGGGACTCTTCCCCGGAGATCCAATCTGCAGGAAAAGTGGGCAGTCCGAGGAGACTGCTGATCATCTGCTGTATGACAGTACCGAGCTTGCCGGGGTGAGAGCTGCCACTCTCTGCGTCATGGAGAGGGGTCGTCACCTTCCCCGGGAGGAGCTAGTGGGGAGACTACGGCAGTTTGTCAGGTTTTTAAACTTGGAAGGTCCGTGAAACATTCAATCAACAGGGGTGCACAAAAAGCCACTTGGCTGACGTGCTATAGGAACTCTGTTCCGCCCCTTTTTGTAATGTATTGTAATGTAATTCATCCGCAAAGACCATCCTCATTATTAAGACCAGCACGTAATTTAGAGGTAAAAGTGGTCCGGATTCCACGTTAAACTGTAGGTCCCTTAGGTGCCATTGGCTGTTGGGCTATTGTTATTAATTAACAGTCCTGTCTAAGGAACATGTCACCCTTAGTCAGTAACAAGACTACAAGATCGTTCCACAATCATCTTACACACATTTTCATTCATACTTAAATGGCTTAAAAATGTACTTACCTGGTTAAGTTGCAATTTCAAAAGGTAATTTAATCTAATTATTGCTATCAGTGTTATTATTTATAAATGGTTTTATTTCTAAATTCTAGTGTTTATATTTTAAATATTTGTATAGTGTCTATTCCAAAATTATTTTCATTTTATTTTGTTCTACGTAATATGAACAGTCTGTAAATAATCGCATGTCTAATTGTTTATGCGCATATTGAATTATGCCTACATTTAAAATTTTCTACTGACTCCTTGTTGGACGTCCCCCTGATATGGCAGAAACATGAAAGTTCCTTAAAAAGTTTCAAAAATATCATATCTCTTGGTGCTGTACCAAATCTTAATGATTTATCCGTGAACAGGTCCACAAAAATATGACATTGTTTTTTTGCAGAAAACTACTTTGTGAACATACATAATAAATACACCATACTGCAAAAAGGAAAAATCTCCGGTAATAGTGAGACACCGGAGATGACCTACTCTTTAAAACCCTGTACATAAACAGTTAAACAAATAAAATAGGGTTTTAATTTGATGTCTGTTTTCAGAAACCGTCACTCTCTCAACTAGATGAAGATGAGGAGGAACTGGATGAAACCGAAATGCAAAGAATTGGGGATACTGTTGAACCACTGTCTCCTGCAACTTCTGTCACTATACCAAGAGGAATGCCAGAAACTTCTAAAACTAAGCAAACTCATCCGTATGTAAGACCTTTGTCAAAGAGAGTTGCAGAACAACGTTTAAACAAAATAGAAACTGCTGTTGATGAGCTGAAAGTTATTATTAATCAGGTTTTCAGCCACGCAAGTTCCAATGTAGAAACAAATTGTGAATTTGATATGTTCAGTAAGTTAGTTTCAACCCAATTGAAAAAACTTCCAGAGTTTGAAGCGTTGGCTGCAATGCAGGAAATCCAGTCCTGCCTGATTCGACGTAGAATGGCCTGTGCAAACAGGTCAGGTAGAATTGTTCAGGAACCACCATGGGATGATGGTGCTTACAACACCAACAACGATAATACAAGTTCCGTTTCTTCGCCAAGCGTTCAAGAAGACAGCAACATCGAACCTGAGGATAAAGACTTAACTTGCTTAGAAATATCAATGATTAATGATCAGTGATCATTTTCTTAAGACTACAGTTTTCACGTGCAAACAGAAACAATTTAATCGAGTTTTTTATTAGTGTTGATTTAACATTTATATAATTGAATATTACTGTTGATTGTTTCTTTCGTGGTCAATACTTTTATTTCATAAACAATATTAAATTTAAATTTTATCAAATAAGTTGTAGTTAGTGTGGTATTGAGTTAACATGAAAATACCTTTAGGTTACCTTATAGGGTGTTTCTTGGTCTTGGAAACAGTTTTTGATTTTCAAAATACATGTACAATTTATTAAGTTTACTCTAATTCATTTTTAACTTTCTACCACTTTTAGGATATTATATAGAGAGAGTATTGTTTTCGTCAAAATTTTTTTTATGAGTTGAGACTGGATATATCCGTTTTGGGGTCCCCTGACTCAACAAAGTGGGTTTCGACGTGATGTCTGTCTGTCCGTGTGTGTCTGGATGTATACAGAGCCACAGCCTACCCCGTTGGTCCGATTTAGATGAAATTTGGCAAGTATTTATATATTCACCGTATCTCCATTATCTCCGTAACTACTATCAAATGCAGGGGTGCAAGGTAAATATAAAAAAAGTATAAGAACTAAATATTTTTTTGTGTCATCATATGTTTTTATCATTTCTTATATGTACTTTCTACTACAGATAAATGATTATCAATGCCTGTTCCTCTCGCCGATAGTAAAGGAAGGCTGGAAAAATATTAACCTAGACATTTTAGTTTGAAACTTCACATAATGAAATTGTTTTTCTTTTTTGCGTATTCATGTCAAGTTGTTAATAAACTAATGTGCAAAATTAAGTAAAATGCTGTAATCTCTACAGAAAACCCTTATTAAAACTTGAATACGGTATGTGAAAAATTATCGTTTGAACTGGTCTTTCACTACAGAAAATAAAAGACATCAACAAACCTATAATACCCCCGTCGCAGCAGACCTGCGTACTCAGCGAATTTCCAAATCAATTATATAATAATAATATTTGACAAGTTTTATAAAAATCTGTCAATAAACGTGAGAATTATTTGCCTATTCTCCATAAGCTTAACATGGGAAAGAGTGTGCAGGTTCGCTGCTGTGAGGAACACTGAAAGTAGGCATTTCTAGCATAAAAATTTTTATTTTTAACATTTATAACAACTTTCATCAACATCTGTCCATAAATAAAGGACTTTGCCTATTCCCTATATGATTAACATAGGAAAAGAGTATGCAGGTTTGCTGCCATGATAAACACATAAACTATGATTTTTAAGCATAAATAGATGAACCTCAACCACATGAAGCTAAATATGAAGTTTCATCAAAAAATATACATTGATAAGTGAAATATTAATTTTCCCTATCCTCCATAAGATTAACATTAGAGCCCCACAATACAACATACTGTGTTTAGATTTTTTAATATCTCAGTAACCGTTGGAGATAGAGAAAAACTTTAAGGAACTTAATTGTGTAGTTTTTTTAAGCTGATTCCAATGGTGAAATAAAAAATTAGAAATTTTTTAAAATTACATGTGAAAAACGCAAAAAACCCCATTTTGGGGTACAAAACCCCCCCAAACTACCCGTTCCCATGGACCAATATGTCTGGTTTACGAACTCGTCCGAGCATTTGTAGGAATACACGTCTCTACCAAATTTGGTCTCGATCGGACCATTTTTACGAGAGTTATCGTGTTCACAGACACACACACATATATATATATATATATATATATATATACATATATACATATATATATATATATATATAAATTTTAACGACTGTTGTTTTTGGACTCTGGGCACCTAAAGAAGAAAAAATAACATGGTCTCGGGCTTAACTCTTGCCATGAGACCTACGGTAATAGCTTCTTCCCTATGGGAAATTCGCTAAAATGAAACTGTTTGTAAAATTTTGCACTAATAAACAAATATTATAAAACAGATTCTCTTTGTATACATTTGCTGTATAAATATTTCAATCTATTAAATTTTTATTCTTTTATTAAAATGGCTCATATTACAATCTACTTGTTTCTAAAATATTTTTATATTTTCTTTAAAAATTGAATTAATGAAATGAATCAGAGAAAAATCCTTTTTATACAGTAATTAGATACCATTTAGTATTATTGTATGGCTTGCTCAATAGTTCAAGTGAAAACACCTTGCTACTTAAAATTAAGACAACTTATGTTGAAATCTATATAAATAAAATTAGAGTTTTGTCTGTACATTGCTCAGAATTATTATTTTTTTAGTTATTCTTACTTATCGTGCGTTAGAGAAGCCGAAACCGGTCTTATCTCAATTTTTGTCTGTTTGTCTGTGACGCTCCAGGAGGCATTTTACGCCGTCTTCTCCGAAAAAACGGGAGAACTGATTACAATAAAACTTATTTCATGTATTCTCTACATTCCAGAGAAGGTTTTTAAATGCTTGAAATCGCCCGCCGCCCCTTGAAAAGTAAATAACGAGCATTTAAAAACCCACTTTTACGCGATATTACTCGCATTTTGATTCAGTTTTCAATGAATAACCTACTGGTAATAATCAGCTCTCTTTGTAGTTTAAAGATTTAATAGAAATAAAAACAAATAGCTGCCAAATCAATATTGAACCATATTAGAACATGACTCTCCGATACCTCTCACCTTTCCGGGCTCTTTTGGGTGTTTCCGAGAGAGCTGGCTGCTTTCACACTGGTGCATCACTTTCGGTAATAGAATGTTAAGTCGTATATACTGTAGTAGTTACTTGACTCGTATTGCACATCGTTGTGAGATGGGGGGATCTCAACTGAATTGTCAAACTTTTTTTAAATACGTCTTTAATTCCCAATAATTAAATTCATGATTAAATATGAGTGGTAATACAAGTTGTATCCATAATTATACAACAAGTGTATATGCATATTAGTTAGCTTATCATCAATACATACACATTAAAAATTCATCTCGTAAATTGTCATTAAGATTCATTAAATTAAATCTCATATATATTTTTTATGTGTATGTTTTTGACACATTTACTATTGCAGGCTTCCATCAAATTATTATATACATATTATTCTATTTCTCTGCATACAAATTGTATAATGAATTAAAACAAGTAGCCTTACTACGTTTTATACTGTCCCATTAATTAAGTCTCCAAATAAGTCTCAATGGATTTTACAGTCTCTGTAAATTAAACCATGTGACTGAAATGTTTTAGAACTAAATTCTGACTTAAACTGTGCAAAGTAGATTGTTTATTTAATTTTCCCTCAACTGAAATGCTTCCAACTGTAGTTTTTGTTCCAACACATTCCGTGAGAAGCACTCGTCTTAGATGGCTGATGCTGCGTTTTGTAAAGTTTTATTTACAATCTGTTTTGTTGATAACTGTTTAGTAAAAAAGTTTAAGTGTAGAATAAGTGTGCATGTGTGTTGTGTGTAATTATTTTACATAAAATAAAAATGCCAGATGCAGAGCTGTCGAGTGGCCACCACGGTAAAAGTAGTAATACAACTTTTTCAGTTAGGCCTAGACGTAGGCCTGCAAAACGTACTTTTGAAAGCTATGTAAAACTAAATTTTAATAATACGGTGAAGAATAAATGTTTGACCCTTATTACTTTATGTATTTGCAAGGTTTTAGCGAGTTAAATATTTCCACAAAATTGAATAGCCACTGTACACACGAGTCACCGCTATTTTCTACCTCCAACCTTGGTCTCTGAGTGTGACAAGGACACGACTCGCCCACTCGCCAGGCAACATTGTACAACAGGCCAACGAGCATTGTGGGATTGAAGATATCTCGATCTGGTTGCTAGTTAACAACGCGACGGCCCTGATAAATGTTTAGTTAACTTACAATCATTATCTTATTCACATTAATTATTATTAAATTTCTTGTAATTAATTGTATGTTGATTTATAGATTATTTAATTTCTTCACCGAGTGAGGTTAGAGATTTTTTGTACTATCAAAACGTAAGAGGCCTGAGATCAAAATGTAAGCTATTTTTTACCAATTTATTAAGCTGTGACTATAATATTATTTGCCTCACTGAAACTTGGTTGGATGAGACAGTTCTCTCATCAGAACTATTCCCTGATAAATTCACAGTTTTTAGACAGGATGGTCGATTTAAGATAAGAGGTGCAGGTGTATTGATAGCTGTTGATAATAACATTTGGAAGGCGGTGCGAGTTCCTCACTCTGTGTGTGATGCAGATATTATCATTGTTAAAATTACGAACATGAAAGGGTTCAGTTTCGTTTTATGTACGGTTTATTTCACACCTGGATGTGATCAAATGGTTTATAATCAGTTTTTAGATGTGGTTGGTGATGTTTGTATGGGCTCTGATTTGAATATCTGTATAGTTGGCGATTTTAATCTTCCATTAATAAGTAATAGTAGTTTCAGTTTATCTAGAGGTGGCGGAGTTTATTCAGAGCTTAACAACTTTCTGGAATTTCACAGTCTTTCGTTGTGTAATGTTGTGGTAAATATTAACAATCGCACACTGGACCTTGTTATCAGTAATATTGCCGGCTTATCAGTGGAGAGGGAGGAGGAATGCTTAGTGCCAATTGATAATCACCATCCTGCTCTATCTATTCATTTATCTACACATTTGGAACACTGGTCTTTTACACCTTCTAATGAATGTAGTTATAATTTCACTAGAGCAGATTTTGTGGGTCTTTATAACACGCTGGCGAGCTGCAATTGGGAGAGTTTGTTTTTTATTAATGATCTATTAAAATGATTAATTCATCTATTCAAAAACATGTTCCAAAGGTTGTTGGTAAAGCTTATAAATATTCAAAGTGGTACACTAGAAATATCATTCAACTGTTAAAACTAAAAAACATTTACAGGCGAAAATTTATTAGAACAAAAAATCTTAGATTTTTTAATGAGTTTAGCAAGTTAAGTTAATGAGTTAAGACTTTAATTCGCCGTGAATATGATAAGTACATTTTAAATATGGAGTTTAATATTAAGAGGGATTCTAAGTGTTTTTTGGAATTTCGTTAAAAATAAAAAAACTAAAATAATAAATGGAATTAATGAATTTCATTGGGGTGACGATAAATTTCAGAATGGTGTATCGGTGGCAGATGCATTCGCTAGCTATTTCAGTTCTGTTTAGGATTCCGGTAATAACTATAGTATTTCAGACATTGTTGAATCGTGTGTTAAGCGTGGCGCCACTCTCTTTTGTTACGTCGTATCCATCCAGAGGAAATCAAAAAAGCAATTAAAAGTTTACCTTCAAAAAAATCCTTTGGTCCTGATTTTATTCCAGTTTATGTTGTCAAAGGTTGCTCTGATATCTTAATCAAGCCTTTATGTTACATATTCAATCTTTGCTTGAAATCTTGTGTATTTCCTGATCTTTGAAAGTTGACTAGAGTAATACCTCTGTTTAAGAAAGGGGATAAGCAGGAGGTTTCAAATTTTAGGCCTGTGTCGATACTTTCTACCCCAGCCAAGGTGTTCGAAATAGTTTTATATAATAATATTTTCCCTCATTTGAAGTCACACATTTCACTTAGTCAACATGGTTTCTACCCATCTCGGTCAATCACCACAAATCTATGCAGTTTCGTTAATTATGCTTCTAGTATTTTAGATTCAAAGCGTCAGGTTGATGTAATTTATACAGACTTCCCAAAAGCATTTGATAAGGTTAATCATCTGATTCTTCTTCGTAAGCTACATTTTTATGGATTTTCGAATGATTTACTTAAATTTTATGCCTCATACCTCAAAAATAGAAAACAGTATGTTTCTTTCGATGGCTTCAAATCACATTTTTTCTGTTCCTTCAGGGGTACCTCAGGACAGCAATCTTGGGCCCTTAATGTTTAATATATTCATCAATGATCTTCCTGATTCTCTAAAAAATAATGTTCTATTGTATGCTGATGATTTAAAATTATTTAATGTCGTCGACAGTATTGAAAGTTTTTCTTCTCTGCAGGAAGACTTGAGCTTGCTGGACACCTGGTGTGTTAGTAACAGGCTTAAGTTAAATCTTTCAAAGTGTGTGGTTATGTCTATCCATCGTGGGAGAAATCCTATTTTGTTTCCTTACACGTTAAGTGGCGTTACTTTGGATAGAGTTCATGAGTTTAGAGAGTTAGAGTTTATCTTTTAATAACCATATAATTACCTGTGTTAACAAATCATATAGCTTACTTGGTTTTATCTACAGAATGTCTCATTATTTCAGGGATATAAGCACTGTCAAATTACTCTACACATCTCTTGTTCGTTCTAGGCTTGAATTTGCTTCTATTATTTGGTCTCCAAACTCATTTATATACACATATATGTTGGAAAAAGTTCAAAAGAAATTCTTGAGGATGCTCTATTTTAGGTTTGTGGGTATTCCTAATCATCAGATTTGGTTAATTAGGCATAGGGAGATGTTAGAAATGTTTGGGTTTCAATCACTAGATTTAAGGAGAAAGGTAGCATTGTGTTATCTGCGTGACGTGGACGACCCTGCTGCGACCTTGGCCGGTGTGTCGTGGCATGTGCCGCGATACGGCGGTCGAGCGAGCAGGGCGCTTTATCAGTCCTTCGCCAGGATTGCGGGTCACGGCAATTCTCACCTTTGAATGAGGCTGTGCTGCTGTTTAATTCATTGAATAACAATATAGATATTTCTTTTCACCGTGCCAAGTTTAAACGAATATGCCGCCAGCTTCTAACCTAATTATCTTTTACTTTATGTTATCGTAAATATGTAGGTCAAAACATTCATGTTATTGCATCATTTCTGTTTGTCACAGCCCTTAATATGGTAAAGTTGATTTTTGTTTACTGAAATTGTATGTTTGTTTCATGGATTTTAAGTGTTCACTTTATTTTATTTTTATGTACAAGTTACATTTTATTTTATTATTTTAATAGGTATAAGTATAGTTTTGTTTCAGTTTGTATTCCTGGTCATGTAATTTTTTTAATAATTTCAAGTTTCCCCTATAATTGGGCAATAGTGCCTGTTGGGGCGGCATTTGCAGCAATATTGTGTAAGACAATGAAATGTATGACATTAACTATTGTATTTTTGCTGCAACAAAGGTATTTATTATTATTATTATTATTATTATATGACTCCACCCACATGTCTATCAATCAAAAGTTATGGGCTCTTAAATGTCGAAAAAATAAATTTTCAATTTTCTAAGTCTAAGTGCCCAATGTTATTCTTACGTAGGATATTTAAAATTCCATTTCTTCCTTATTCTCCAACCGTTTCCCATCAAAAAATCTTTGTGTTACCGGTGGAGAGGGTCCCCCCAGAAGGTTCTAACAATTAATTTAACTTTGTTTCTCTTGTTGCTTTTTTCTGAAATTGGGTGATTATTTTTGAAGCAATAAATTGTTAAATGATATTTAGACAAACTTTAAAGAATATGATAGTTCTATTGCAGATTGTGGTTTTTTAAATTGACTTAAGGTAGAAAGTATATGTCAACCTACTGACACCATTATTTTTCTTTGGAGCTTCTAGTGTAGCTTTTCCTACGATGAGTCGTAGGAACTTCTTCCCTGAACTTCTCGTTGGCGTAACTAACAACAGCTCCCATCGTGTCTGTGACACAGCGGGGACTCGTGATCTAGCAGCAAATCTAAAGACTTTTTCTCCTTTTTGGACCGTTTTCTCTAATCTTCCTCATACACATAACATATGTATGCGGCACCCAAGATTTATCTTGATCACAAATTTTAGACAGATAGAATGATACGTAAACATTTTCATAAAGTCTGTAATGTTCCTTTGGCGCTTTTCCTTCTTTTTTAACACAATTATAAAGAAAACTGTCAGCAGAGTTTTTATAGCCATGATTAGATATTGTACTGAAGCACATAATGTACAGGAAACGGAAACATCAACTTAGGTTGACAGTAAAACAATACACTCTGTTAACACAAAAATGGACCTTTTGGCCAAAAAATGTTTTGCAGTAGTTCTACCAACACCATCCCATTCACTACATCACATTTTTATTAACTATAGTTAAAAGCTGTTAAATTCTTAAAAAACTAATTTAACTCTAAAATGAAGTGAAAATGGTGGGTGATACAGTTTTTACTTTCTCCCCTTAAACATAGTAGGCCTACATGGAGAAAGTATTGTGTCCGTAAAAATGTTTGAATTTGAGTTGAGAGTGGATATATCCGTTTTGGGGTCCCCTGAATCCAAAAAAGTGGATTTTGACATGATGTCAAAATAGTAGGGTAGTTCACCCTTAAAACCCCTAAAAAATGTAAACAATTTTTCAAAAATGGCTCTAACGATTTTGATAATTTTTAGTGCACAGAGCACTAAATAATATGACGCCACCCGCATGTCTGTAAAAATGACGGTTCTTAAGTTATGGGATTTTAAATGTAATTTTTTCAGCGAAAACAATAAAGGTAACGTATAATTTGACTATCGCCATTGAAACCAGTTTGAAAACTAAACAAATTAGTATTTATAAATTATTTATCTACGTCTAATGGTTCAAGAGACAAATACAGTTTACTGTCCACGGCCAATGTTATTCTAATGATTCTACATGTTTTTCTAATGTAGGATATTAAGAATTCAATTTCTTCCTTATTTTCCAACAATTTTCCATGAAACTTAGTATGACGCGTAAGGTCAAATCACTCAACAAACCCCGCTCAAAAAAGCTGTATCACCGGTGGGGTGATGGGGGCCCCCCATAATATTCGAACAATTAATTCAAATTAAATGGTTTATATACCTCTCTTTACAATCTTAGTAGTTGAAGTGGCGCAACTATAGTTTCGGCCTAATTAGGCCATCATCAGGCACATAATAATTTCTTGAATTTTCATTTCATTAAATAAAACTTGAACAAAAACAAAATTCCAAAAAGTAAATAAACAAAAATAAAAATAATTACACAACTGACAAAATTTTAAAAAACAGCTGACACTTGAGTACACAGAATATCAGCATGTTAATTCGGTACGTAGTTCCCCTTCTCGCCTTCCAGTGTTCTAATAGCGGTGTTATAAATAATATATATGATTATGGTTCTTCCTTAAGCAACAAGTTTAAACAAATAATGAAAAAAGAAAATGTTGCCGTGTCTTTCAAAACGAGAAATAACTTGGGAATGTTATTCTAAGAAAAACCTAATATATCCACCTCGAATTACGATAAATCAGGTGTATACAAAATTAATTGTTCAGACTGCCATAGATATTATATAGGACAAACCTCACGCTCCTTCAATACACGTTTTAAAGAACATATACCAAAGAAAACAACATCTAAACAGACGTCAACATTTGCAGAACATTTAATTTCCCACAACCATAGTTACAATAGTATTAATGAAAATATGGAACTACTTCACTTTTCACAGAATAAATTCAAAATTAACACACTCGAAGAATTCGAGATTTACAGAGCTTTTAAATCTGACAGGAACAATATATTAAACGATCAACATTTCTTCCAATCGAATATTATTTATAACCCCGCTATTAGAATACTGGAAGGCAAGAAGGGGAACTACATACCGAATTAACATGCTGATATTCTGTGTAGTCAAATGTCAGCTGTTTTTTAAAATTGTGTCAGTTGTGTAATTATTTTTATTTTTTTTTATTTACTTTTTGGATTATGTTTTTGTTCAAGTTTTATTTAATGAAATGAAAATTCAAGAAATTGTTATCCTTGTGCCTGATGATGGCCTAATTAGGCCGAAACTATAGTTGCGCCACTTCAACTACTAAGATTGTAAAGAGAGGTATATAAACTATTTAATTTATACTTAACAATCTGGAGGCTTAATAATATCATAATGAAATTAATTTAACTCTGTTTCTCTTGATGTTATTTTCAGAAATTGGATGATTATTGAAACAATAAATTATTATTATAGTTATACAAATCATATAACAATAAATTATAAACTTTACAGAATATTATATTTTTATTACAGATTTGTGTTTTTAAATTTACTTAAAACTACTAGGGAGAAAGTATGTGTCAGTCCCCTGACCGATTATTTAGGTATCATTTGAATTTCCCACTCTACAAAGCATACGATTATGGTGTTTTCAGTTAAAACGTTTTTCCATAGTTGGCCTGTGCTACATAAACAAAATATTCCCATATAGTCGGATGGAACTAACATAGATCGAAGAACATACGTTGAGAATTATCTGACTTATGTTTGAAATGTACTAATCTTTTTGGACAGCCTTTATATTGCTTTTATTCTACTTCTTAGTTACTTTCCAAATAGTAAGTTAAAGTAAGATTTAATCATATATGTTCAATTAAAGGGTATGTACAAATAAAGAACGAAAACAATTTAAAGCAAAAAAATTTATTTTTAAGCTAGTATATAACTGATAACTAGTATAAACATTATTACATGCCTGTTTCTATCAATCCAGCTAAAAAAGCTACAATTACAGTATACCTTATATTAACTATTTACACAAACATGATTATATCGGCAGCTATCATCACATGTGATACGAGAAATAGTAAGAGAAGATGATTATTTCGGCATTCATCAACACTCTGTTAAACAAGAAATAGTAAGAGAAGATGATTATTTCGCAGCATTCATCATCACTCTGTTAAACAAGAAATCCTAGGAGAAGATGATTATTTCGCAGCATTCATCATCACTCTGTTAAACAAGAAATCCTAGGAGAAGATGATTATTTCGCAGCATTCATCATCACTCTGTTAAACAAGAAATCCTAGGAGAAGATGATTATTTCGCAGCATTCATCATCACTCTGTTAAACAAGAAACCCTAGGAGGAGAGATTTTGGCGTATAACTGCGCGGCGTTTTCGGCATATGACTGCGTGGCGTTTTTGGCCGGTACTGCGTGGCGTTTTGGCCTGTAATGCGTGGCTTTATCGACCGGCACTGCGTGGCGTTATCGGCCGATTGAAAAAAAGTCAACTGTGTATAAACACTGTAATAGAAAAAGTGCAACCGTAATGCACTCCCGTATTACGGGTACGGTATAGGAAAATCTGAAGGCGTTTATTTATTTGCCGATTATTTCGGCATTCATTATCCATCTGTTAAACAAGAAATCCTAGGAGAAGATGATTATTTCGCAGCATTCATCATCACTCTGTTAAACAAGAAATCCTAGGAGAAGATGATTATTTCGCGGCATTCACCATCACTCTGTTAAACAAGAAATCCTAGGAGAAGATAATTATTTCGCAGCATTCATCATCACTCTGTTAAACAAGAAATCCTAGGAGAAGATGATTATTTCGCAGCATTCATCATCACTCTGTTAAACAAGAAATTCTAAGAGAAGATGATTATTTCGGTATTCATCATCAAATCATGTCGTATCGTACCTGTGATACGACATTAGCGTTAATATTTCGAACATTTGGCATACCCTGTTTACAATGAATGAACACAAATTTACAATGAACACTCTTAACATAAACCGTTGGTGTCAACGTGATGGCCGCTCTCTTCCTCTTCATTGTCGGCAGTTGTCAGCAGACGTTGGAAGATCTCACAGGGAAGGCTGTTTATTTCCTGGACAGTCTGCAAGAACAAATATAAATTTACGGTTTAAACAAATGAATATTTCAATACAAAGCACACAGATTTACAAATTGTTCAGATAAATAAAAATTTATTTCTCTGGCATTCCCGCTTATATTGCAATAAAAGGCATAGATAGAACCATAGAACTTGTAGATGAGTTCTTATATACCATTTTATACTGTGTATTTGGTCTAGATTGAATAACCCAATGTTTGATACTCTGTGGTACCGCGTTTTTATCAAAAATAATAATGGTGTTGTTCAACTTCACACACCGGTTGGTTGAACTGGCTAGCAAAAGGGTTAAGAGAAGAAGGCATCTGCTGGGCTTCCATATATTGTAAATAGAATCGTCGCAGCAATGCTTATCCGAATATTCCAAACAAAAATGAAAAAATATTTATATATGACAATTTGGCAAATCTGTTGATAAAATGAGAATTATTTGCCATTCATCCATGTTACAATGGGAAAGATGAGATTTCGCTGCATAAGAACACTCTGTTAAAGAGAATCCTAAAAATTTTATTTTCATTTATCACTGTTACAAAATTAGGAAAAATATAGTTGCCTAATCACTTGTAACATGGAAAAGATATGCAGGTTTCGCATATAAAACATCGATAATTTTTTTCTGCCGTAAGTATCTCAACCACATTATGCTTTAACAAGTTATCGCAAAAATATTATATAATAAGGAAAAAATTTTTTACATATTACATAGGTATAAAAATCTGAAACATATTTTTTATTTTTTTTATATCTCTGTACCGTTGAAATTAGAGAAAAAATTGATAATTGTGTATTTTTTAATGATTCCAATAGGAAATATAAAATTAGAATTTAAAAATTACATGTAAAAAGAAAAAACTCTTCGGGGAAATATTTTCCCATTGCATTTCTTTTCGAACTCGTGAGGCATTTTAGAAACACTCCTACCAAATTTGGTCTATCGGTTTTTTTTCGATATCGTGTTCACAATCTAAAAAATATATAATAAAAATATTTATGCATATATATAATATATTTTTTAACACATATTGTTTTTGGTTCTGTAAAGAAGAAAAAATCTGTTCTGGCTTAACTCTTGATGAGACCTATATATCCCATAAATTCGCAAAACAGATATTGTGCCAAAAAAATATATATCCACTACTATTTTCATAAATTTTACAGAAGGTACATAGCTATAAAATTTTACTTCATCATAACAATAATATATTTTTTAATATTGAAAATAAGAAATAAAACAAAATACAAATATCGTAAAATAAATTTTTACGTAAAATCAATCTTCTTGGTTTTAGGTTAACTTGTAGATTTGAAACTTTTTGTGTGGACTTATTAGAAGTACCAACTACTGAACCAAAAAATGTTTGGTCCCATTGACTTTGGATTTTTTCTATCATGGTTGTCTTAGGAACTTTAAATGTAGCCTATTTAATGCAAAAATCAATATTGAACAAATATATTTTTTTTATTAACCACAACTAAAATCGTTCTGCCCGTTCTGCACCTGCATAAAACATTGAGAAAATTTTAGTTCAATAGGTTCAGTGGTTTTTTAAAATTGATTCATACAAAAACAATGTTTTCCTATTTCAAATACATGGGACCCTGTGAGAGACTTCCTTTCCTTAGAAGAAATCTCATACAAAAATTCTCACTGCAAATTTCTCACTATCCTATTATAAAATTGTCATATTATTCTATAACGGTTTTAACTTACTGAGTAAGTATTTGAATAGCTTGTACGCTTTAGCGAATTGCTGTAGAGTTTTAGAGCTCATGGTAAGAGTTTAATTGGGTTGGATTTTCCATTTTAATTTGTGTGTATCCGGAGGATCACATAAAAAAAGGGAGGAAAAAATTAGATTTTACTATACATTGCACATGTAAGACAGCATTTCTTTAATAAAGTCATGGCTCTTTTCAAAATTTTAAAACGCCATTTTCAAGGGATTATTATGTCAATAATAAAAAAATACGAAATAATATTTAGTTTTATTTGGTCACAACGTCCCGCAACGCAGTGGCAGACGGCCGCAGGAGCCAAACAGAGGTCAATGACCAGAGGCGGTCGAGAGAGGCGGGACAGGGGTAGCCGCACCGGAGCGGCAGACGAGTTTTTGAAGTTCATAAAACTTAAAATTTTTAGATTCATTCCTTACATCCTTGCCAATGACTTCCCAAATTTGATTTTTGGCGAATTTCCTATAGAGAAAAGCTATTACCGTAGGTCGCATGGCAAAACTTAATCTTGGGACTATGTTATTTTTTCGTTTTCAGATATCAAAAACAATAGTCGTTAACAATTATATATATATGAGCGTGCATGTGTGTATGTGTCTGTGAACATGATAACTCTCGTAAAAATGGTTCGATCGATACCAAATTGGGTAGAGATGTATGTAGGGGCCTATATTCCTACATTTACTCGGACGTGTTCGTAATCCAGACATATCGGTCAATCGAAAAGGGAAGTTTGGGGGGTCTTGTACCCTAAAACTGGTTTTGTTGCGTTTTTCATATGTAATTCACAATTTTTTAAATCTATCCTTTACCATTATTAACATTATCAGCTTAAAAACTACACAATTTAGTTCTTTACGTTTTGCTCCTCTGTATCTCCAACGGTTACCGAGATATAAAAATATCTAAACACTGTTACGTTGTGTTTTGGGGATCCAATGATCATCTTATGGAGGATAGAGAAATATTAATATTTCACTCATAGACCAATATTTTTGGATTAAACTTGGTATTTAGCTTCATGTGGTTGATATTCATCCACGAATGTTTAAAAATGTTCTTCTTAATATTCTTGAAATTCTCATCATTAAATCATAAAACACAGGGTGTATATTAAACAAACTCCACCAAATTTTTCATTGAACAGGCAGCAGTTGAGCCGTCTTCGGCCAACTCCGTCTTTGTGTCGAGACTGAATAACCTCTGTTATGTGTCACGCGGCGGCGGCAGTAAGTTACCACTCTGGTCTGGGCGCTCTCGTTTAACGTCTTTCAAAATCCCACCCGGAAAATCGTTTAGCTCCAATGTAGATGGGACTTAACTCAAAGTACTAACTCTAATTATTTGAACAGATTTGCAGTACTTACAAATCCTGTATGATCGGGGAAATGTTCCAAATTCAATTCAAATTTCATATTAAAAGTTGTCTTAACTTGTTGTAACTTAATATAACTAATAATGTAATAGTAATAGTATAATCCTGAATTCTAGAAATTTCCATATGTTATAAACCCATTTACGTGAATGGTTGGTAAGAAAATAAAATTAAACTTACACGAACACGGATGAGCGAAGGGATCCCAAGCTGGTTTAGAGAAACGTCATTTCCGGTACCAAAACTGACAGTCGTCCTGTTGTTTGAACGAACAGCATACATCACCTCTTTCAAAGGTGGATTCTTGATTTGAAGAACTTCATCTTCCTTATGTGATATATTCTTCCTTACGATTCTTCCAATTCTTAATTCCGATAGATTCTTCCGAATCTTCCTTTCTGAATCACGATTATAAGCCTCGCCAAATTCCAATACACTCTCTCGTCTGAGTTGCCCTTTTTTCCTCATATTATCCCTTTCTTCGCTGATTTGTGATGAGTTTAATGCATTTTTCTCATGACTTGTTCCTTCGTTGTTGTTTGAACGAACAGAATTTACCACCTCCTTCAAACGTGGATAATTGACTCGAATGTCTTCACCTCCCTTTCCCTTCTTTGATAGATTTTTAAATTCTTGTTTATAAGCCTCACCAAATTCAAATTCCATGTTCCGTACTATTTCGTTGTCATCAGGAGCTATTTCTCTCTGACGTCTGAGTTGCTCTTTCTTCCTCATATTATTCCTTTCTTCACTTATTTGTGATGAGTGTAATGCATTTTTCTCATGACTTGTTCCTTCGTTGTTGTTTGAAAGAACAGAATCCACCACCTCCTTCAAACGTGGATAATTGACACGAATGTCATCACCTCCCTTTCCCTTCTTTGATAGATTTTTAAATTCTTGTTTATAAGCCTCACCAAATTCAAATTCCATGTTACGTACTATTTCGTCGTCATCAGGAGCTATTTCTCTCTGACGTCTGAGTTGCTCTTTCTTCCTCATATTATTCCTTTCTTCACTTATTTGTGATGAGTGTAATGCATTTTTCTCATGACTTGTTCCTTCGTTGTTGTTTGAACGAACAGAATCCACCACCTCCTTCAAACGTGGATACTTGACTCGAATGTCTTCATCTTCCTTATTCGATATAGTTTCGAAATCACGTTTATTGTCCTCGCCAAATTCCAATTCCATGTTCCGTTCTATTTTCCAATCAGCATGAGGTATTTCTCTCTTCATTCGGAGTTGCTCTTTTTTACTTTTATGATCCCATTTTTCGGATTCAAATTGGTTAGCTCGAGATCCTGTATGGCATGCAGTATTTAACTTTAGAAAACTATTTATGTTGTGATTTTTTATATGATTACGCATTTTTAAGAAATTTTTAAATCTAGAGCGTAATTGCATTTCGGAATTTTCCATTTTCACGTTTCGGAAAAATCAGTCGTAGAAATTCAAGATAAAGGGCCAACTCACAAGTGTATATTGCAGAAATTCTTTAATTGCACTGATTTATCCACACAACTGTCTTAAGGGGACAATTTGCGATGTAAATTCGGCAACAGTGTCACTTCAACCGTCACTGTCACTTGAAGAAAAGAGTCGCAGTTTCAAACCACAATTTAAAACAGGACGATGTGTCTCATTTGCGGAATAGGAGAACGCTTCAAACAAGGGGACGACTTCGAACGTAAACCTCACGTTCGTGAAATACCACGGGGTCTTCAAGTTTTTATTTCAAACCGGTGCACCAATGTCTGAATCAATTCAGACCAAGATCTCCAAGCCTGCCAACCTCCAAGCTGGCCAAAATCTCCTGGTATCTGGAACAAAATAAAAATAATTATTAACACGTGGCACAGGCCTGATTAAAGGCTGCAACTATTTTTTATTTTCTTATTTCAGACACCGACCTAAACAAAATAAATATTTTAATGTCAATAAGAGAATAGACCTTCCTATGACTATTTCGCATACCCTAACCTCAATTTTTACCACGTGTTTTAGACTAGGGACCATTCACACAGCAACCTCACCTAACATCCCGAATGTGGCCTACTGATTACAGTAACATTAAATAAGTTACGGAAGCGATAGTGATAAAAACTTCCAAAGTTGGCGTCAGAACAGTATAAACTATATAATACAACTAATAATGCTATTGTCGGATTGGCCGAAATAAACTTCTCTCTGATTGGTCTAAATTTATACTGTAGATCTGTCTTTGAATGGTTTGTACATCAGTCTTGTGCTATCTGCGGTATAGTGACCATGGAGGTAAGTACGAGACATTCCTCACTGCCACTGATAATAAAACAACCTTAAAAACATTCATCCACCCAATATAAAAACTAACACACCAACCTGAAAAATCAAAACATTTCGAAACCCCAAAAACATTAAAAACCCACTTACAATGACCATAAAGACACAAGAAAAAACTGTTCACAACGATTTGAACAACCAGAAAACCTATAATAAACCATTAAAAACTAACACATTAACCTGAAAGACTCTAAACATATAAAACATAAATTCAAACCCCTAAAATAAAAATCCCATTCAAAACCATTGGAAAAAAGGAAGTAATATTAGTTTTCTAGTACCTCAACGATTTATTTTCGTTCATTTGAACTCCTTGTAGTGTTCTAAAGTAGTCATGTACCAAGTTTCATGGAAGTTCGTTAATTACTTTACAAAGCCCCTTCAATATTTAAGATGCTAACCTGCATTACACGTTTGGTCCGAACATTAATTTTTAAATATATCGGTTAAACTGTTCCAGAGATATGAATTTATTAGTCGTCGAAACTTGAACACATGTTGCCCCTTCAGATTTTAAATGCAACCCTCAATAGATAACTTAATGTTAAAAGTTATAGTATTAAGAACTCTGTTCGTTCATTTACCTTCCCCATGGATATATATATTTTTTCAAGTGACGGAGAAAGTTGCAAAAAAAGTGGAAAAAGATAAATCACGAGAGGCATTCGAGAAAAATTTCCTATGTAATTTAAATTTGTTGAGGCAAACGTGGAAAGTTTCGTGATCCGGACCGCCACATGACTACAAAGTTGTTATATACCATGAGGACATGATATTATTTTATGTGCTATTTGACAGCATACACATAATTTCATATGTCAGTGTGACATTAAATATAAGTTAGGCGAGGCATATTTACGTTAGTACAAAAAATATTCGAAACCTCTAGGTTTTAAACATTGTTTATTAGTATTATAAAGGTAACAATTTCATTGCGTGTTATACACAGTTCAAGGGAATTTTAAAATATACGTTAATTCAAGGAATTCGTTTTATTGTGAAGTACAATAAGGTTTGACTGTAATGCAAATTTTTTTAAATCATTTATGCGCCTAGATTTAGGATTTACAATAAGTGTTTTCGAAGACTATGTGTAGTGTAACTGCACTTTGAATATTACGTAGTATGAATTTATCGAACAAGAATGTTTGACACTAATGACTTTATAAATTCGTAAAGTTTTCCCAAATTAAATATTTTCACAAAATTGAATAGCCTCTGTAGGCAGGCAGGCTCTAGTCGCTACTATCACTTTTGATCAACCGGTCGATGAGCGACCTTGGGACACCGGGCACGCGACATTGTAGAGCCAGCGAGCATTGTGGGATTGATATGGCTGCCGACAAGTGACAACATCTGGCCCCGGGCGCCAATAACCTAGGAGACGGTGGTCTTTCTCATCCCCTGTCGTCTAGGTCCTACCACCGAGGATAGCGACAAGACACAGCCTTTTGTTTTGGGTCTTTGTTATTTATAAAATTTAGAACTCAAGTGGACTGTAGCCTAGCCTAACCTGTAGATTAGATTAGATTAGATTAGATTATTTGAAATGGCGACCATACCACAAGGTAGGTATTTTAAGCCAAGTATGAATGAGGATTGGATGTAAGATGATTGTGGCGCGATCTTGTAGTCTTGTTACTGACTAAGGCTGACATGTTCCTTAGACAGGACTGTTAACTAATAGCCCAACAGCCGATGGCAACTAAGGGACCTACAGTTTAGCGTGGAATCCGAACCACGACCTCTGAATTACAAATTGGTCTAATTATGATGATGGTATTTGCGGATTAACGTAGTATTCAATAGTGCGGACGTTAATCCACTCAATAGAACACCATACCCACCGACAATCTCTCACAACCATCCACAATTCGTGACCTCCAAGTAGCTGGATTACAGGATGACGCCACCATCCCAGTCAAATTGTTAGTGTTACTACAGTATTACCTTTCAATTTACTGCAAGAAAGAGGTAAATAGGATGCCTCATAGTGAAGAAATGTATGTTTTAGCGAATTTCCCATAGGGAAGAAGCTATTACCGTAGGTCTCATGGTAAGACTAAGCCCGGGACCAACTCTCGTCAAAATGGTCCGATCGAGACCAAATTTGGTAGAGACGTGTATTACTGCAACATTTGATCGGACGAGTTCGTAAACCAGACATCGGAAAATCGGAACGGGTAGTTTGGGGGGTTTGTACCCCAAAAATGTTTTTTGCGTTTTTCTCATGTAATTTTAAAAAAATTCTAATTTTATCTTTCACCATTAGAATCACCTTAAAAACTACACAATTTAGTTCCTTAAAGTTTTTCTCTATCTCCAACGGTTACCGAGATATTAAAAATCTAAACACAGTATTGTATTTGTATTTTGTATTATTGTATTTTGGGGCTCCCATGTTAATCTTATGGAGGATAAGGAAAAATTAATATTCCCTTTATTAACCAGTACTTTTGGATGAAACTTTGTATTTAGCTTCATGTGGTTGGGATCCATACGTTTATGCTAAAAAATCATAGTTTATGTGTTTATGTCCCTCATGTTTATGTCCCTCACAGCAGAAAATTGCATACTCTTTCCCATGTTAATCTTATGGAGGATAGGCAAACTTTATTTACGTCCAGATAATGATAAAACTTGGTATATGGTCAGGATAAAAATAGTTTATGGTAAAAATGCTTACTTTTACGTTCCTCAAAGCAGCAACCTGCATACTTTTTCCCATGTTAATTTTACGAAGAATAAGCAAATACTCTAATTTATCAACAGGTATTGATTGATCAATCTTGTCACATACTTGTACTATTATAGTCATATTATTGATTTGGAAATTCGCTGAGTACGCAGGTCTGCTGTGACGGGGGTATTAGTAATTGTTTGTGTAAAAAGGTCGTGAGCCCCAAAACAGAACCGCAATAGGGCCTATTTAGTAATAAGAATGTCCCACGTTGAAGGGTTGTGCATTTATAAACTGCTAGGTTCAAGGGCCCTTATCACACGCAGCGGATGTGGACGCAAGTCCGCAGTTCACACAAGGACCTGTACTTCCGGGCGTTTGCCTCAATTTTGCAATCGAGTTTGGTCCGTCCTATGACTAAACTTATTGTTATGATGATTTTTTTTAGCCCTAGGCTGCAAAACTTCATCATTGATGATACTTTTGATTCGAGGTCAGCATTCGCATAAACTAAACGGTAAATCAGAAATACATTTTTTAATTGTTTAAATCTAAATATATAAAACAAAGTCGTGTAAGTTACGCTCATTATAACTCGAGAACGGCTGGACCGATTTTAATGATCTCTGATTTTTCGGATTTGTCTCTGCTCCGGTCATGCTTTAGGCATATTTAGTTTCCATAAATTCAATTAGTTTATATTTTATAGCGTTTTAAATTTCTAATGTTGTAATCCTATGCATTCTTGTGTAGTTATACGTCTTATGTTTCCGAATTGAACCCTTATGTAGCTCAATAATAACTAGGTTATTCAATATATTTTATTGGACTTTTTCAACGAGTCTGTGTTTTTAACTACAACACACAACGTTTCTGGAGGTGAAGAAACTCCTCCCGTTTTCAAGCGATTTCCAAATAATTGAAATTAAAAATTTAATGTTTAAGTTACAGATAATCTGCTACTTAAACATTCAATTTTTAACGTAAACTATTAGATAATCACTTGAAAACGGGAGGAGTTTCTTCACCTCCAGAAACGTTGTGTATGAGGATTTTAAGGAAATGAGTATGCCTATGAGTTGCATGAGTTTAAGATCTGTCTTTTTGTAAAATTTCAAACTGTTTGGTTCAGTATTTTTTGCGTTATTTTGCCACAACAAACCCACAAACAAACATATAGAAACCACCTCTTCTTTATAATATTATAGATAACTAATAACCAACACCACTATGAATTTTAAATATACCTAGGAGTTAGGTTATTATCGTATTAAGGAAAATTCATGTAAATTAACTGGTTAATTTGAGTACGGTAATTCTATGTAGGCTAGGTTGGTCACCACGATTTTTTTGTGCATGTTAATTAGCATTAAGATTATAAAATGTATGCAAGTGTAACTAATCTTGTGGATTTAGCATATGATTATAGAATGTATGAATATGTAGTAATATTTTATCTTAACTGTGATAACATTTTGGTTTTAGGCTATCACACATCGTTAACCTATGATTTAATTAGGATCATGTCATGTCAAGTAATGCATAAATTAATGGAAATTTGCTGGGTAGCGGTTCTGCTACTAAGGAGGTATTAGAATGGCGTTTTAGGTTATTATGTTGTCCAATTATAATGTTAATTATTGAGACACGGAATTGGGTCGGTAGTTAGAAACTACTAAAGCGTCTAGAATTCGGTTGGAGCATCTGTTGAATAAAAATTCTCAAAACTGAAATGTATTTTTAACTTAAGGAATATTAATAATGTTTTTTATGTTGCTGACAATGTTAACTTTTTATGTATCTATGATGCTTAATTATAATTATATAAAAAATGTCTAGTTTAAATCTTATTGGGTTATCTCAAACCATATTTCCTCTGTTTATTTTGTCATCTTGCAATCTATTATAAAGTATTGTTTGCTTTTTAAAGAACAATTAATTCTCCTAGGATAAGTGAAGGAAAGATGTAAAATTATAATTACCCAATCTCCGTCTAAACATTGTAAGATTAGAAAACAATACTGTTATTAATTTGTACATAATTCAACTTGCTGTTTGATCACTGAAATGTCATAAAATGAAGGCACAAATAAATACAGGAACTAAGACACAGGATTGTGATTGTATATATGGGGATAACACCGGAACTGTTAAACAATGTGTGGAGGGAGATTGATTACTGATTGGACTTATTGTGTGCAATTTGTGATTAAATTGAACTTAACTAAATGAGATACCACTTTTGGTTGTATTTATGAGATTTTAGCATAAAAATTACATTTTAATATCATATGAGACAGTTTTTTCTTGATACCTGTAGTCCGGACACTTTGTATATACAAGACAAAGTAAATTTTTAATAGTTTTAACATTGAGATGGTTAAACATGATTAATGATGCGAAAACTATACATAGTAATATTGGTTTAAGTAAAATATTGATAATTGTTACTAGCCAGTAACATTTTATATCATCTGGGCGCAAATTTGATCTAGGCTACATGAAATCTGGTGTATTCGGCATTGTTAAAATAGAAAATATTTATTTTTGACTACTTTGAAATATTAACATTTTAACTTTGCTTTTATTGGAGGTAACTTCCAAGATGGCGGAGCTACTGCATGAATGCCATTCACTAAGACTACGAATATTTCCATTTTCGATTGTAAAGAATCTTCTCGACTTTTCCGGGGAGAACAAAGAATTAGCCCTATATGCAAATTATTATTAGTAAAATTATTTTCTTTAACTATTGCGGCTCAAATACACTAGGCCTACCTGTATTGTGGGGTGTTGTGCAAGTCAGTGAAAGATTGAGAGAATACCATCACTACTGCATCACCCAATGCAATTTAATTTTCAGATACAGTATAGCGATGACCTTTCAGAAAACTAATATTAAAAGTTCTTAACCTTGATGGTGACACTTATGGGCGAATATGCGAGAAAAAAGGGACAGTCTCAAACAAAATGTTTGAATAAGAGAGAGTTGACGCCATCTTAATTCCCTGACATTGTCAACGGACTACTGGGTTCTCCCGAGACTCTGGTTTCTGAGTCAGGATAACTGAACAGACCCTTCCTGAAACCTATATCCGAGTCATAAATCCCCAAATATCTATATTCTATTCAGTGCGGCATATAATGAACGGTCCCTACCTGTTGTCGCTGAAGAAAGAATGTCTAGCCGACGCAGACGAGACGAATGATCAGTGCAACGACTAGCGCTGGCCCCGGTAGTGGAGGAGTTAGGTACTGTATTGTACTACTGTAATCAAATAGGAGACTAGAAATCGTCGACAGTGAGGTGGCGCAGGCGCACTTGCCGCCCCCCTCGTGGTGTTGTGGGGAGGGGGGTTGGGAAGGGGACGTCGCATTGATTCTTAAAATCTCGCGTTGCGCGACGTCGAGCGGGATCTATTAACTGTACAAACGTCGTTAACCTCAAAATTTGTTCATGACACTTATAAATAATGTTTACTATTTGAAACACATAATCTACAATGATAAATTTACATGTTTTGAATGAAGATTTTCATAAACGATAACTTCAAATATCGTGTCAAAATAATAACAGAAACATTGATGACGACTTTTTATCGCCTCAAATCTCCAGGATGATGAAAATAGTTGTCCATTACACGGAGCTAAAGTGTTTTTTTTGGTACAGTACTTTATCGTATTTCAAATTCGACTGCGCCTCGCTTGTAAAACACGATTGCGTACCAAAAAGAGCCACTTTCGCTGCTAGTTATAAAAACTTTTTGTTTTAAAATATGTTTCAAGTTGGATTTCAAAATGAAAGTATAATAATAGTAATGCATATAATTATGTCGAAGAAAGAAACTTAATTTTCTGTGTTCTGTAAAAGCTCATTATTTCATTTATCCTAAGACGGATTTCGTTTACCAAAGTAACGTTAAATTTGAAATTAAAACTATAATTTTGTTTATATACTGTAAAAATGTTATAAAGAAAATGGATTTGTTGTTATTTAAATTAAAAGACTTTTAACCGCCGCCATTTTGGAAATCTATATAAATAAAATTAGAGTTTTGTCTGTACATTGCTCAGAAGTATTCATTTTTTAGTTATTTTTACTTTTCTTGCGTTAGAGAAGCCGAAACCGGTCTTATCTCAATTTTTTTCGGTTTGTCTGTGACGCTTTAGGAGGCATTTTACGCCGTCTTCTCCGAAAAAGGGAGAACCGATTATAATGAAACTTATTTCATGTATTCTCTACATTCTAGAGAAGGTTTGTAAATGCTTAAAATCGCCCACCGCCTCTTGAGAAGTAAATAACGAACATTTAAAACCCGACTTTTACGCGATATTACTCGCATTTTGATTCAGTTTTCAATGAATAACCTACTGGCAATAATCAGCTGTCTTTGTAGTTTAAAAATTTAATAGAAATAAAAACAAATATCTGCCAAATCAATATTAGTTAGTTTATATTGGTCATTGGTTTAAACCCATTTCGAAATCATACTACAGTATATAAAAAGTTATTTTAACGTTTAACTAATAATAATAATTGTATAAATGTTCTAATCTATTTAATTGTAAAGTAATGCTAAATAATAAAGCTGGGTATTGATTTATTTTCTTTGTATTGATTTGTTTAAGATTTCAGGTTTAGATTTTGGTATGATCATCTTTCTTCTTTAAACTGATTCCTACAACCCGTACAAAGGACGGGTTTACTGCTAGTATATAAACTCTATATAGCTAGTATAACTCTATATAATTAGTATATAAACTATATAAACTCAGTTAAATGAACAATTTAAGGTAAAAACAAACTCAAGACGTAAATACACAAGCTCCACTATCTTGTTTTGACAGCAGACAGCTGACCTACTGCAAGCTAGGTTATCAGCTGCGGCGTAGGGATAAAAATAGCTGTGGACAAAGTATTCCCACATAATGGCTATTGTAATTATCTATATAATTAAAATTAGAGTTTTGTCTGTACATTGCTCAGACTTATTTATTTTCACGTTTTGTGCATTAGAGAAGCCGAAACAAGTATTTTTTTCAATTTGTGCCTGTTTGTCTGTATGTGACGCTCCAGGAGACATTTTACGCCGTCTTCTAAAAAACGAGAGAACTGATAACAATGAAACGTATTCAATCCATTCTCTACATTTCAGAGAAGGGTTTTCAAGTATTGAAAAACGCCACTACTTTAAAAGGAAATAACGAGCATTTAGAAACCCCACTTTTTACGCGATAATAGTCGCATTTTTCTTTCAGTTTTCAATGAATCACCTACTGGTAATAATCAGCTGTCTTTGTAGTTTTTAACACTAAATGGTTTAAGCGTTGGTCATTAATTTAGAGAATATGTGATGTATAAAGTGATTTAATAGAAAGAAAAACAAATACCCCCGTCGCAGCAGACCTGCGTACTCAGCGAATTTCCAAATCAACAATATAATAATAATAATATTTGACAAGTTTTATAAAAATCTGTCCATAAACATGAGAATTATTTGCCTATTCTCCATAAGATTAACATGGGAAAGAGTGTGCAGGTTTGCTGCTGTGAGGAACACTGAGAGTAGGCATTTATACCATCAAAAATTTTTATTTTTAACATTTATACAAACTTTCATCAACATCTGTTCATAAATAAAGGGGTTTCCCTATTCTCCATATGATTAACATGGGAAAAGAGTATGCAGGTTTGCTGCCATGATAAACACATAAACTATGATTTTTAAGCATAAATGGATAGAACTCAACCACATGAAGCTAAATATTAAGTTTTATCCAAAAATATTGATTAATATGGGAAATATTAATTTTTCCCTATCCTCAATAAGATTAACATTGGAGCCCCACAATACAACGTACTGTGTTTAGATTTTTTAATATCTCGGTAACCGTTGGAGATAGAGAAAAACTTTAAGGAACTTAATTGTGTAGTTTTTTAAGCTGATTCCAATGGTGAAATATAAAATTAACATTTTTTAAAAACTACATGTGAAAAACGCAAAAAACACCAATTTGGGATACAAAACCCCCCTAAACTACCCGTTCCCATTGACCGATATGTCTGGTTTAAGAACTCGTCCGAGCATTTGTAGGAATACACGTCTCTACCAAATTTGGTCTTGATCGGGCCATTTTTACGAGAGTAATCGTGTTCACAGACACATATATACCTATACATATATATATATATACATACATATATATACATACATATATATATATATATACATATATATATATATATATATATATATATATAAATTTTAACGACTATTGTTTTTGGACTCTGGGTACATAAAGAAGAAAAAATAACATGGTCCCGGGCTTAAGTCTCGCCATGAGACCTACGGTAATAGCTTCTTCCCTATGGGAAATTCGCTAAAAACAAACACACACAAAAGATATGACATTTAAACATCTAAGTGAACATCTAAGACATTGTTGATCCTCTTAAGTATATAAGTAGCATTGCTATTGTCTAATAGATTTACTGCCAAGAAGTTGGGATGTTTTTCCAGCTTATTGAGGTATTTCGTGCTGAATCTCTAATTTCTTCTTTGACTGTGGGGACGCCACAGTCATGTTGAATGGTTTTATTACTAACAAACCAAGGGGCATGGACCATTTGTCGAAGCACTGTTGATTGAAATCTTTGTATGATTTCAATATTTGAAACACTAGAAGCCCCCCACAGTTGAACTCCATACGTCCATACAGGTTTAAGAATGGCTTTATATAGTAACAATTTATTCTCAAGCGTTAATTTAGATATTTAGTTTTTAAACAAAATATCTAAATTTACAGATACAGTTTGTTCAATGTGAATTCGAAATTCCGCATCAGCATTGGATAGTATATTGTCTTGAACCGAACCAACCAGTGAAAAATATAGTGTACAGAATATAAATGTATTACAAAAATTACCTAAAAACGAAAAAAGAGTGTTTTCGTAATTAATTCGTAATTAATTTCGTAATTAATTGAAAGTCTATTTTTGTAACATTTGAAACCCCGTTTTTAAATGGTCATTTTTAAAGTGGTGTTGTCAATTATTTGGATAAACCTAAAATTATTGATCAGATCATTCTAATCAAAATCATTATAGTCATTTTTGGAAAATATTTATTTTCTGATATTTTTTAGGGTTTTAGCGGTGAACTACTATGGTATTATTATTATTATGCAAATTAAAAATACCCCCGTCACAGCAGACCTGCGTACTCAGCGAATTTCCTAATCAATAATATGATAATAATTTACATGACAAGTTTGATCAATATCTGTTGATAAATATGAGAGTTATTTGCCTATTATCCATAAGATTAACATTGGAAAGAGTATGCAGGTTTGCTGCTGTGAGGAACAGTGAAAGTAGGCATTTCTACCACAAACAATTTTAATTTTTAACATTTATACCAACTTTCATCAACTTTTATCTGTCCATAAATAAAGAAGTTTGCCTATTCTCTATATGATAATCATGGGGAAAGAGTATGCAGGTTTACTGCCATGATTCAATTCAATTCAATTCAATTTCTTTATTCAATATACATATTTGAATTTGCAATGCAGTTATTTGTTTAATCTCTCTAGCCACATGGCTAGTTGAGAGATCAGCTATTTCTGTAAGTAATAAATATTACCAGGATTACAAATTTATTTTTCAAATAAATTTACTTACAGTACTATAATATATGTTAATATGTATAATAATGTCAGTGATAAACACATAAACTATAATATTATACATTTGAAGCATGAAATCTTAACCACATGAAGGTAAATACGCAAAAAAAATTTTGTTTACAAACCCCCCCCCATACTACCTGTTCCACTTGACCGATGAGTCTGTATGAGTTAAAAATTTCACGGACATAAAAATATACAGGGTGTCCATCAAAAACGTTACAGGACTTCGGTGAGTGATTAGGTACATTAAAAGGAAGAAAAAATTTCCAATTGAGGTTGGCCTAAAACGCTTATTTTCTCAGATATCAACCATTTTGTATTTTTCACAAAATATTTTTTATAGGCTATCAAATACTTTTGAACGGATTATTTTCAAATTTGCTATGGGTTTTACACTAGTAGACTACTATTATTAAATAAATAACTAGCCTGATCCAAGCTCAAAATCCTAAACGGCGGCCGTTGTATTTTTTACAGTTTTCAAAGTATTATAGTTTTAAAATTTTAAATGGTCACCATTTTTAATGAGGTTTGTACCCCAAAAATGGGGTTTTTTATTTTTCCCATGTAATTTTAAAAATCTTAAATTTTATCTTTCACCATTAGAAACAGCTTAAAAAACTGCACAACTAAGTTTCTTAAAGTGTTTCTCTATCTCCAACGGTTACCGAGATATAACAAATCTAAACACAGTACGTTGTATTGTGAGGCTCCAATGTTAATCTTACGGAGGATAGGGAAAAATTAATATTTTCCATATTAATCAATATTTTTGGATAAAACTTGATATTTAGCTTAATGTGGTTGAGATCTATCCATTTATGCTTAAAAATCATATATTATGTGTTTATCATGGCAGCAAACCTGCATACTCTTTTCCCATGTTAATTATATAGGGAATACGCAAACTCCTTTATTTATGGACAGATGTTGATGAAACTTTGTATACTGGTCAAAATAAAAATTTTTTATGGTAGAAATGCCTACTTTCAGTGGTCCTCACAGCAGCAAACCTGCACACTCTTTCCCATGTTCATCTTATATTGATTTGGAAATTCGCTGAGTACGCAGGTCTGCTGCGACGGGGGTATTTTGGATCCATCAAGGTTTTGTCCCTAGAATATATTATGTCCCTAGAAAATCCCTTAAAGATCAAAAATGTCCAATAGACACGATCCATATTCCTAGAAGTGACAACAGTGATTAGCAAAGCCAGAGCCAGCCGACGTAAGCCTATCCGGCACGGATCGGGGGAGGTAACGGGCGTTTTCCCTCCCACATTTCATCCAGTTTCGCATTCTCTCGGCCCATCTGCTTTACTCTGTCCGTCCTCCCTTTCCTCTGCTATTCGAACATTATTAGAAATATTATAAAACTATTTTATACAACAGCTATTCAAGGGTACATACATATATTGGTATATATACTCAAGAGTAAAATATATTTGCGAGAATAATTTGTTTTAAATTGCGTTTAAACATAAATTAACTGTACTAGTTAACTTACATTTAAATGGATTTTTTGACAGATTAAAAGTTAAATCGTCTAATTTAATATACGGAAGTGTATGTATTATGTACGTGCCATGGACGTAGTTAGAGGTTATAAGTGTGGGGACACGGATTAAATTTCCTAGATTTTAGCGAATTTCCCATAGGGAAGAAGCTATTACCGTAGGTCTCATGGTAAGACTTAAGCACGGAACCATATTATTTTTTCGTCTTTAGGTTTACGTTTAGGTTACGTGTATTCCTACATTTGCTCGGACGAGCTCGTAATCCAGACATATCGGTCAATCGGAACAGGTAGTTTGGGGGGTTTTGTACCCAGAAAATGGGGTTTTTTGCGTTTTTCACATGTAATTTTTTAAAATTTCAAATTTTATCTTTCACCATTAGAATCAGCTTAAAAAACTACACAATTTAGTACCTTACAGTTTTTCTCTGTCTCCAACGGTTACCGAGGTATTAAAAAATCTAAACACAGTACCGGTACGTTGTTTTTTGGTGTTCCAATGTTAATCTTATGGAGGATAAGGAAAAATTAATATTTCACTTGTTTACCAATAATTTTTTTATGAAACTTTATATTTAGCTTCACGTGGTGGAGGTCCATCCATTTATGCTTAAAAATCATAGTTTATGTGTTTATCATGGCAGCTAACCTGCATACTCTTCCCATGTTAATCTTATGGAGAATTGACGAACTCCTTTATTTGTGGACAGATGTTGATGAAACTTGGTATAAATGGTAAAAATAAAAAATTGTTTATGCTAGAAATACCTGCTTTTAGTGTCCCTCACAGCAGCAAACCTGCATACTCTTTCCTATGTCAATCTTATGGAGAATAGGCAAATAACTAACTGTCATATTCATCGACAGATATTTATAAAACTTGTCATATATTATTATTTATTATTATATTATTGATTTTGAAATTTGCTGAGCACGCAGGTCTTCTGCGAGGGGGTATTGTCATAATATAGCATAAAAATAGAGAAGAAGAAACATTTACTTAAAACAAATTTAAAACCACAGTAAAAAACCATCAAAATACCTGTGTCAAAATAAAAGAAATTATAAAAGAAATGTTAAGTCTAGTAATAAAAGTTTAAACAATTTCAAGATGTTTTGGGGGTATTGCTACCTCGGACCTCTTGAAATCCTGCCACCATTTAACATCGCCCAGGGTACGTACTTCAGTAAAACATGAACGGGATCGCACGCAGCACGCTGGCGTGAGTAGAACGAATTCCGCAGAACTAATATTATTCCCATCATAGTAATCTAATAGTAATGAGTATACAGATTTGCTGGAATAAGGGTTGTTTTACATGGCAATGTGTTATATTAAGGCTCTTCACTAAGTAAAAAAACCAGATATAAAATTTTCTAAAATTAGATCAATAACGAAGCGAGTTTTACCAATTTATCTATTCTCCGTTAGAATTACATGGGCAATGAATACGTAGGTTTGTTGCCAAAAGTAAATTTGGATTTGTGGCTTTTGATTAAGCTTAACCAGATGGACACACAGACCAATTTGTTTTAAGAATATTTAAGTACTTTTTCTTTTAACCGAAATGGCATCCTACCCAGGTAGGTATTTTCAGCCAAGTATGAATGTAAAATGAGTGTAGGATGATGGTGACGCGATAAATGACTTATTGATTTTTAGCTATTCTCCATAAGTTTAACTTAACATAAGACACTGTACTGTGTTTTTCAATTTTGAAATCTCACAAACTAATTGACCTATAGTCATGATTAAAAATACTGGTATGTTTATGCACTGTATCCAATAGTAAAAAAATTAGATGTTTGAAAAAATTATACAAAAATAAAATGAAAATCCCATTTTTTGGATGAAATTCCCCCTCAAATTATAGTTAATGTTGTCTGATTGCGTTACCCAACTAACCGAGATATCCGAGAATATTACATATTCATATTTCATATTAGATATTGTTAGATATATGTTCTGTCACCATACGGGTCATGTGAAAAGCTCACTTTTCCATAGGAAATTCACTAATAGTGTGCCTAAATACCAGCTACTTGTTACAGCAGTGGCGTAGATACGGGGGATAAGGGGGATATATCCCCCCCATAGCGACCACCTTTATTGATAATTTCAAAACAAAAATATCCTGAAATACCGCTACGCAATAACAAACAAAAGAAAAAAGCAGTTCGTTGTTGTTACTGTATGTTGTATGTCGAAATACAGTATATGCAATAAGCGATATTTCCCGACTGGTCTCCCGGTCATCCCTCCTACCATCAAGATCGCTCAGCTGCAAAATCTTATAACTTATACTGTAGGTCTAACCTAAACTGTTAAGATCTTGACGTTAGTGATGTATGACGTCTTATGTCATATATTTTCCGTACCCTCTGCGTTTTGTGTTCGGCGTTCGTGTTTTTCGTCTGCTTTTCACTTGTTTCATTATAAAATAGCGTAAACTCAAAAAAGTAATGTAAATCGCATCTAAAATAACCTCCAAAATGATAGACTACTCCACTACTCCAGTCCAAGATCGCAGCGGAGGTATTGCATGATATTTATATGGTAATTAACTTATCGAAATGTCCCTTATGTAACCTACAGTGCATACTCTAGAATAGGTTTTCACTCGGGGGGGGGTATAAACCCCCCCCGAGGGGAGGGGATATAAATCCCCTCCCATGAAAAAACTGTATCTACGCCTCTGTGTTACAGTACTTTAAACGGTTACAAAAAATTGAAAGAGAAAGGTATGAAAAAAGTGTGGAAACCTACTGAGAAAAATATTTCCTACCACTACTTATATAAACCATAAATCCAGCCACAATTCTATGGCAGGATACACAAGTCATGAAGTTATGTATGAAAATGTATAGCTAAAACTGGGGATGACTTGTACAGTATTATGTTTCTTTGTATGTGGTATGGTATGAAGTCATTGGCTCATCGTTCAAAATCATATGTTTATGATTAAGCAGTTCCAAGTGCCATCATGATTCCCAAGCTTGTCATGTATCACTTAACATATCTCAGAGTGTTTCTATTATTTACATAGTATGTTTCCATTAGCGCTCAATTTATAAAACTTTATACAAGTTATATTATTAGTTTATATATTAAGTAAACCGCACGGACATAGTCCGACGAGAGTCAGTGCGGTATTGCCATTCGCCCTATCCTAACATATGGTTACGTCAGCTGATAGGCTAAATGAAAAATGGCATCACTGCTGGGGCAAGAGGTGGTGAAGGGGGAACGAAGACCTCATCGGACCATTTCCGTGCGGTTTACTGTAGTATATAATTAATTCTAGTATAACTGATTGAAAAAGTTCACAGTTGTCAAAATTGCTTTTAATCTTTAATAAAAAATAATAATTAAATGTAAATTTCCCTTAAAAATGTACCAATAAATTTATTTTAAATTTTCTTATATTTTCGGAGATATCTTAATTTCCTAAAGATAAAAAATATAAAACATTTGACTTTTTATCTAGTAGGCCTAATTAACAGCGAAAATGATAATGTATCTCAAAACTGAAACTCGTTACCGGAATGAGATAGAAGCTGTCGGATAAAGTTTTGATTAAAAGTTTTAGGTTACTAGTTTTAGGTACTACATGTACTAGAATCACCACTAGTTTTCGCACTCTACTGTGTTTTTCTTATTTTTTTTATTGAAATAGTTAATGTTAGGGTTTTCAGCAGAAGAAAAACGCTCTAATAATACCCAAGATAATATTTGTACTGTATGTTATGGTTCGACTTGGTTTTCTGTAGCTTTACTAGAAAAAATGTGTGAAAACCTGCAGGGACTTTACTGTCGGTGTCTTGGACTTGTTGAAAAATTGCATGTTCTAGTATAATGCAGCGAATCGCCTGCAAATTTTAGTTTGAAAATTTCTCAGGGGTCTTCTCATGACTCCAGTAAGAACGACGATAAAGATTTCTAAATACGTTAAATTTATAAATATTGACACCCTTTAGCGGGGGTAACATCGTAGAAATTCAAGTAAAAATTAAATTTCATTATAAAATTATAATCTCGTACTTTAGTTTTACTGACAAGTTTTAATTTTCTAATCATTCCTCACATATGAGGCATAAAAGCTAAACATTATAATGTAAAGTGCAATTATAGGAAAATCTGGAGGTTATCTCCCTTTTTGCTTTGTGGAGACAAAAGGTTCAAAACGAACATAAAAAACAAAAATACAAAGAAAATATTTAGGAAAGACGTTACAAATTCTTGAAAACGTTAATTTTGACATGGATATATCTAAGCTTCGGGAGTGGGGGTTAGATATTTTCAAGAAACATAAGGGAAGTAAATACCTACAACTGTTATGTAAGTGATTTTAAGGGTCGGGAAATGTTCTCACCCTAGTAGACATCCGGCCCTTGTGTTTCCACAAGATGGCACCGGTTGACTGACAAAATGATAATCTGCGGTCTGCACAAAACTGAAAATAACTTTTATGTTTATTTATACCTCGTATCATGAAAACAAAATAATCATACTGTAGTTGTAAAAATTATAAATAGTGATGCTTATTGGTAAAAATGTAATATTAAACTTCAGTAACACATACTGATGTGTTAAAAACCTGAAAACATTTTATTTGACTCCCTTGTTTGTTGGCTAGCCTGTTCGTTCCGTCTCACGTTTTGTCTGCGCGCCTTGGTGCAGAGGCCGTCCGTATATTTCTCTCTCTCTCTCTCATTCAAGGTCTCGCTCACTCCCCCCCTCTTTCAGCACGACAGCTGCTTTGTGCTTTGACCAGGTCCTCTGACATCTGGATTCTGGTTGTCCCATCTTTATATTGTAGGCTCCGTAGGTCAGGTCATGGTTCGAATTACAATTTTGCGATTTAATCATTTACAACTGTGGAAATAAAATGTTTTTACTGTTGATGAAGTAATTTATCTCTACTCCCTAACAAATTTTAATTTGCATTGCTAATTTTGACGTGGATATGTCTGTCTAAGCTCCGGTGAGAGCGTACGGTAAGGCATTTGCGAGAAACAAAAAGTGACACATAAGTAACGTAAATTACTGTTTTAATTAAATTTGCCTTTTACTGAAGAAAACAGGTTGAAAGTGTCGATTCCTGGAAATAATCAACCGATCGACTGGTTTTTTATGTTGCTCGATGACGTTGTTTTGGAACAAATTGTTAAAGAAACCAACCGATATGCGAGGGAGGTTTATTTTTCTTAAACCTAATGCCAAAATCTCGCATAAATACTTGGCGCAAAGATCTAACAGTCGCAGAATTAAAACTTTTCATTGGAATTCTGTCCCACATGGGTACGGTGCATCTCAACCGCATCAACGACTATTGGAAACCGGAAGATTTTTTAATTTTACTGTTGTTAGGGAGCAAATGAGCCGTGATTGCTTTTAGCTCATTCTGAGATGCCTCAATTTCTTAAACAATGAGACTCAAAGCGATCGCCTACAAAAAGTGAGGGTGTTGATAGATTTTTTCAACAACAAAATGAACAATGTGTACTACCCTATCGGAGAGTTGTCACTGGACGAAGGCATGGTTTTGATGAGGTCGCCTCCTGGTCGCCAGGAGGATGTCAAAAGGAAGAAACACGATTACGGTATAAAAATATAGGCACTTTGTGAACCCCACGGTACGGTGGTGAAGGTTGCCATATATACGGGGTCTGAGGGAGAACTTTCAGGTAAAGACCACGCATCTCAAGTGGTCCTGCATCTCATGAAAGGAAAGCTGAATGCCGGCCATGCTTTATTCATGAATAATTTCTGTAACAGTTAGAGTTATTAGTTAGTACAGTTAGTAGTTTTGGCATCGCATCTACTATCCCGAAAAACTTACTGCACGGGCACGTTACGCCTTGCCCGTAAACATATCGCAGATGAAATCAAATTGATTAAACTGAAGAAAGGTGAAGCTATAGCTAAGTACGCTGAAGGTGTGATGGTTGCCAAATTGAGAGACAAAAGAGTAGTGTCATATATATCGACAGAGTTTGATAACACTATGACGATTTTGACAAACAGGCACAAAGTTCAGAGAAAAAAGCCGTTGAAAAAAATCGTACAGTACAATGCGAACATGAAAGAGGTGGACAGGCATGACCAATTGATGTCCCATTATCCGATGGAGCACAAGCCCCTCCGATGACATAAGAAGGTATTTGTTAACTTTCGTCAGATGGTAATGGTCAACTCATTCAAGCTGCACAAATTTTCGAACATAGACTCAAAGATGACTTTTTATGACTTTCGTTTGAAAGTTATTGAACACCTTATACCTGAGCCTCAATGTGAACCTTTAGCACAGCTTCCCCGTAAACCCTTGAAACATGTTCTTTCAAAAACATGTAAAAGAGATGCCCATGGAAAGCTCGTGAGGTCCAGATGTAGAGTCTGCTTACTAGAAGGGAGGTAGAACAATAAAACTGTGTATATTTGTGCACAATGTCCCGGCGAACCAGCCTTGTGCCCAGTTGCTTGCTACGATAAGTTTCATATAATGTAAACTTTTAAATGAGGGCGGTTGGGAGGGGTTGTAAATATTTTAGATACGTGTAAAAAGTGTATGTGTGATTAGGACAAAAAGTAAAAAAAAAATAGTTCATAGAGCCTTTACGGAGTTTATCAAGTACCCGGACGCTGAGAGTCTGATATCGACCGCTCACTTCGATGAAAAATGACGTCATTTTTTGTGAACCTGATGCACTTCGATCAATGGAACACAGTTTTCATACTTCCCACTTCATATATAAGTAGTTTCACTATTAATATTTTTCAACTCCACTAAAGGTTATTCATTTTTTTCAGCAGTGAATGTGTTAAGAATTACTTGCGGTATATGTACTGTATTTAATTTTAGGCTCATAAGAACGGAGTTAATTTTGTAAGAACATTACTGGTTACACGATAGTCGTGAACAGATAAGTAAGTGATTGTGTCAAAGGATAAGTTATAAGTCAAGGGAATTACATGAAAAATAGTACAACTACCACGCAATTAAATATGAAAATTAACCATCAATTATCCTTACTTTCTCCCCTTATACATAGTATTTGGAGAAAGTATTGTTTTCGTCAAAATTTTCGAATTTGAATTGAGAGTGTATATATCCGTTTTGGGATCCCCTGAATCCAAAAAAGTGGGTTTCGACGTGATGTATGTCCGTCCGTGTGTCTGTGTGTGTGTGTCTGGATGTGTTAGCCTACCCAGCCTACCCCGTTGGTCCGATTTAGATGTAATTTAGCATGTATGTGTGTATATTCCCGTATCTCCAGGCGTTTTTTGCATTTTTTGACTTTTTGATTTCCTAGTTCACGCCTAAAAACCCTTAAAAACGTGAAAAATCCAGATTTTCTCAAAAATGACTCAAACGGTTTTAACAAATTTGATAGTTTATAGTGCACATAGTACTAAATAATTTGACACTACCACCTGTTTGTAAAAATAACGGTTCAAAAGTTATGGGTTTTTAAATGTCAAAAAATCAATTTTTTTTAATTTCAGCGAAAACAATAAAAGTAAAGTATAACTTGACAGTCACCATTGAAATCAGTTTAAAAAAAACTAAACAAATTAGTATCTTGAAATTATTTGTTTACGACTAACGGTTCCAGAGAAAGGTTAAATTTAATGTCCATGATAAACGCAGTACTATGTCTGAAAGCGCCCAATGAATGTTATTCTTATGGAGAATTTAAAAAAAATCAATCTCTTCCTTTTTTCCAACCATTTTCCATGAAACTTGGAAGGGTAAGGTCAAATCACCCAACAAAACCAACTCAAAAAAGCTTGGTATTACCGTGGGGGGTTTCCCCCTATACAATTCGAACAATTAATTTAACTTTTGTGTCTCTTGTTATTTTCAGAAATGGGATGATTATTTTTGAAACAATAAATTATTAAATGATATTTAGATAAACTTTGAAGAACATGATAGTTTTATTACAGATTGTCTTTTTTAAATTTACTTAAGGGACAAAGTATTTGTCAGTCCACTGATACCGTTTATATTATATAAAAGTAACAAAATGGAAAATTTTATTCCATAGATAAACCACTTTATCTTTAATTTGACATCTCGATCAACTTTTTATAGCTATCAAAGTGATCAGTTTGTAATGTTGTCACAAAATTAACATTTAATTATGGGACTAAAATCCAGATGACGGAGGTTTTGCAGGCTCGTGACATTAGGTGGTATTTCTGGATCGGTTTTTGTAAGGATGAGTTGTATATTTTTGAATTTCCTGTGGAAACGTGATATACTCACATAACTCACATGTGGACAGTTAAGCCCGGGACCATGATAGAAGTTCATAACTCAACCCCTGAAGACGTTTTCAGGGTCATTCAAAATTATAAACTATATATATACTCAGTACTATTCGATTTCTATGATGGGAATTTAAGTTCTACGAAATTCGCTCTACTCACGTCAGCGTGCTGCATGCGATCTCGTTCTTTTTGACATAGGTACTTCATTCAATTTCACACAGAAAACCAAAAGATGATGGCAATAACACATTCACTGCTAATAACACAGTACTGTGCCATGCGATAGGCAGTCTATGTTCTAGTGCAATAAAATATTTAAGCATATAAAAGCTAACTATAATTTCCTGACTTAATTTTGACTATACGTTATAACCAACAATTCTGTTGTAAATAGTTCACATACCTAGTAAAGGGTTTTAAAATTTCGTCTATGGCAAGTCCAATTAATTAGAATTTCTATTTAATAATTAAAAAGAAGTCAAATAAGACCAGAAATACTTCCAAAACAAAAAACCGATTTGATTTCCCTGGAGAGTTAAGCCGGATTTACATAACAATACAGAGAGTTCGTTAAATTCCGGGACAAACTTCGGGGGTCAAAATAAACAAAAAATGTCCAGTAAACTTACGGTGAAAAATCTTTCGCTTAGCCGCTAGCAACCATTTTGTATTTTTTACAAAAAATGTTAAAGCTCAAGAACTATAAGCTGCAGAAACCAAACTTTGTACACATATCTATTGACCAAAGAGAAAAATATTCTCAAAGTATCATTTAGTTTGCTTTTATATTTTCAAAATGGCGGCGGTTAAAAATATTTTAATTTAAATAATAAAAAAATTGTAATTTTAAATTATCTACCGGTAGCAATACTTTGTTGAACTAAACAATAGAAAATGGTGGCTAGCGGCTAAGGAACATTTTTCAACATAGTTTATTAGATATTTTTTGTTTAATTTTGATTAGTACTATCAAAATACCTTGAAGTTTGTCTCCGAATTTAATAAACATCATAAAGCCTATAGCTGTGCTACAAGTTCAAAAGTGACACTGGAGATCTGTTATATAGCCCGGCTATATAGAAAATTTAAGCCTATTTTCTCTGCTATGTAGCAGATATCGGGCTATCCAAACATATCGGTAAAAAACAAAGGGGATCTAAGCTATATCTAGCTAGCTCTGCTACATATCGCTCTGTAAAACCTTTACTTATGACAAAGCTACATCTAGCAATGCTGCTACATGTAGCTGATCAGCTAAACGTAGCTAGAGCTTTTATATACTACATAGCTGAGCTATAATATAGATCTCCAGATATGTAGTGTAAACCCGGCTTTATAGCTGTGTTTGTTGTAGATACGAATCCACAATATAATATAAACAGCAAAATACCTAAGGTTTTTTCTCATTGCTATAGTCATTTGCATATTGCTATATACAATCTAAATTTAATTTTGTTATTTCTCACTAGGAAGCCTTGTCAGTATTGAATTTTGGCAATTTTGGGGATTTTTATTGATATTGAACAACAACTGAAAGAACAATGCGAACTAGAAATAACACAGTTCATTGACGCCCGATAAACTATTTGTTTGGGTAGGGCGGGCCAACCTTGGCACAAGAACCTTAATCTTTCTTGATCGTGAGCCAAATTTCAAGTGTTTTTTCCTTTTTAAACACTATTTATTTATCATTCAGTTGGTTTGTAAACAAACAATGATGTAAAATGAGTAAAATAATAAACGCTCTTTATATACACCAAATGCGTCCATCTCAACTCACGCGATCTTCATACGTCGCGTCAGTGGCAATGGCAATAGCGAAATCAAACTACGCACTTTACTTTTCCTACATCATTGACAACGGTCACAATATCAATGGGTACAGCGATGGATTAGTTAAAAATATGAAATAAATGACTTTTGTAGTAAAACTAATGAATTTAAGTTCAGATTCAACAAAAAATAACTTCTCAGCAATATTTCCGTCAGGATTGGGCGTTGCCCCCGCCATATTGATTTTCTAGTTGCCTGGGCAACATGGATAGGATTCCAAGCACATACGACCGACCTGCGGCTCCCCGGGCGTGGTGGTGGGGATCTAGTTTAATTCCGTTCAGAAGGTGTTCCCGTCCAACTCGATCCCGGGAGAAAGGGGGTGAGACGGGGACGGGATGGGTGGAAGAGAAACCGATGATTATTGAAAAGTCCAAAGAGAGAGCTGAGAGGAAATAGACCCACAACAAAATAGCTTATCTTCTACTTTGTTTTATACCAGTGTTCAAAGTGTTTTTTCTTCTGTGTAATCTTCTTAGACTACGTAAGTAAATTTTTAAAGACCCTATTTTATTTTAATTTTATTTATGATGGCTGACATCCTGAAATGTTTGTATATCGGAGCGACGCACCGCCTTGACGCCCTGGTAGCTTCATCGATTTGTGTTTTGACATCACACTATTCCTTATCATCATCCTTATCACTGTACAAGGATATCGAGATAGCGATATTTTTACTTTTACTTTTGACGTGAGTTTATTTACAGAGCGACTAAATGATAGTATCAAAATGAAATTTTTATTTCTGGATCGAGCTCCAAAAGCGAGATCGATAAATCTCGGGCGTAAAGGGAGAGTGAAATTGCGGCACCCGTAAAACCTGTTTTCTGTTTTCATTATTTCTTTTGTAGACTTGCGTTGCTGTTGTTTTCCTTTCCATTTTTCTACGATTTATGGGACTTCTTCTCTGTTCCTTGGTCTGCCCTTATTTTTCTGACACACCACTTCATTCGGCGCGCGTTTGAAAAAGATTATGGGAGTTCATTTCATATAGGTCATATCTCTGCAGGATATGGTGATTGTCGTTTGCATGAATAAATAATTAAATTGATTTTATAGTCTAAAAACGAATGTCAAATATAGTCAATGTTCTACCGCGGGTAAATTCATATGAATCCAGTACTATTCTAAAATATATTATTTTTCTTAAATTAATTAATTATGATTAATATAAAATTAACTATTTACTTATTGATTATAACAAATTAAATTTTAAAATACAGTATTAAGATGTGTAAATTAGTGCTTCTTAAACGTTCTTCAGAAGCTTTTGTAATAAAAACTGTTCATTGATCTTAATTACAAAGTTTTTACAATAACATGTTTATTTGTAGTAATTCATAACCAAGAAACATATTCCTTATAGTAGTGCATTTGCTTCTTGAAAAAATCTAATTTTTATAGTATAGTATAGAAAAATAAAGTATGGTTCATTAAATAAAAATCGTAAAGGACAATATAATTAAGGATGTCTTCAATCCTAGACCAAGAAATATGAAAAATGTCTTGATAAATTCAGGCAATCAAGGAAGCAGAGTCCTAATACAATTTTCAGTGATTATTTCAATAAATCCTCCAAGAAATTAGCTAAACCTGTTAGGCTACTAGTGATATGCTCTCTTCATTTGACTTTGCCTTGGGAAGTGAAGCTATACATGCCTAGAATAAAGTCTGATTATACGCAATATTTTCAATTATTGGATTGATAAAACAAAAACGAACAAGAAATTAGTGACTTAAAGAAAGCAGAAATAAGACATTACGTTTTTTGTAATGAATTTATTATTTGTTAGACAAAAATTACTATGTTTAACATTCACTTTTTATTAGAATAAACCTTTTTTAGCGAATTTCCCATAGGGAAGAAGCTATTACCGTAGGTCTCTTAGCGAGACTTAAGCCCGGGACCATATTATTTTTTCTTCTTTAGGTGCACAGAGACCAAAAACATTAGTCGTTAACATTTATATATATATATATATATGTATATGTGTATATATATATATATATATAAATACAGTACAATGTGTGTGTGTGTGTCTGTGAACACGATAACTCTTGTAAAAATGGTCCGATCGAGACCAAATTTGGTGGAAACGTGTATTCCTAAATTTGCTCGGACGAGTTTGTAATCCAGACATATCGGTCAATCGGAAGGGGTAGTTTGGGGGTTTTTTATACCCCAAAAATGGGTTTTTTTACATTTTTCCCATGTAATTTTTAAAAATTTCAAATTTTATCTTTCACCATTATAATCAGCTTAAAAAACTGCACAATTAAGTTTTTTTAAAGTTTTTCTCTATCTCCAACGGTTACCGAGATATTAAAAAATCTAAACACAGTACGTTGTATTTTGGGGCTCCAATGTTAATCTTATGGAGGATAAGGAAAAATTAATATTTCCCATATCAATCAATATTTTTGGATTAAACTTGGTATTTAACTTCATGTTGTTGATACCCACCTATTTATGCTTAAAAATCATAGTTTATGTGTTCATGTGTATCATGGCAGCAAACCTGCATACTCTTTTCCCATGTTAATCATATAGAGTTAGTTAACTCCTTTATTTGTGGACAGATGTTGATGAAACTCAATCAATTATCATAAATTTACCATTTATATCAATAAATGGTCAAAATATAAATTGATTATGCTAGAAACACCTACAGCAGCAAACCTGTATACTCTTTCCCATGTTAATCTTATGGAGAGTAGGCAAATAATACTCATATTTATTGACAGATAATGATAAAACTTGTAATATATTATTATTATTAGTATGTTATTGATTTGGAAATTCGCTGAGTACACAGGTCTGCTGCGACAGGGGTATTTACTAGTGTAAGCATATTGCTTAACTATAAGCTTAACTTATTTAAAGCTCTAATAGTCTTAAATAAGTAGCAAGTGAAACATTGACTATTGTTGGATCTACAGTTTTTACACATTTAAATGGGCTCAAAGACTCAAAATTACTTCTCCTTTGGCAAATATGAGTACGGTAAGTAATTTACACAAATTCAAATCCATCTTATATTAACAAAATATTCATCCAGAAACTTACCTGATGAATTTTATAAAAAAGATGGTCTCCACCAAGTTAATAAATTCGACTTTAAATAATTAAATTTAACTCATTTTAATAGTTACCTATAGGTTCAAATGTCTAAGCCAAATATCAAGGTAATAAGTAATATTTAGTGTCACCTCGTATTAGTCTATAATGTACAAAACACTCTTCAAATCAGTGTAAGGTAAAATACTTGTTTTAAGGAATTTAATTATCAAAAACACTGAGCATAGGAATGGAGTAAATATTTGATGATTTAGGTTTATTTGGCTTAAAACCTCAGTGGATATCCAGATTTGACTTTTACTCTATTTATTGTAAAACTTAAGTAATATTCCAGTGTGACATTCTGATATATTATTCTTATTCAATTAAGTTCCATTGGACCTTCTGACAGGGGATTTAGTTTTTCCACTAAATAAACTATTTTACATAAGATCCTGTTGATTTAATAATGGTCACCAAATTACGTTTCATAATTAGTGACTATTAATGCCTATTAATGCTATTAACGACTATAAATGGGATTCATAATGAAGGATAAATAGGTAATCCTTAAATGGAAATGAGGCTTTACGCTCAAATTATAACATCTCTTCAAATTTTGAAAGAAGAAATGGAAAAAAGTAATGAAAATTAAGAGAAAATCATAACGAAAGCATCGTATAGTATATATTTAATATGCTATACTTTTCTCCTATACTATGGAAGGACCTATAAAATATATTTCTATTTCTCTTAAAATATGTTGACGTGTCACATGCGTAAATATGCATACGTTGGAATAACTTTTTCTCAATTTTCATGAGCAACTACTTAAATAAAATAATGAATTGAAAGTAATCGTTTGTCTCAATTTTAACAAAACAATCATTTTAATTGATTTTAACAATGAAAAATTTAATTATTATTAAAATATTTAGAAAATCTACAATACATTTAATTTGAAATCCCATAAAATTCATATAAAAGTTGTTTTCCATGAAGCAAACTCAAGTTTGACAAAGCACCTCTATAATCATAAGATAGCGGCAATGAAGGAGATAAGTGAAAGAATGAGAATAATTGTGTGACTGGGAGTAATGTGAAATGAAATGGCTCAGATAACGACTATTTGATAAAGTTGAACACTTACTGAAGTACAGAACGATAGCCTAACACCACAACAGTCTACAAGAGGTATATAGGATGCGTTTGAAATCCCAGCCGAGAATGATAGATCATTCCCAAAGGTAAGGGGGGATAGAATTTTGAATTTATTTGAGTATAAATTAAAATGGGTTTTATCACATCTTAAGTCTTGTCAAATTAAGTTTAAGAAAAATATAATTGATCAGCAAGATGCATTATAAATTCTAAAATACAAGGGGTTTTCAATTGTCAGCAAATAATTTTGTATTTCTTAAGTTTAATATTATGTCAACTCTTTGTTTTAATAGTAAATAACTAAACCTAGTTAAATCATTCGTGAACTCTAGTTCATAAAATATTAACCTCTTAAAAAGTTTATTTTTTCTCTAACCATGAAAGAAAGAAAACCCCTCTCATACAAAATACATAGGTACCAAAAAACAGGCAATGAATGGTTTTTCCTCTTTTTTTTATAATCATGTTTTATTTTTCACTGGGTGGTTGTTCAGATATTGGCTACTGGGCAGCGGACAGTTCAATTTAATATTTTCTAATAATTATTTTCTAATAATTTTCTAATATGTTTTTATAGTCCACTTGGTGATATATTTCCTGAAGTTTTATACAAGTCATAGATCAATTAGAGGAAAGACTGTTATGTGGGAGAAAGACTTGAACAAAAATTTTCCGATATAATAGTTCAAAGTATACGATTTAGTAACCTGTAAAGCCGCGTCATTTACTAATTTATTATTGTGGTTTAAATTTTTACAAATCACACTGTTATGACCAATATTGTATAAATCAGTTTTGGCCTTCCCGCTTATATGTAGGAATATGTAACACTTTGAGGAACAGAACTTCCAGACATTAGGGAAATCACAATTGAAAGTAATTTAGTTGTTTCAATCAGGGTGATTTTAAGTTTCTTTCAATACGAAGATAATGGAAAGGGAGGGGAAAGAGAAAGGAGAAATGAAAGGAGTGAAAGTGTAAGAGAGCAGTGAGTGAATAACCGGTGTGTGTCTGGTATCTAGTTCTATTCTGTCCACATGTTTCATGAGTAAATAATTACTCTATTTTGCCTTAAAACTAGTGTAGGCCTACACCTGTTAACTAATTGTTGTGTCATATTTTGTCCAACTAATGGTGCTGAGGTATGTAATTTTATAATTTGATGAATAAATTTAGTTTGCAAATAATTGATCGTATATATTAACTCATCATAATATTGAAATATTTTAAACGTTCTTAAAAGTGTTACGGTACTCTGAAAACCCCCTTTTTATCAATCTTTCAATGGTGGATATAATTATAATGAACATTCGTAATTAATTGTAAATATTTTTGTGATGCACAGAAAAGACTCATGGAAATCTGGGAAAGATATGAGACAAATCTTACTCTCATAAGAAAGAATCGATATCAATACATCTTAATGCTTCTTTGAGTTTTGCCAGTTGATAAGCATTGCAGGCATGAGGTGTTATCATAAAAGAAACAGCTCATTTTCTCAAAGGAAAATACTGATGCATAAAATAGAAAACAAAGTCAACCCAAAGAAGTTTTCACCGAAATGGGAGTTTTTACTCCTAAAAGACAGTGAGTGAGGTAAACCAGCAGAATACTGATGTTTTTGGCACAAAATTTTGTTTGGATGAAAAGATTTATTCATTCATATAATTACCCTTCGGTAATTTTTAAGTATTATCAGTAAAAACTATAAACAAGGTCTTTCTTTGGAATTTTAACAGAGATGTCATTAAAGTACATAAGGAATAGTAAAAGGTCCATAATGTTATAAATTACCTTTAAATTAGATTACCTTTTGAAATGGTGACACGACCAGGTAGATATTTTAAGCCAAGTACGAATGAGAAATAAGAGTAAGATTAATTGGCGTGATCTTGTAGTCTTGTATTGACTAAGGCTGACATATTTCTTAGACAGGACTGTTAATTAATACCCCAACAGGTGATGGCATCCAAGGGACCTACAGTTTAATGTGGGATCCTTACCAATTTTACTTCTGCATTACGAACTGGTCCTATGATGAGGAAGGTATTTGCAGATGAATGTAATATTCAATAGTGTGAACTTTAATTCACACCAGGGAATATCACAACTTCCAAATACCGCTCATAACTATCTACTATTTGTGAATTACAAGTAGATGGATTACAGGATACGCAGTCAGTTGTGTGAAAATCAAAATGAATGCCATTTTGATCACTCGTTTTTTGCAGAAGGGTGGGAGCCATGGCGGGGCAGCACTACTGCCTGCGCTGGAACAATTACCAATCCAACATGACCTCAGTATTCCACCATCTGCTGCGAACCGAGGCCTTCGTAGACGTCACACTCGCTTGTAACAACGACTCTCTCAAAGCCCACAAGGTAATACAATTCATAATAATAAACACTATTATAAACATTTTATGGTAGCGTTTTTTAAGGTATGCCACTGTCATCTTTCTTTATTTAGATGGGCATTCATCAAGTGTTTGTGAAAGTGATTATAATTACTTTTAATCATAAAAAATGAAATAAAACTGTTTACTGATTCCCTGAATAATTTTACAATATAGTGTAAACATTGAATGTCCCATCTTAGGTGCACTATATAATCCAAAATTTCTATGGTCTTTTACTTTGTGTTTTATCAACACCAGTAGTATTTTTTAAGTTTTGATAGGGAATGGTCCAAACTCGTCATTTCCAAACATAGTGCAAAAAGTCAAGTCAAGTCAAGTCAAAATCAGATTTATTCCAAAAAAACAACAAAATATATTACAAATTAAACTGTGCACATTTTTTTAATGTTAGAATTATAAACAAAATTAAAAAAAAAATCTTTTCGTAGACATAATAATAAAATAAGAAAAATAACTTAAAAAGTAGGAAATGGCCTACATGGACCTAGAATGGTCTGTGCGTAGGCCCGAGTTGTTTTTATTAAAAATAAAATGTATGTGCATTGTTTAAATTTAGATTTGATAAAAAAAATGAAAAATGTACATAAAGGTTAAGATTCATTGGTGAGGTTAAAATTGTGAAAGAAATTTTAATTTCAAAATTGATTGATAGAAACAGATATGAAAAGTTTCATTTTCATGATTAAAAACTATTTTGTTTTAGTTCAAAACCATCTTCTATCACCTGTTTCTCCCATGCTACCACTTAACTGAGTTATCTTTTCAATTGCTTGTTGTATTTGATATCGGTTGTCTTAATTCCAAGCTGATCTAGTTTGGATCTTAATAGCTTATCATGTATTCGTCAAATGAATTAAACTATGTTATTCAGAAATTTCAAAAATATCCATCTCTCCCAATCTCAACTGCTCACATAAACGTAATCAGGTTATTGAAGTAATATAGAATCTTTATAATTCTTTAAATGATACTCCATAAATAATAAAGGTAGTTAGACAGAATGAACCAGAACACTTTAGAGTTGTGTGTCACCTCATTCTAAAAAATAATTCAATTAAAACCTTAATACACTGTTATTCATCATAATTTTTAACTGTCAAAATAGGTTTTTGTTTCTAATGGTATGTTTAGGTTACCAGGATTGAGATTCCCCACTGAGTTTCAACGTTTGTTATTGAGGTTAAGATTTTAATTTGGTTTAGGTGGTTTTGTCAGCGTGTTCGTCATACTTCCAGAAGATCTTGTTGGACAATCCATCGCAACATCCGACCATTATAATGCCACAAGATGTTTGTTTTACCGATCTCAAGTTCATAATAGAATTTGTTTACCGAGGAGAAATTGATGTTTCTCAGGCGGAACTACAGGTTAGTAATCAGAATTGTTACAATATATATATATATAGGAATATCCTTGAAACACCTCTTCTCCCATTCCGTCACTACCTTCTTCCTCTTTGTTGTGAAAAATTTAATTTTTGCAATTTTTTGTACTTTTGGAAGAAATAAGGCTTGGAGATTAAAGAAGATTTATTTTATTTAAATTCACCCTGGTCCCTCTCCAGAATGGGGGGGGGGAGTCCCAAGCAGTATATTGTCTGCTGGTTTGAAGTGGTCTTATGTTTGTCTGATGTCTTGGTATGTCTTCTGCAACTGTAGGAATCAGGGACTGAAATTTTGCCACAAATTATTGAAGTGAACTCAGTAGCCTTTGATCGTTAGATTGTTAAATAAATGATCCTGGCATATGAATCTGATCTTGTTTCAGTATCAAAGCAACATGTCATAAAATTCATTACATTTATCATGTTCACCGTTCAGTCGTATTCTTCTTAGAATACTCTTGCAGTTGAGGTCGGTATTTCTCAAGTATAATAATAAGAATGAGACTCACAAAATACTGATCAAAGTTCAAAACTGATGTGTATATTGTAAAATCAAAGTAACAGGTTTACAATTTAGAAAAATAATTTGGAAAAACCTTTATGAAATTTAACTCATAAGTATTAGAGAGTTGTAATTTAACTAACAAATTTCTTAGAGATGTAATCCAAGCATATGAATCTGATCTTGTTTCAGTATCAAAGCAACATAAAATGTAATGAATTTTATGAAATTCATTACATTTATCATGTTCACCGTTCATTCATATAAGAATGTAATAATTTGTGTAGGGTGTAATAATTTTGAGTATTTTGGATGATTTAAATGTATGTTTAGATGGACATTAAAAAATTTCTAAAGATTCAACCAAGACTGCAGTTGAATGATTCAAACTAAACTAAGATGACCTAGTTTTTTTAGAGATAGACATTTTTGCTATTGCTATTTTTACAGTCACTTCTCAAGACAGCAGACCAGTTGAAAATTAAAGGTCTATGTGAGGTACCAGAAGGTACAGACACTAAGAACATGCCCGGTGCTGAAGTTACCCCGCTTCCCCCACGCCCTGCCACCTCACCACAACTGCCTCTGCCAGTGGCTTCTAGCTCTGCTGTGGCTCGGGCCAACAAGTTCCGCAGGCTGACGGTCAACTCCAAGCGTAGGTTAGACACCAGGAAACGGCTCTTCCGGGAGAGTAACCAACAGAAGCAACAGGTGAGTGAGTGTTTGTTATATACAATGTTTTAACTTACTGATTCAAAAACTGTTTCCTTTAAACTGGCAAATAAACTGTAGAAGATATCTTTGTAAAGTGTCCAAATTACAGTATTTTTAACCTCACAGTGGCTGAGCTTTTGAACTTACTTTGTATATTTTACTTTGAACCATGCAACTCCTCTTAAAATACTCAGTATAAACAAAAAAAAACACAAAAACATGCCCCTGCCTGTTAATCACATAGCCATAAAAGAAGCAAAACAGGTGTCCACTGCAATACCAACCAAGCCTAAAAATGCCGACAACTTCCACCCAAGCCAATCACCATTTATTTAAAGTGGGCTCTCCCATCACTGCACCACACATTCGCAAGACAAATTGGAATTGCTCATGGTCAAGATTCGAACCTGTCTACTTCCGATTGGCTTCAAACGTTGCATTCGCCAGTACAACGGTTTAGTCCACTACTCCAAAGTAACACTGTGTGAGAAAGCACTGTTTTGGCTATAAAAACATACTCTAGTGGCAAAACAGTGAACTACAAAAGTTAGTTAGTTAGCTCGCAGTTGGCAGCGCTGAATGTGGCGGTAATTGTTGACTACGATAGTGCTACACACGTCACTTGGAGGTTTAAAATCCTGACAAATAAGCTGACTGATTTGATTTGGATTCTAAAAAAATTAATTACTGTCAGAATTTTCTTTTTTCACTATGACAAAATCAGAGGCTCATGCCATTTGCTGCTACCTCATACACCTGACACCTACCATTCAACCATTTACATAAGCTCTCGAAACATCTTTGTATAGTGCCTAGATTTAATATAAAATTTAATATTCTGTTTGCGTTTTCCTGTAAAAAATAATTTGTGTATTCATGGTTGAATTTCTCAATTGCTTTCATCAAGAATGTTTATATTATTTTGGTTTGAATAAGGGAAACATTTACATTGTTTTCAATATAAAAATGTTGGATGTTTTATTTTTATTGGTAAAAGTGTTAGTTGGAAAATCCATATTCATAAATAACATTTTATCTTCCTTTTTTACAGGTTGATTTGTTGGAAAATCCATATTCATAAATAACATTTTATCTTCCCTTTTTACAGGTTGATTTGACTCAAATACACCAAACACAAACAATTCACCAACCGCAGCAGCAAATGATACAGAACCATCAAAACCATCAGTCCCACCAAACTCAACAAAGTATGCATCAGAGCCAGCAAACTAACCACAATGTTCACCATCAACAGAACATGCATCAGCAACAGACAATGCATCAGCAACAGCAGACAATGCATCAGCAGCAAAGTATGCATCAACAGCAGCAGAGTATGCATCAAACCCAGAACACACAGACTCAAAGTGTTCATCAGATACAGCAGAACTCGCACCAGCAACAGAACGTTCATCAGCAGCAAAACGTGCATATTGTGCAGCAGCAGACTCTTCATCAAACACAGAGTTTACATCAGTCGACACAGCAGCATATGCAACACACGCAGCACTTGACACAGCAAAGTCAAACGCATCAGGAAACTGCACAGCAAACACAAATGATTCAAGCGGTGGTGACGACCGTTCACGATCCATCTAGTCAACACAATCAGGTTAGTTTTGATTTCTTTAACCCTAGAGAGCTAATCTGTTAATCTGACATTAAAGCTAAACTATCGTAAAGTTCTTGGCGGGTTGAAAAAATAAATATTTCTGGTTACAAAACTGAACTTTAATGAATACAAATAATCAAAACATAATACTAAAAACATGTTTGCGCCAAACTTAGGCATTTACAAGTCCTTGACACAGTCCACACAGCACTTCCCGCGATGCTCTGCACAGATTGGTTTATTGCAGCGACAGCAGTAGACTGTTGTCATCCTTCTCTTAATTGACAGGCAAATCCCACAGATTGTTCATGGTATGTTTTGAGGAAGGTCTTGGACCCTGCCTGGCACCGGAACTTGTTCTATCAGGCTCTGATGTATTTGCATGGCAAATTTCCTTCATGACAGAGGTTTGTTGGCCCATTTTAACAACATTAATCACGTAAATTACATACCAGTTTACCAGAATAATGTTCAACATGCCATAAAATACTCATAAAGGCCACCTATTAGTCTTACGGCTGCACGACATTTGGTGACACATTTGATCTAAAGTATCGACCGCCCCTTTTGTGGTATTAAAGGTTTTGATTATTTGAGGTTTAAATTAACTAATAATAATAATAAAATAGTAAATCATAATCCACAAGAAACAAAATGTATATAGAAGAAATCCAAACGTCAAAGCTAAATTTTGTAAAATTTATGAGCGATTAAAGATACAGCTAAACGGACTAAAGGCAGCGAAGCGGGCCAAACACTGACTAAATGACCAGAGTCAATTGGCATAGAACTAGATGGGCGAGTCCATTAAGGCAGGTTAAGGGGGGAAAACTAGGCAAAAACAAAACAGGCTCGTAACTTTTACAATAGTTTAGCTTTCAAGGGTTAAGGGCATCTGTTGCTTTATGTACACAGGATGGAGGCATAGATATAATTTATTTGTATGATACAAAATTGTGTTCAATAATCTATGTAAGTGTCCAGGTATAATTTACTGTAGATTTGGTTGTACATTTTTGAATACCTTCGATATTTTCATACTATTTAAGATTATAAAATGCAATTTATAACCTTGCAACAAAGCTAAGTTAAGTTAACACAGTTTATAATTTTATCGGTTATTGTCTTTTTAGAAAAATTGGTAAACAGTAATTTGGTTCAAACAGAATAATTTGGCTACCGTAAATTTTTTCGTATAATTATTTAATTTTTAATAATTTAGCTTCGTACAAATTCACAGTTGGCTATCTCTTACTTTTGGTTTGACAGAAGCCTGGTCTTTATGAGGCCAGACTTACTATTTTACCGTTTATTGTGAAACTTTGCCATAAAACTGAATAGTTAATGTAAATATTAAAACAATAAAAATCAACTTGATCGGCATTAGAGAACTTGAAAAACAATTTGACTCTGAAAAGAATGAATGAACAGTGTAATGTAGTCATGTCCACTCACTCAATGTAAAAATACAAATAAATATTCATTTCCACAAATAAAGTTGTGTTTTCTGAGAAACATAAAAATCAATCTAAATTATCCGTTACCTTTTGTTTTGCTCAGAGTTTTGATAGTTAAATGATAAGAATTTGTAAAAAGTGCTGTCCTGTTTTGCAGCTGTAAATTGTTTCGGTTAGTTGGATGTTTTAGATTGCCCTGTTTCATCAGTACACTCGAATCATTTGTGGTACAACTCTGGTGTGTAGTCTTGTATATACATGTTATACAGTGTACAGTGCTAGCATGGTGGTTGTGGGTGTTGTAGATATCATCGGACGGTTTGGCCAACTGTATCACTGTTGCCACCAGTACCGATGATGATCTCAAGAATGGTGTGTCTGGGGTGGTAATATTGGAGAGCAGGGTGGGACATGGTGGGCATCTGCCACCCCACCACGCGGATGCCATCATGATGACCAGCCCGCCACCCATCATGTCCACTCACGCGCTCCCCTCCTCCCAGCAAGTAGGTCAACTTGTCAGTGTTGCATGTCGGTTACTAACATTAGGGGGCGCTCATCTCTGTGTGGATTTTACGTGCTTATATGTATAGTAGATTTATAAAATTGTGAGAATTTTTAAGTGTAATAGCTTGCAAACAATTTATGAAACAAAAAGTTAGGGAAATGGTGATGTTTGGAGTGAGGGAGTTGAAGATCGTATTTGTCTGGTCAAATATATTAAGTAACTTCTCAACATAACCTCAACATACAAATTTATATTCCTAATTAAATTTTAGTTTATAATAAATTATTATTGACATCGATATGTCTTAGCTCTGGGGGGGTGTTGGTGATTTTTAAGATGTAAAACATGTAACAGGTTTCCATAGAAACTACCAAAAACAATTGTATTGAATTTCAAATATAAAAAAATAAGAACAGCTGTTTTAGATGAAATAATAATAATAATAATAAATAATAATAATAAATTTCTTTATTGCAGTAGAGCAATATACATTGCATTGCAAAGGTCATGTAATATAAGAGTTCATTTTTATAGAACTAGGTATTTTCTTCAGTGCCAAATTTTTATTTTCGCGTAATCTCCTAAAATTTAGATATCCCAGCTCATCATGAACTCATCAACCGAGTACAGAACTTTAGACACCAAGAGGCGTTTCAGTCGAGTTTTGAATTGATTTTCGTTTTGAGACTGCTTGACACTGTCAGGGAGCTTATTTAGGAACTTGACTCCAGCCTGTGACGGCAAATGCTCAAACGCCACTGTTCTGTGTTGTCCGAGTCGATAAGTGTCCCTGCCCCTAGTATTGTACTGGTGCAACTGACTGCCCTGTACAAGTGAGCATTTAAACCTGCAGTACAGTGCCGCCTCCAGGACATGGAGGCTGGGTAATGTTAGCAGTCCCAGCTCCCTGAAAGCGTTCCTGCAAGACTCTCTTGGTTGCAATTTGGAAATGATTCTAACTGCCTTTTTTTGCAGTATGAAGACTCTATGACTAAATGAAAACATTCCCTTTAGGCATATCCATGATCTAACCTATTTCCCACAGGGAAGAAAATAAAAACATTTTCAAATAGTTACAGATCCCAACAAATTAAAACCATTAAATAAATCAGATTTTTAAACCAATACTTCCACAAAATGTTTCTTGTTAACATGTTTTTGGTAAAATATTTAACCAATTTAATTTCCGAATATGCTCTTGAAAATTTTTTTATTCATAAAACTTCAACTGCCAACCTTCATGGCTTGCGTGATGCCATATTTTTGTGCTTGAGCTGTCTTGTCAGTGAATTCCAGTAGATTTTCAGCTTATTTTACCTGGCTGATTTGATTTACAATCAATCTGATTTAATGAATCAAGTATATAAATGACAAAACTCTCTCTTATGCTACTTTGACTTCAGTACTCTTATTAACAAAGTATGTTAACAAATCATGTGGGAAATAAATGCTTTGAATTGGAAATACTATTGAATTGGGTTGTTTCGTACACAGCTGAGAAGTTTTCTGCTTCTGAAAAAGTAATATCAACAATGGGAAATCAATGCTTACTTGTATTGGGAAAACATGTTTTCATACCAGTAATACTTATTATATCAACCTCTGGATGTAATGAATGTAATTTGATTGAAATATTTATAGGTATTGTTGGAGTCGTCAGGCCTGAGTGTGCATTCGGATGTAGACTCGTTGACCGCAGATGTTGGGACACAGAACACCTCCCCCAACTCCTCCTCACTCATCCCCTCCCCCCAGCACCACCAGGAGATGACCGGTGAGTTATTTGCCTTGAAAGAAACATCACAATGGTTAAATATACTATATTTTGAAAATGAGGGGTTTTCACCTATTAGTCCAATTGACCCATTCACACCCTATCACGACATAAGCCGTGATGGCCGAACTGGCCCTAAAGCCCTATGACGACTTAACCCTTCAAATGGCGATCGTCTGTAACAAAATACGGCTCCTTTGTATAACAACATTTTAACATTTTAATGTTTATTATTAATTAATTGTCATTTATAAAACCTTATAAAATAGTGCCTATTGTAAAGACTAATAGTTCACAATGGACATACTTGGACATAAAAACACAATTTTTGTCAGTGTTGCTATTTGCTAATTTTTTCTTAGTAAAAAAAGGAATAAGAATATGTTTTATACATAATTTATACTCAATTGTCATTACCCTTTAAGATTATTATGCAGCTAGGAAGCAAATGTTAGTTTAAAAAATGATTTATTACTTCAAACATGTATTTTTTTAAATATGTTAGTTTAAAAAAAGTTAACACTTTTTTTCTGTTTTTTTACTTCAAATTATTGTACTCACGTTGTTTGATGCACAATTTTATCCTAAGTAAAACGGAAGAACAGGACAAAGAATTGTTAATAAATAACATTTGTATAATTGTTTTACTAAAGGGTTGCGTTTTTCGGGAAAAAGGACCAGTTTAACACATTTTGATGTGTTTTGGCAGTTTTGACACCTGTGGAAGGCAGAGTTACGGTCGACACTAGTCCGCTGTCTCAAGGTCATGACGGGGAAGACGTCAAGGTCAAGTTTGAGACTCTCCGTGTCATGGAGCAATCCGACCCTCTGGACATGGACGCTCACATGAGCACTGATAGGGTATGCAGTGCTCAATCAAACTGTCGTACTAAATACTGAATATAGTAGCCCTGGTAAACTGTCAAGTGAAATAGTATGATTAAAATTTAGACTTCTTGTATAGTATGGGTTGCCATAATTCACAGAACAAAAGTACTACGGACACATGGTTGTGTCTCAATGAAATGCGGGTTCAACGAGTGTAGAAAACCCTGTAACAAGGTAACGGGTTCAAGGTTTGAAAAATTTTCAAGCATAATACAGTAGAACTTGGATAATTCGAACCTCAAGGGACCAGAAAAAAATTCGAATTATCCAAAAATTCGAATTAGAAAAGTTTATGCAAGTGGTTGAAATAAACAATCAAACATCATGTTTTACATTGTATATTAAAAAAGTTAGGTTAATGAAGATATTATTGATTAAAAATCCTAATTTTGTTAAATGTCAATAATGTGTTTGGAGGGATCCCGAAACTAGCTATTACAAACTTTTTCAAATTTCTCTACCTCCTTGATCGCCGCTATTTATTCTTGCAACGTCAGAAATTTGTAGGTTCGCTTTGACGAAGCCATCATACACACGACGTGTTAACATGAAAGCAGAGGACGAATATCGGAACAAACCACCACCGATGATACACACAGATGTCAATGTTGTGATTTATGAGCAGTACTGGACTAGTGAGTGGGGTGGGTGCGTTGATCTAGCTAAAAATAGTCTGAGGACAGGAAGCCCGAACGTCGTTTCCTGGAAAATCGCACACAATGACTTGTTCACTTATACACACACTATAGATTTCCGCTGTAAAAACTTCGAATTATCCAAAATATTATTCGAATTAACCAAGATATTTTAACATTGTTTTTATATAAAATTCTAGGGACCAAGACAAAACTTCGAAATAAAGAAGTTTTCGAATTACAGAAGTTCGAATTATCCAAGTTTCACTGTAATTTGTTTCAGGCAATTTTAGCAATGTTGCAAAAATACAATACTTCTATAATAAAACATCTAGTCTGCCATGGATTCTAATCCAAATTAAGGAATCTGTACTCAGTATTTATGGTATTCAAATTAAGTTTTTTTAAATGATTAAGTCCAAAGCAAGAAAAGGGGCTCTTTTATTTGCCTTGCTATATTTGCAATGCAAACTTAATTGACTTTGATAATGTATTTTCAGACATCATTGACTGTTGTTTAGGTTGTGTTTGAATGATTATTGGAAGTTAACGGGTCATAGCAGTTGTATCGTCTGAGAATAACATTTATTATTGTAATGTCCACTCTAGTTCTAATGCAATGTTTTCTTTATAGAGTGATAATGCTATAATTTTTCCAGAAGCCAGAGAATGGAGAGGAAAGTGTGGAACATACGATGCACACAATGATGATCACCCCTGAACTGCTGGGCCTGATCCCTTCCAACCCCACAGGCCACCAGGGTGAGTGTGAGTACTTAACCCTGCGAGCGGCGGAGCTTTTGAACTTACTTTTTATTTTTTACTTTGAGTTATGCTACTCTTCTTTAAATACTCACTTAACCTAACTTTTCTCGGCTGGCTAAGGGGGAAGTTGACGGAATTTTTTTAGGTTTAATTGGAATTGCAATAGTTACAAACTTTGCCTTTTTTATGATAGTATAGTTAATGACTATGTTTAAGAAGGGGATTAGGATTTTTTATCCTAAATTAATAATTTTGCATACCGTAGCTTCAAAATTGTTAAACTTTTTTGATTTATGTAATTGGGACAGAATCAATTTTTTGGTGTTGGAAAAAACTACCATAGTCCAATTGGCTTAAAAAAAACTCTTAAATGTTCTTTTGTTGATACTTTTTTCTTAGTTAATTGGTAATTTTTCAGCAGAAGTAACAGAGTGCAAACGGGAAGTACCAACATCCAAGACGTGGACCCAGGAAGACATGGACGCTGCGTTAGACGCTTTACGCAATCATACTATGAGCCTGACCAAGGCTTCCATCACTTTTGGCATCCCCTCGACGACGTTATGGCAGCGTGCACATCGACTCGGCATCGACACGCCTAAGAAGGACGGACCAGCCAAGAGTTGGACGGAGGACGTGTTGAATGTTGCGTTGGAAGCGCTCAGGAATGGCTCCATCTCAGCGAATAAGGCCAGCAAAGCGTACGGTGAGACTCATTTTCATACTTATTGCTCAACCATTAAGTTGCGAGAAAATGTCTATTTAGTAAATGGGTGATAAAAAATAGTCTTATTCATTAGTGTAGATTAGAATATTTAATCCTTACTTTTTTTTAAACTATTGATATTTTTCGCTCTTATGGTGAAAATGGCTAAAACACCTGTACGATTTTAATACCCTTGACCAGTTGATTCACAAATGAAATAGAATTATTATTATTTAAAATATTCTTAGCTGACCTACATATTATGTACACATATATACACATATATTTACAGTTCTTAACAAATGGTGTTTTTGGCATCTGGAGATCCCATCTGGAGATCAAGACAAAGAAAATTTGGCCTAGCTCTTACCATGATAACTACGGTAATAGCTGTTTGAAATTTCCTAATATTACATAAACTTACTCTGACCTCCTCTATTGAGTTCTTCTGGGAGGAATGGATTGGAAATGATTTGCCGCAGTCAACTTGCTACACAGTATAAAATTAGTATAAAAAAATATCTAGCTATATAAAAAGCCTGGATAAAAAGTAAATGAAATCGCTCTTTACCGTGAAATACTCAAGATGAAATACCAATGGCTACACTATCTTTCAGGCATCCCGAGTAGTACGTTATATAAGATAGCTCGGAGAGAAGGTATTCGGTTGGCAGCTCCGTTCAATGCTGCACCAACAACGTGGACTCCCGAAGACCTGGAACGTGCATTGGAGGCAATTCGCAGTGGGCAGACTACAGTACAACGAGCAGCCGCAGACTACGGCATTCCTAGTGGTACTCTCTACGGGCGGTGCAAGCGAGAAGGCATTGAGCTGAGCCGTAGCAACCCGACGCCGTGGAGTGAGGACGCCATGACAGAGGCACTGGAGGCTGTCAGGTAAGAATGAAACTGTCAAACAAGGTAACTAGAAAGAAGAGGTATGGGTCATATTAATAAAACATGTAGCGTTGGATGCCACCATTAAACGGTACCTACCCACTTAGCCAAACATCTCCCTGCTCTCATACATGATCTATCATATGATCTGTATTTCTATGCTGCTCTGTGATGATCTGAATAATGAGTCGAGTTTACTCTATCAAACTCTGTCCAAATTTCAGTAAGAAAGTCTATACAATTGAATAATTTCTTATGACAAGGACCAGAGCATATATGGTATTTTAACCTGAATATGACAGTGACGGGTGATTATTTTCATTATATTATTTAGCTTCATTACTTACAAATATCTGAATCTAATTTGACAGCTTTATTAAAGATATTAACGAATGATCAAAGGCTGTTAGGACATTCACAGAAGCCACTCAGATGAACATCATAACTTGTTTGTAGGGTTATTGCTTATAAGGTCCAATTCATATTTTTGTTCCTCAGACTCGGCCAGATGAGCATCAACCAGGCTGCCATTCACTACAACCTTCCTTACTCGTCGCTTTATGGACGCTTCAAGCGTGTCAAGTACGAGGCAGACCACCCGTCGTCTGGTGAGAGTGAGGAACTCCCTCTCGTAACGACACACCATAGCCTGCCTGGTCAGATAATGTTAGTGCAGTACCAGCAACCGACACTGTACCAGCACACCCCCAGCTGAGTTTACTTCACTGCGTCTGGAACCACCAGTCCCTCGTAGGCCCCTCACATTGAGTGACACACCTGATATTTTGCTAACCAAAAGTATATGTCAGTCGATGACTAAAGTTGCATCAATTCGATTGTGAATGAGAATGTGTTTGAAGTTTTACATTCGTGAGGTAAGACAAGAAGCACATTCTCTTCTGGGCATTGTCATTCTGACTTCAATGGCAAGTCTTCCAGGGATACAGTGAGGAGTGATCAGTTGTGAATAGAAGGATCATATTTTAGTCTGGTACTTGTAGGCTGTATGGAGTGCATCTTTTTGGAAAGCACTGCAGAAGATTATTTTACATAGCGGTAAAGAATGAAATCCTATTGATTATTTTCCCACATATTTTAGTGTCATTCCAGATCGTGAAACCGCGTATGACCCAATCAAGATGTTGTTGACAAATAGAAAATTGGAAATTTTCATATATCTGCGCAATGATCTTGATATGTAGGAATATCGTAATACAGAACGCTACAAGTCATAAGTTGAACTAAAAAATATTAAAATTAACTAAATTAAAGTGTCAAATTTTGGCAAACTTAATTTTGGATACCAAACCAGATTTGGAGATTTGACAAATACTTCTGAGAAATATAACACACTTTCCTAAAATTTGTAATGTTCCATTAAACATTTACACTGTGTAAAAGATTTTTTAACAGTGTTCAAATAAGTAGGTACTCATAAAAGCCCACAAGCAACATTAGGTCAGAGTTTGTTTTTCTTTTTTTTTGCAATGTTTACTCTAAGTAATTAATACCAAAGACAAATGAAGGTGCTGTGAGACAGCTTGGTTGAAATTCAAGCCCTCATGTTTCAAATGAGACAATATGCAATGGAATTTAATTAATGGTTTTTAATTTGTTAAAAGATTTTATCTTGTTTTTTGCTCCTAAATTTTGAGCACTTTTGTAATTTATAGTATTCCAAAGAGTTAGCTTCAACACTGGTAAGTTCTAACAAAATCTCTCTGCATTCACAAATTTTATGAACATTTTTCAAATTACTAAACAACATTAAAAAACACAAAACTATGAACAAAAACATATCACTCTTTAAAAGAAGCTGGTGAAACTTTTCTGTCTTTATAACTTAACTAGTAAAAAATGTGTTTAGTTAAGAAAATAGAATTTGTGATAATTACTAATACAATTTTTATTGTATTTTATTGCAATAAAAATATTTGAATTTTAAAGTCTGTAGGCACCTCAGCCCTTAAAGGGAAGTCAATTAAACTGTTTCAAGCGATTCTTTGGAGGGGTGTTATACCTCTGAAGTCCTCGATTTAAACCAAGGACATATCAAATATTAATTTAGAGGACATATCAAACAACACTGTTACTGAAATGAGCCAAATTTTGAAAAGGGAATAAACACAACATAGTATGATGACTTAGAAAATAAATAACATGTTGGCTAGTTGTAAAACTGAGATGTATACCAATACTAGAATAAAAATGTATAAAAATTAATAACCTATCCAGCAAATATTTGATATATTCTATCCTTTATAGATCTCAATTGTAGTGACATTTTACAACTGGGAATCAAGTATTCTAATTAGAACAAGTATTTTAAGATATTTTTTTTGTTATTTAAATTTATGGTGTCATTTTATTACATGAAAAATGTTCCTTAGATTGTTCCTTAAGCTCTTATTTGAAACCGTATTTAGCTAAGAATGTAAGTTAAACGACATATGTGTACAAATTTTATCATTTTACTGATAGATTAGATTTCATTGTATACCATAGTGGAGTAGAACAATTTTAAGACAAACTAGCAGTATTAGTGTGCAGAAGTGTAGATAAAATGTGCTATTAATGTTATATTCTACTGTTCGAATCCATTGTTTCAAATCAGGAATTGTTCTATAAAATTACCTGAGATAGAAACGTTATAGTTTTTTAATTTTTTAAGTAATGCTTTATATTTCCTCATTATAGTGAACTCCCCAAATCACAATTTTTTTCTTACATATACCTAACAGCTAAGCCATAAATATCTCCGGTGCTATATTCCTTTATTAAAAAGAGTTTTCCTCCAAATTTATTTTTATTTATATCTTCCAAAAAGGCAACATGATTGTTATTTTTGTAAAATATTATTAGAGTGATTTAAATAAATAAGCTTATAAATGGTTGAAGGCCTGTGGGCTCTATAAATGAAATAATAGAGGTTTCACAATAACTACTTTTTATTTACCCAATTAATTAATAAAATGGCAATCATAACTAAATAATCGTCTAAACCTATTAACATGTTCCGCGTGATGTGGGTGTAGACGCTTTGTGGTTATTTCAGCCTCTCGTTGCATAGCAACTAAAGGTAAAAAGTGTGAGCCCAGCTCTTGCCAGAGGAGGACTATCGCCAGTCAGAAAGTATCTATCTTATAACGTGGCGGTGTCAGTTTACCGTTCGCTCTTTCTTTTTTTTAGCCACTTTTAATTTTGTGTGTATTTTTCCTTAAAATACAACCTCATAAGGCATACAGTTTATACTTTTTCAGTTATTACAAAATTAATTCTATGATGTTAATAAATTATGACTTAAACTGTTCCTCATTTTGAGGTTATGTACTGAGGGGTTTTTCAAGCCAAATAGCAACCTCTGTTTCACGTGACTTTGGAAGTGGTTTGAGTCGTTCTTTGTCCTTTTTATTCATTCTTCTGTGAAATATTTTTCTTGAGGTTTACTTTTAACTAGCCAAAGTACCCGTTCTTCGCACGGGTTAAAAAAAGGCTGATAGGTGTAGGCTCTACTCATACATTTAAGTTATTGTTAATTAATTCTTCATTGTTTACAAAATTGACAAAACACGAGTGTCTTCAACATTTCGAAGTAACATCTGTCAAATACTGGGAGAGGATAAGGATTAATATAATAGAGACAGTCGTCGGAAAAAACTTAAAATCTACCATTCCACTATTTCAAATAATTCACTAATTTTGATCCAGCAGTTTATCTGAAAAATCAACTTTATTTCTTCTTCTTCCCGAACTGTCAAAATATAGTGCAAACGGATGTTGTCATAAAAAAAGTAAACATTGAAACCTAGGACAGTCACGGCAGCTCTTTCTTCTTCTTCTTCCCGAACTGTCAAATTTTAGTGTTCACAGCTGTTGACATTCAAGTAATTTTATGTTTTCAATCTCTAAAAATGTAAACATTGAAACTTAGGACGTTCACAGGGTGTAGCCCGAGAGGATTTTAAGGAAATGAGTATGCCTATGTGTTGCATGAGTTTAAGATCATATAAAACATTATTGGTATAAAATATAGAAGTTGTACAATAACACTAATTACAATAATAATATTAACCCTCCAACGGTTTTACCGTCGATTCATCGACGCCACCGCCGGTCGTCGAAGGTTCACCGTCGATCAATCGACGGTAGGTAAGCTTTTACAAAAAGCAATGGTGTGAATACATTTTCGGTTAAAACTACATTGAATATAGTATCGTTGTTTTCTACAGATCATACGCTTTCCGCCGAGGTATGTTTCGTTTTGCTTACTCTATGCGTCAGAATTCTATGTTAGTTAAAACATCGGTCTTCAGTAGCGCGGTTATGTCGCTTTGTTTACAATGGTGGCGTTACACGTTCTCGTTGCGTTTGTTTGGTGTTCTGATGTTAATTTCACCATTTTAAAATTGATAGCAGTGACTTCAGTGTATAAAACTATATATTTTTATTTTACTTATTAAATTTTTAAAAACTTGGCTATCTTCAATTTTTGACTGGTATTTATTTTCTATGTTTTGTGGGGGAGCAAACTTTGAAAAATCTTTTGAAAATTTTTTTTTTATAAATTTTAACTGGATACACCCATCAAAACCAAGATAAAAATAAAACATGTTACTTTTATCTTATAGATAATTTAATGTAGATTAAAATGGTGTATAATATGTTATAGTTACTATATTTTTACTATTTTATGTGGAATTTTTAGTAAAAGCCTGCAAAAGCGCCAAAATGAGGTGAACCTCAAGGGGTCAAATAGTGAACCGTTGGAGGGTTAAAAAAAGATATTTAAATTAAAGCCACCATTTGTTTTTTTATAGAGTGAATGTTATAGATTAAAATATAATTTTACAAGGCAGACTAGTAATTGTGTAATCAAACCAGTTCCATCTTCTTTCACCATATCTTTCTTCCTGAGTGACATTCTCCAAAGTTCAAGAATTTAAGGGCTTAAGAACATGCGGAGATAAAAGCTTCTTCCTGGCTGAACCTAGTTTGTTGGCTGTCCTGTCTTCTTTCTGAGCAATGCTAGCATTTTCTTTATTACCAGATTGTTTTCTTAAGGTGTCAAGTTTTGCTTTCAGTTTTTGATTCTCAAGCTTCAATAATTCATTTTCATTTTGAACTTCAATACAGCAGAGATTGTGCTCATAAACCTTTTTAGTCTTCTGGCGGGTATTCTGATGTCCTATCAGATCAGCAACTTCGTGATTCAACTTATCCTTTTCTTCCACCACAACGTCACATTTCCCTTGCAGCTCTGTCAAATCTTCTTTTACATGATTTATTTCATCAAATTTTTCTTCCAGCTCTTTATTCCTTAGTGAAAGATGATTTAGATCTTTGTTCTTTTCTGATAGCTGCATTTCCAAATCAGAAATTTTGTCTTCCATTTCTTTCATCTCTTCATTTTGCTTTCTATGTGCAGAGCTCATGGAGTCAATCTGTGATGAAAGATCTTGACAAAGTGTGTTTTTTCTGAAATAAACTTCATTCAATCCCCTTGTTGTTACATTTCTCTTTTCGATAATCTTTTCTGAGTCATTAATTTTAGTTTTCTTATCTTCCAATAAGAAGACTTGCGAAGCCATCAAACTTGTTTTTTCAGCTTCCGTCTCTGTGAATTTGAGTTCTAGATTACTCAACAGACTCCTTATTTCGCCCTTTTCTGCCTCCACTGCTTCACACCTCTCTTTTTCTAGGACTAAATCAGATATTAACTTATCTATATATTGTTTCTGTCTTGATTCTGTTTCAATTCCTTTTTTAACCTCATCCTGGAGAGTCTTTATATTCATTTTCTGTTCTGAGATTATCCTTTCAAAGACCTCTGATGCTTGGTTTAGCTCATCTACTTTTGTCAAAAGATCCATGATCTGACTTTCATGCTGTGACTTTGACTGTTGAAGGTCACTGATAATAGAATCATTTCGCAATTTATCATTCAATATCTTGTCCAAATTCTTCTGTGCACACAGTTTCTCACTCAATTCTGCGACTAATTTTAAATGTTCTGATTTAAATTTGTTTATATTCTCTTCAAACTGTTTATCTCTGTTCTTCACCTGTTCAACTAATTCATCTTTCCTCTCAATTTCCTGCTTAAAATATTCATTTTCTTTCAACAACATGTCAATAGCACATTGTTTTTCACGAATAGAATTGTTCAGTAATAATTCTGCATTCGCAGCTTTTTCTTTGAAAAGGTCTACTTTTGCCTCTAAATCCTTCTTTAAAGCACAAACATCTCGTATTATTCCTACTTTCATTTTGTCCATGCTTTCTCTGATAGAAATAATATCGGCAAGAAAAAGCTGAGATATTTGTCTGTGAGTGAATTTAGCTCATTTTCTAATCTTTTGTAATCAGCCTTTGAAACAGGTTTTTTCAGGGCTGATTTCACACATGATCTTTCATCAGATGACAAAATATCTGATCCTGAAGTATCAAAGTTTTTTTTCTTTCAAATACTGCATCCTTGGTGCTAATTGCAGTTTCCGTAAAAGTTGTGGATCCTTCTGGGATGTTACAGGCTCTTTAGTTTAGATCTACCTTTGTGTAAAATTTCAAACTTTTTGGTTCTGTATTTTTTGCGTTTACTTGCCACAACAAACCCACAAACATACATACAAACATACAGACCCCACCTCTTCTTTATAATATTATAGATGACTCTTACGATTGCGATTTTGAATTATGTCGACCGCTCAGTCGTAATTTTTGGTGAATCGGATGCATTTTGATCAACGGGAACAACAATTTTGTACTTCCTACTTCATATGGAAGTAATTTCACTAATAGTATTTTTCAGCTCCGCTAAAAGTATTATAATTTTAAAATTTTTTTTCAGCAGTGAATGTGTTAAATTCTCACAAACTTCAATATTCACTGACTCAGTTTATAAATCCCTAACAATATCACTTTTCAATTATCTTATTGTCACTGAACTCTAATCTGTCAACTTCTACAGCGTTCTATGTGATTCTATGCGTTTCTATGTAAGCTTTTGGATCCGACCCCTAGAAAGGCTGTTGCCATTAGCAGGAAAGCAGTAATTGAATACTAAAAGAATCAGTGACTGCATTAGCTGCACTTTGGCGGCCTCTGGCAGCAGACTTCTGAACCTATACAGACCTCTCAGTCTTCCCAGAGCTTGTCGAGAGGCATGTGTGACATGATCTGTGAAGACCTTTATCAAGCACGATGCCAAGAGTCACAAGTGAGATACCCACCACCTGATCTTCAAGAGTCTGTACTAGATCAAGTGGTGCAGTGTGCAAAACGATGCACTTATTGGAATTGAGCTTGAGACCATAATCAACAGACCATTCTAAAATGTTCTGCAGATCAGTATTGATTTGACTATGCCTCTCTCATAAGCTCAGACTCATATGCCAACACTAACTGGGAGTCGTCAGCATACAAGTGAGCCGTGCAGTGTTTTAACAGTATGGGAATGCTGTGTAAAGTGTGTACAGAATGTGCCCCAGACAACTACCTTGAGGGACCCCCCGTCGTTAAGCAAAGAGGTTCTGACGTTTCACTCCCCAGTCTGGTGATCTGAAGCCGGTCTTTGAGATACGATCGAACCCATCTTCCCATCTTTCCCTTAGCCCTTTGTGGTATCTCCCGCACTGCAGCAATTCAGACTATCGATTCCTGGGCGAGAGATTGCCATAAGAAAAGATGCGCAGAGCTCACTCTGCATAGAGTAAGTAAGCTTAATCTATGTTCTTTATCTCGACAGATCGCTAAAAGGTTCCTGAAGCTTGGCAGGAAGGATGTGAAATTTGTCACTGGCCACAGAAATCTGGGGAAGCATCAAATGCGTATGCGGGTCTTTAATGGGGACCCTCTGTGCAGGAAATGTTATCTGCAGGAGGAAACCGCTGATTTTCTATTCTTTGATTGTATAGGGCTGGCAGAGGAGAGGTCCTACACTCTGTGCAATTTGGAAAGGGTAGTTTCCTGCCTCGCGACGAGCTTCTCACCAGGTTGTTGCAGTTTTCCAGGTCTCTTCACTTGGAAGATTCTTAAATCTCTAGCAAAAAGAGAAACTTAAGAGGTGCACAAACTCATGGTTGAAGCGCCTTGGGAGAAATTCGCCCCTTTGAATGAATAATTGATGGTCTTCTTTTATTTGCCATATTTAATTCCATGAGATGGTTCAGATCAGGGTCTTCTTCTTCCTGGTCTTTAGTGGGATTTTCACACTCTCATTCATCATCAATAGCAGTCTCAATTTACCAAAACTTCTTCTTTTTCTTGTTTTTGGGTTCAATGCTTACAACGTCTTTCTCCACAAGGCCATCTAGAGAGCGCATCAGTATTCCTATGGCTTGGCCCAGCATGTTGATTGGATTAAAAGTCATACTCATGTAGCCTTTCAATCCAACGAACTTGCCTCAAACAGAGGATCTCTTTTCTTCTTTTAGTTTACTGTTTTAAATTGGCATTTAAAGACAGGAAAATATAACTGGTGATATTCATTATATGTTGTTACGTATTCAGTATATGTACGTAGCTAATATAACATGACAAATTGATGTCTGTGTAGATCTTATACATTAGGCTATATTTGAAATTGTTGAAAGCTTTGAATGAAAACTTCCTTACTATTTGAATTCCAATTCATAACTTTTTTTAACAAATATTTTCAGAGGAAATCTCTTTCTAATAAAAATTAAATTCAATATTTTTTAGAGTATTTTGCATTTTGGATGTGATTGTGATATTTAGGAAAGGCAAGTGATAGCAATAAAAGTTTAGGTATTTCAATTTTTTTATATGGTGCTAAATGTCTTTTAACTTATGGTTTCTATAAAACCCTTTTTTCACGTTACTGAAAAAAAACATTCCATTATAGCTTGCAATTCATTAATATCGAAACAAATATTTTGTTTTTTTATTGTCTTATTTAACTATGAATAAATTTTTTTGAGATGTGAAACTAAACGAGCTTTAAAAATCATCATCTACCTATAAACATTCTAACCTTTTTAAGGCGCTGGCCTACCCCAGCCGCGCTACCTCAAAAAGAATCCGTTTTTATAACACATTAACTGTTTTAGAAATGTGTAATAAACATGATTTGATAGAGGATAGAAAATTGTCTTACTCATAGGTTCTGTTCTCATATTGTGGACAGAACATATAAAATATGATACTCAGTTGTAATTGGCAAAAATTTGGTTATTTATTTTAACTTGAAGACATAGCTCAAAGTTTTTGATGCAATGGAACATACCAGAATGAGTAAAATTTTTTACTCTATAAAATCTTGTCTACTTCACATTGTATTCTTTGACACTTTTCTTACCTTAGCAAAGTATTTTAATTGCGCTGAAGTGGATTTTGTCATGGGGTAGGTAGACTGCCGCATTAAGTTAAATAACATTTGCAACATAATTGGTATAATCTTAATTTTCGTGTATTACATGATGTTATATTCAAGTAACGGTGTTATTTGTGGTCATCAACCAACCACTTTACATGTGTATTTCTATTTTATTTTATCTGTATTAAGATTTATTTTAATATTTGTTATATAAGTTGTATTATATTATAAAATCTATAAATTATTTTATATTTTGTACAATTTTTACTTCTTTGTAAATTTGTAAAAATGTAAATTTTTGTAAATATATAATTTATGAACTATGTTTCTTTTCATTTGTTTACACATTTCATGGCAGTGTTGTGTGATGGATTTGAAATCTTCTGGTAATGTATACAAATGAATTCTCAAATTTCAGAGAAATTATTTTACTTCCTTTAGTATCTTGTCCACTGATCCATTGCATACATTAACATGCAGTACACACTAATGTTGTGCGAATAAAACTAAATACCAACAGACCTGCTTACTCAGCGAATTACCAAATCAATAATATGACAATTTTAATTCATGTAAAATTGATCATAGTTTGACTGGGACCGTGGCCTATCCTGTTTTCCAGCTACTTGGAGGTCTCAAATTGTGGATAGTTGTGAGCGATAGTCGGTAAGTGTAGTGTTCTCTTGTGTGGAATAACGTCCACACTATTGAATACTACGCATTTATTAATACGCAAAGATCATCCTAATTAGACCTCAGGAATCTACTAGCCTAATGGTTAGCGCCTTAGATTTTGTTGCAAGAGGTGACAGGTTTGATCCCTGTGATGTCCACAAAATTTAGATCAGAATATTCATTAAAAACATTGTGTACTTCGAGACTATATAGCTTAAGCTGAGCCTGCCATTGGCAAAATAGATTTAAAAATATACACACCTCGCAGAAAACCTGCGAACTTAGTGAATTTTCAAAGCAATAATATTATAATAATACTGTATATAAAAGTTTCATCAACATCTGTCCATAAATAAAGGAATTTGCCTATTCCCTATATGATTAACATGGGAAAAGATTATGCAGGTTAGCTGCGTTGATAAACACATTAACTATGATTTTTAAGCATAAATGGTTAGATCTGAATTATATGAAGCTAAATACAAAGTTTCACCAAAAATATTGATTAATGAGTGAAATATTATTTTTTTCTGAATTCTTATCCTTCATATGATTAACATTGGAACCTCAAAATACAATTTACTGTGTTTAGATTTTTTAATATATCGGTAACCATTGAAGATGACCAAAACTTTGGGGAACTAAATTGTGTAGTTTTGAGCTGATTCTAGTGGTAAAAGAATTTTAAAAAAATTTTAAATTACATATGAAAAATGGAAAACTCCAATTTCGGGGTACAAAATTTCCCAAAATAACCCTTCTGATTAACCGATATGTCTAAATTAAAAACTCGTCCGTGTAAATGTAGGAATACGCCTGTACGCAATTTGATCTTAATCATACCATTTTTACAAAAGTTATCATTGTCAATATAAAGAATGATATATATGTATATAAAAAACTAATACCCCCGTCGCAGCAGATCTGCGTACTCAGCGAATTTCTAAATCAATAACATAATAATAATAAATATATGACAAGTTTTATAAAAGTCTGTCCATAAACATGAGAATTACTTGCCTATTCTCCATAAGATTAACATGGGAAAGAGTGTGCAGGTTAGCTGCTGTGAGGAACACTGAAAGTAGTAATTTCTACCATAAATAATTTTTATCTTAACATTTATACCAACTTTCATCAACATCTGTCCATAAATAAAGGAGTTTGCCTATTATCCATAAGATTAACATGGGAAAGAGTGTGCAGGTTAGCTGCTGTGAGGAACACTGAAAGTAGTAATTTATACCATAAATAATTTTTATCTTAACATTTATACCAACTTTCATCAACATCTGTCCATAAATAAAGGAGTTTGCCTATTATCCATAAGATTAACATGGGAAAAGAGTATGCAGGTTTGCTGCCATGATAAACACATAAACTATGATTTTTAAGCATAAATGGGTAGATTTCAACCACATGAAGCTAAATATCAAGTTTTATCAAAAAATATTCATTAATATGGGAAATATTAATTTTTAACTATCCTCCATAAGATTAACATTGGAGCCCCACAATACAACGTACTGTGTTTAGTTTTTTTAATATCTCGGTAACCGTTGGAGATAGAGAAAAACTTTAAGGAACTTAATTGTGTAGTCTTTTAAGCTGATTCCAATGGTGAAATATAAAATTAGAAATTTTTATAACTACATGTGAAAAACGCAAAAAACCCCATTTTGGGGTACAAAACCCCCCCAAACTACCCGTTCCCATTGACCAATATGTCTGGTTTACGAACTCGTCCGAGCAGTTGTAGGAATACACCTCTCTACCAAATTTGGTCTCGATCGGACCATTTTTACGAGAGTTATCGTGCTAACAGACACATATATATATACATATATACATATATATAAAAATTTTAACGACTATTGTTTTTGGACTCTGGGCACCTAAAGAAGAAAAAATAACATGGTCCCGGGCTTAAGTCTCACCATGAGACCTACGGTAATAGCTTCTTCCCTATGGGAAATTCGCTAAAAATGAACATGGGCGGGATAGGGATGTCCGACTTCCCTTAATCGATTGTTTATTCACTTTCTGTATACTTTTATTGCACCATTTTGTTCCGAATTACTTTCTCTACAAGTTTCATTTTAAATTAAAAAAAAATCTGTTTATTGGTAAAATAATTAAGTTATTGTGGCCAAGTGTAAAAAAATTGTGTTTTTACTCCAATTTCATGCATTGTACCCTGGTTTTCTAAAAAAACTACATAGCGTACATTCTGGGACTTGTTTTATTCAGTTTTTCACGTCAAATACCATAAGGAACAATCAAATTTGTCCCTCAATTTACTTACCTGGAATTACAGGGAGCCTTTATTTAACCCAAGGTACCAAAATCTGAGCGAATTTTGCGTTAGCCATAAGTCACTACTAAAGAATTTTCGGCCAAAGCATTTTTCCTACGTTTATATAGGTTTTTCCATTGTTTTTACATGTAGAATAAAAAAACCCTCGTAAAATGGTCTGATCGAGACCAAATTTGGTGGAGATATATATTACTACATTTGTACCCCAAAAATGTTTTTTTTTGCATTTTTCACATGTAATTTTTAAAAATTTCCAATTTTATATTTTACTATTAGAATCAGTTCAAAACTACACAATTTAGTTCCTAAAAATGTTTCTCTATCTCCAACGGTTACTCGAGATATTAAAAATCTAATCACAGTCCTTAGATTGTATTTTGAGGCTCCAATACTAATATTACAAAGGATAAGGAAAAATTAATATTTCCTTTTATTAACCAATATTTTTGGGATAAATCTTCGTGCTAAGTTTCATGGTTGGGATTCATACATTTATTCTAAAAAATCATAGTTATGTGTTCCTCGCAGCAGCAAACCTGCTTTCTTTTAGGCTAACTCCTTTACTTATTGACAGATATTGATATAGCTTGGTATATGGTCAAAATGAAAATACTTTATTGTAAAAATGCCTCCTTTCAATGTACCTCACAGCAGCAAACCTGCATACCCTCATCCATGTTAATCAAGGAGAATAGGAAAACTCATAATTTATTTACATGATATTGGTAAACCTGTTATATATTATTATTCATTCGGAGATTCGCTGAGGATGCAGGTCTGCTGCTACGGGTGTATTTTTACTATGGCAGCGAACCTGCATGTACACTTTTCTCATATTAATCATATAGAACACAGGTAAACTCCTTTATTTATGGACATGAAGATGTAGATGAAACTTATCTACATAATTGGTAAATGGTAAAAACAACTTAAAAACACCTACTTTCAGTGTTTCTCATAGCAGCAAACTTACATACTCTTTCCCAAGCTAACCTTACATGTAGAATAGGCAATAGGCAAATAGGGAATATTTGTCAACATGCATTTTTACCGGCCAATAACGTTTTAGGCACAAAATACCCCTTCCCGTACATATTTTTGAAATGAAACTTTTACAGTCTATGCGTGTTTATAAATAAAATGTACATCTTAAATTTGGTTGAATTCGGTTCGTTAGAAGCACTCGGTCAACAACGTTTTTTTTGTATAAAATTCCCCTTTCCGTACATATTTTTGAATGAAATCTTTACAGTGAGTGCGTGTTTATAAATGAAATGTTAATCCTAAATTTGGTTGCATTCGGTACATTAGAAGCACCCGGTCAACAGGTTTCTTTCTGGTCAACATTTTAGGTGGTCCCCTAGTTAGGTTAACTACGTTTTTATTGCCTAGCTTTCGGTTCATTTTTCAATAATCAATATTTTGACCCTTTTAGACAATACCGATGGCTGTATTAAGCCACAGGTATCAGTAGAACCGGCTATTTTATACAGATTAACAGGAAGTCACCAAAAAATCCAATCAGCTTCTGATTCCGCTTCGGTTTAATAATGATTATTCTAACAATAGGTCGTCGAAAGATAGTAACAAGATCGGAGTTTGGACCGTTCCTCATTAAAACATTAAAAAGGCCAAAAGGTGCAGAAAATTTACAATAAGCTTAATCATTTATCGATCTGTTGATTACAAATTATATATTACATGCAATACAAGTTTATTGTCATAAATGAAAACCTTTACTCTATGGTTTGTAATCTTGATTTTGTGTTTGTTGTGGTGGGGGTAAGCTACAATTCCCACAATTTGTGGAATTGTCGGAGCGTGTGTCTTTAGAGTTTTAAATTTAAATTACTTTATAGTATTTTATTTATCAACATGACACAGCCCCACAGCAAGAAACGTGTCTGCTATTACTATGACAGTAAGCTATTCTTAAATTCATTTAATAGTTTTAGTAATATTAAAATACCAGTTGAATTATCCTTCCTACTTAGCATGATTGGTATTTAGGCCTAGTTACACTATATTTTACATATTATAGTAGTCATATTTCACAGTAGTACATAATTTTTAATTTCTATTTATTGTATATCGCTTATTGGCATGAATTCTAGTCAGAATCTAGTAGTTTATACAGATGGTGATTGTATTTTCTCGTCCGAAGTCAGCCATCTTTGTAAACCATTGCTTCAGGGTGCCGTAGTTTGGTGTTTTCCTTCATTCAATATTTTGATGTAAAATAGTTATGAAATTTATATCATACTAAAAGTATTACTCCATATCTCACTGACCACTCATCTGCAATGATTTTTTGAATTTTTTGTAGCTCTGGCATGTTAACCTGTATATACTGAACTGTAAATTCCAAACTACAGGGCCCTGATAGTGGTCAACAAGCATATTTGAATATTTTGAAAATATGTTTTTAGGTAAATGGTGTGTAACCACTAAAACAAGAGTATAGTTATAGAGTTCTTAAAAAAATAATTATACTTTTTGTTAATCATACAGTTTTAAGTTTTAATCAATTATACTGTTTTTAATTAAATGAATTATATTTTACATTTTTGTGATCATTTCTTCAGCATGTTTGAATTAAAAGTCATTCACATATTCCCTGTTATTTTGAAGCTTATAACATTATTAATCTTGTTTTTACTGCTTTTTGTTTTTACTGATTAAGTCTAATATGATTTTATGATTTGTTAATATTTTTAAAGGCAATTCCCAAAAAAGACTAAATTCTATAAAATAAAATTGACTCATGGCCTATATTTATAACATTATTACCTATATTTATATTAGTTGTATACACAGTTTATTTGCAGGATGGGTTTTATGATTTGGCTCTTTGGGCAAGGCACAAGTCTGAAATGCCCAAATCGTCAGTTTCTTAACCCTTAATAGATCGTGCAATTTATTTTACGTAATATGTCGCATGGAGTTAAAAGTTCAAAAAGTATCAAAGTGCTGTGTACTACAAACTGTCAAATCTTAATCAAAATCATTGGAGCCATTTTTGAGAAATTTGGATTTTTCACATTTTTTTAGGTGTGAACTAGGCTACCCTTATAAATAAAAAATCCAAGAAAATTAAAACTTCTGGAGATATGGTGAATATAAACATACATGCAAAATTTCTTCTAAATCGGGCCAACGGAGTAGGCTGTGGCTCTGTACACATTCAGACACACACACACGGACAGGGGACCCCAAATCGAAAATATCCACTCTCAACTCAAGTTCAACAATTTTGACAAAAACAATACTTTCTCCTCCCCTTATACTATGTATAAGGGGAAAAGTAAAAATCACTACCGTTTATGGTATTAACTTTATACTTACAGGTAAATTCGTTAAAAAATTATATCTATTATCTCTATTGTGCAGGTGACATTGGTAATTACTACTATGGGCAGGGACATCCAATGAAGCCCCATAGGATACGCATGACACACAACCTTCTTCTCAACTATGGCCTGTATAGGAAGATGGAAATATATGTAAGTTGGAATAATTACCTTACAAGACATTTCAGATGACATTTAAAATGGTTAAAGCAAATTCCAGTTTAGGAAATCAAGATGAGTTAAAGAAAGAACCTTAGAATTATCAGTTTTCATTGAAAATATTAATGAAATTTTCATATCATATCTTAGAGATCAAGGATAAAGCATTTTAATGAGCCTAGGTGAAAATTAACAAAATACTCTCTGAAACATAGGTTATTTAATATTTTTCTTGTGGTTAAAATGTTACTGGTAAGGAATGACACAAATTCACACTTAGTGCTAGTTACTTTACAATTCAATATTTCAGAGACCACACAAGGCTACTGCGGAAGAGATGACTAAGTTTCATAGTGACGATTACATTCGGTTTCTACGAAGTATTCGGCCCGACAACATGTCTGAATACAACAAGCAGATGCAAAGATGTGAGTTGTATGTTGGAATATTAACATACCAAGTTATAAAGAGGTAAATCTATTATTTTATAATTTTTGATTCAATAAATTGCCTCTGCATTATTAAATTATGAAACTGCCTATAAAATTTCTTCAGATGATATTGTTTTTTTATGCAATCTGCACGTATATTATTAAACGTTTTTAGTGTACGTGCACAATCGCTACACCTAGGTTTATAAATATTTCTGTTGTCTTTAGTTATTGATTTAGCTTGACTTCATTAAGTGTGATATGAAGTTTTTGAAGGTTAAGATTCCATTAGGCTTCAGTTAAATTTTGTTGATCAAATAGAGTTGTCTAATAATCACAAAGATGTCTACCACAATTGAGATACATAATTGATTATAACAACTTTATTTGGGAATGTGCAAACATGGTTCTATTTGTGCAAACATGGTTCTATTTTCTAGTTAATGTCGGAGAGGATTGCCCAGTGTTTGACGGTCTCTATGAGTTCTGCCAGTTGTCAGCTGGAGGAAGTGTAGCGGCAGCTGTCAAACTGAACAAACAAGCTTCTGAAATATGCATCAATTGGGGTGGAGGTATTTTGATCAAATTTATTTTCATGAGTAGGCTACAGTATATTCTGGTATTTAGATACAATTTAGTATAAATAGCAGAAACTAGTAGGACAGTCTAAAAAGTATTTACATTAGATAACTAAAACAAGATAAAGGCTAGATTCAAAGATGTAAAAACAGAAAGGTAAGTTTTCCTTACTGTTTACAGGATTACATCATGCCAAGAAGTCGGAAGCGTCAGGGTTCTGCTACGTCAACGACATTGTGCTTGGTATCCTAGAGCTGCTCAAGTACCACCAGCGAGTGTTGTACATTGACATTGACGTGCATCACGGGGATGGTGTAGAGGAGGCGTTTTATACCACGGACCGAGTCATGACTGTCAGCTTCCACAAATATGGCGAATACTTCCCTGGCACTGGCGATCTCAGGGTGAGTAATACAAAATACCTTTAGGTTTAGCCTAGTTAAAAATGGTGTAGATCCATTATATATGTCATTCTGAGCATAATTCTATCAAGAAAAACTATCATATATGGATTAAACACCGGATTTTTTAAAATCTAACACGTTGTGCGGTGCTTGGTTTCAACATTCATGGTGACCTAGGGGTTTGATAATGACACCATGAGTTGTTGAAACTTGTCACCATTTAATCACATGTTGGATTACTGAAAGACAAGTATTTAGTTAGGTATTAGTTGTATCGACATGGGCAGACCTTGATGCAGCAATTAAAATAGCCTATTTTGCATTATTTTAGAAAAAGTAGCGTTAAATCCATTATACATAAGATGAGTAGATAATTTTTATTCTTATTTGCTGGTAATATACAAAGGAATAGTATTATATTTTGATTTAAAAAAAAACATTTGATTAAATAAAGAAAATATCAAAGTTATTGAAATATTCTATTTTTTTAAGTAGGGGTTACTGTATATTTTTATTTGAAATTTCTTTGTAACTATATGTACTATAGGCCTACATGTTTTTGAACTTTCAGAGTACGGTACTTTTTAAATTGCAAATCATGCTATTTATGAAACATTTTTTTTTAGAAAATTAAAAGAAAACTTTCAAAGGAGCCACAACTCATGAACCGGTAAACTATCACTGAGACTATCAGCTGACAAATCAAAACATTGCCTAAAGACAACTGAACAAGATGGCCAAACAACCAAAACAATATTTATAAAAGATTTTGAAAGCCAAAGTAACACCAGCTGTTGTGAAATTTTGGAACTACGTGGAGAAACACTGCATATTTACTGATCACGAGTCGGTCTCGTAATGTGGCATTCAGTCCGTGCTCTGTGCCTCGACTCAGGCTCGTGTGTCTATCCCAATGGGTTAAACCACTATTAATCGAAATGATAACGCCTAATAAATATTGAATGTTATTTTTTTATTCGAAATTGTATTATTTGACACGTACACTACTTCTAAAAGTTCTACTACTTTTATCTAAAGGAAATAAATAAGTGAAATCAACCCAAATCAGCAAAGAATTAACTTCAGGAGGAATTTGGTAAATGAGATTCTGATAAAACAACCCTTTGAGTTTTGAATTCTCAAGCATTTTTTGAATTGTATACAAAAATCATATACCAGTGTTGAAACGACAGGATATCGGAGCTGGAAAGGGCAAGTACTACGCAGTGAACATCCCTCTGCGGGACGGAATGGATGACGACAGCTACGAGTCTATCTTCGTACCGATCATAAGCAAGGTAAAACTCAATTGTAATTAAGTAAATGGGTTAAACCAGTGTTGTTTTCCTAGTACAGAAATTCTTTAACCAGGCTATAATTGCCTAGGGGCATTGACTGTATCACCCTTATATTTATCTCAATGTGTGTTATGCTGGTTAGGTTAGGTTTGTTAGGTAGTGGAACCTTGATTATAAGGGGGGATTAGAATGAAACAAGATCAAATGTTTTTAAAATGGTCAAACTTCAAGATCATTGTATACCAGAAAAAACCTATCAAAAAATTACAGTATCATAACCATCTACATCATTGGTCTATAAAACCATCTACAAGTCCTATATAATCAAAATAAAAGGAAATGTTGAAAAGCTTGAAATTCTTAAAGCATTAAAAGAACAACACGATTCCATAATAAATGAAATTGAGTCAAACATCATCTACAACACAGTCTTTAAAACATTGGATAATGACATCTGGTAATACTACCTCAATGCCCCACTCACCTCACAAGACTCATCACATGCCATTGCATGTGACTGGTTCCGCACATGTATTTTATACGCATAGTAAGTTGGGGTTTTTAATGTAATGTTTTATATGAAAATAATTTCCGATGGATTAGTCCTATATCTTTAACAATCTGTTCAAGTTGATGTGCTTGGTCATCATAGGGTCATTGAACAGAAACCTTTCATTAAGTTATAGTAATTTATAATTATATTAGTTAGTTATTTTCTTTTAATTTTAGTCATTTTCATTAATTGTAGTTAATAAAATTTGTCAGGTGATGGAGACGTTTCAACCGAGCGCTGTAGTTCTGCAGTGTGGGGCGGATTCACTCACCGGAGACAGACTTGGCTGTTTCAACCTCACAGTCCGAGGTTTGTTGCTCAGATACTTGATTTTTCCTACATTTACTCAGATGAGTTCATATTCCAAATACATCGGTCAGTCAGAACAGGTTAGTTTGGGGGAAAGCGGTTTGAACCCGAAAATGGGGGTTTTTATTTTTTAATATCTAAATTTCACCATTAGAATAAGCTCAAAAACTACACAATTTAGTATATTAAAGCTTTGCTGTATCACCAATGGTTACCGATATATTAAAAACTGTGAATACAGTGCATTGTATTTTGTGGATCCAATGTTAATCTTGTGGAGGATTAGGTTAGTTAATATTTCACTTATTAACCCATGTGTTTGGATGGAACTTGGTATTTAGCTTCTTGTCCTTGATATCCATCAATTTATGGGTAAAAATCATAGTCTATGTAATTATCACGACAGCTAACCTGCATACTCTTTTCCCGTTTTAATCATATAAAGAATAGGCCTTTATTTATACTCCTTTAGAATACTTGTTTATTTATGAACATATGTTAATGAACCTTGGTATATGGTCAAAATAAAAATTGTTTATGCTGAAAATGTACGTTCTGCGAAGACTGATGTTGATTCTTAATGTAATATATTTCTATGAAGTGATACAGATACAGCAAAGATAAACTGGGGCACAAGACACAAATACTTCTGGCTATTAGACCCACATCTTGGACTACAGTGTTTTACTTCTCTGACAATAGTAATACATAACTCACAGACCTCTAGCAAACAAGTGTAATGCATCGACAAAATACATTATAAAACTGTTGAGGGGCATTTAACACATTCATTGTTGGAATTGGAGAGTTTCACATGGATATTAATATCGCCTAAGTTTGACAAACAATTGACTAGCACTAACATGAGTATTTAAATGCAAAAATCTTAATTTGATGTATTTTCTTATTTAAAGTAGTCTACGTATAAAACATGATTGACAATGATTATAACAAAAATGTTTTTGATCCTCAGGACATGGAAAGTGTGTAGAGTTTGTCAAGAAGTACGGCCTACCTTTCTTGATGGTGGGAGGTGGTGGGTACACAATCCGAAACGTCTCTCGGTGCTGGACTTACGAGACCTCCGTAGCCCTAGGTGTGGAGATCGCCAATGAACTACCCTACAATGACTACTTTGAATACTTCGGTCCTGACTTCAAACTTCACATTTCTCCATCTAACATGGCAAATCAAAACACTCCAGAATACTTGGAGAAAATCAAGTAAGTATTGACATTTTTAGTTAAATTTTAATTTTTGGCAATGTAATGATTTTTGATTATCTCAATCCTCTCGATCTTTTAGTTACTACCAAGTAACTTACCAGTTAATCGTTATACTCATGTAAATATTCATAAAAATATCCTTGTATTTATTTATTTGTTTACAGGAACAGACTGTTTGAAAACCTACGGATGTTGCCTCATGCTCCTGGTGTGCAGGTTCAAGGTCAGTTTGTTTTGTTTGGCAGGGTCTATTCGATTCAAAATTTCTAGAAAACTACAAATTTTAGACCATATTTTTTTTGTATATGCGTATATAATCTGCTAACTTGTTTTTCTACATGGCATTTCAACCTATTACAATGACTTAAGTCTTATTAGAGGTTAATAGTCCCAGCTTAAAGTTTTTTTACAAAAGATTCCAAGGAGATGTATAAAATTGAGTAATCCTGATGATTACAGAATAAAATACGATTAGCAGGCAAATATAATTTTTTATGTCATGCATTATTTATTTTACTATTTGTACCACTACTCAGAAGTCTACTCAGTAGTTATATTTTTTTATTAGGTAATAAATGTAAACTTTCTCTTTCAGCTATCGTTGACGACGGGATCAGAGAAGAATCGGAAGACGAGGACAAAGTGAACCCGGATGAAAGGTTGCCCCAGAGTCTTCAAGACAAGAGGATTGCTCCAGACAACGAGTTCAGGTTGGTCAACTCTCATTTTGTATTGTTTGGAAAACGCTCAAACTTTCTGGAAAGTGAGAATCCAAGATTGCCACATATTGATGATAAAAACTCTTGCCAGAAAGTTTTTGTTGGTTCAGAGATTCAGAGATCTAAATTATGTACATTAACCCATTCCTGTCTAATGACGTACACTGTACGTCCGCGTACTTCGCTAGACAGATGTCTAATGACGTGCACCGTGCGGGCTATGGGGCAGTTATGAGCAAACAATGTGCGTTGCCTGCTCATGTTTCAACGTAGTTCTTTTTTCTGCCGTTAAGTGTTCTAGTTCATTTCTCATCCGATAGATGGTGTTGGCGTCCTCTTTTATCATCTCATTTAATGTCAAATGTTCCATATTGACAGTTAATTATTTTCTCGTTCGCACAATTCATTCAGCGATTGTATTTATTGATGATAATACAGTAATAATGATTATTATTTAAAGATTTATCATTAACTATTTATTACTGCGGGTAACTAGAAGTAGATCTGCCAAGTGAAATAAAGGAATCTTCTGAAAATAAAATAAAATTTGACGAAACAACAGTACCAACTTGTTTCTAAGTCCACAGCTTGGAACTGGTGAAAAAGTACAGTAATATTTTTTTTCTTGCTAAAAGTGATTGTATACACAGCTAAAAGGTATAATGAACAGGGCAAAGAAATAAAAACATATAATTCATGAAGTTACTGTTAATTATTTCACGCTAATAGTGACGTGCAGTTGTAGTGAACAAGGCTCGATTTTCGTTCAGGCCGGAGGGCCTCAGGCGTCGACCGTTCTGCCCGACGGGAATGGGTTAAAAAGAAGCTGTCGTATTGATAGTAAATTTTTAAATCATCCAGTGTGACGGACATGTCCTGTAATCCAGCTACTTGGAGGTCATAAATTATTGTGGATGCAAAATTTCCTGGTGTGGATTAACATTCATAATATTTAATACTTTGTTCATCCGCAAAGACCATCCTCATATTAGACCAGTTTGTAATTCAGAGGTAAAATTGTGGTTTGGATTCAATGTTAAACTTTAAGTCCCTTAGATACAATTGGCTGATAGGCCATTTCAAATAATCTAATCTAATCTATTAATTAACAGTCATCTCTAAAGGGATATGTGGCGGCTGGAGTTTCCAAAAGGCCCATATTTTGTAACTTATATTCTGGATTTGTATCATCAAAAGCTAAGATTTTATTCAGTTAAAACTTTTCAGCCATAGGGACTTTTTATATTTTTTGTCGTAGTCAATGTGTTAAAGTGTTTTGTAGTCCAAGCCTGGATCTGGATTGATTTGGAGTTTTTGGAGTTTAATTTGGTAGACTGTCTTGTGTCCTACTTTTCCCATCCTTATGAATATCTTCTTTCCGCTGGCTCTTCAATAATCCACATGAAGCTAGCCCGCTCTGTTGCATCTAATTCATCTAATGCCTTGAAAGAAAAAATAAAAAAATAAACGTAATGTCATGTTACGTAGGTCATAAAAAATAGTAATATATCTATTTGTATTAATAAATCCTGGTTAAAAAGCAATAAACAAACTCGTCGGGTATACCTTGACCGGTGACTTTTGAGATTCATCTTTGGACATGGAGAAGAATAAAGTGGGTGAAAGAGATGCTTCCAAGGGTGTTGACGGTAACATTCCCTTACACTCCGGATACAACAGTTGATTTCGCGTCACCGTCAGGTTGTATTTGTTTGACGGGCTGCAATTGTAGTTCATGTGTGATGGTTGTATGTTACAGTGACAGTGAGGACGAAGGGCCAGGAGGAGGCCGCCGGGACAACAGATCGTTTAAGGGGAGGAAGCGTCCACGGTTGGACCCCAACAAACCTGACGCGGACGCCAAGATGGATGAAATTAAGACTGAAAGTGAGTTTTAAGCAATTTAAGAATTGATTTTTAACTATGTAAATGGATTGGCTGGGATCATGTTTGTTCATAAAATCTGTTTTAAGCTCTGTGCCAGCCAGTATTAACCCTAGAACTGGTAAAGTCGTAATTGAGACGTATTTACACATTAAATATGAAGTTTCATCTTTCAACAATTTAGTGAACTACTTAGTCGTTGTCTTTGTCAGATGTGCTGCCACCTGTGACCGGATACCTGAACTGTCTTAGGAGTGTGCGAAATCGCAACTAGAGTATGCTAAATAGCCAATTAACCTTTTTTCTGAGACAGTGGTACTGTGGTTCATTGATCAAAGCGTTTGCTGAGGTGTGAAACGTTTGAAGCCCATGAACAAACCCAAATTGGCTTGTGAATGTGTGGGAGAGGGTTAGGAGGGACCACATAAAATAAACAGTGAGCAGCTTGGGTGGAAGTTGAAGGCCTTTGTAGCTTATTTGGGATTGCAGTGGACACCTGGTTTTATTCTTTTATCATTGGTTATGGTTAAGGGGGTGGTTGCCTGCTGATTTTTGAAAGAAGAGCTGCATATGGATTTTATCATTCAGTTGACCATTCAGGTCCGAATTTTTGTTATCTAATGTTTCTAGAAAACAACTGGCTCTGTTCGACAACGTAACCCATCAGGCAGTGACATCTATCAAGAACGTAAAAAGCTACATTCCGTGCTGCCCCTTATGATCTGATCTCAGAACAATCTCGCAGAGTTTAATATTCATTAAACATGAGTTAAACAGAGTGTAGTATTTTGTTTGACGTAATAGTTGTTTCTTGGGCCAACAATTTAGTATTATAAATAACGTAGTTTGTTTACATAACAATTTATATTTTTACTGTAAAATTTTCAGTAATTTTAAATTTTGTTTTTCAACTTAAGTATTTGCATTATGTAGCCAATATCAAATGATTGATATTTTGTATGATTGAATTGTATTTGTGCAATAGTCATAACAATAGCTAGCATGTTTATAATATCTTTGCTTCATAATTTCTTTCTTTTTAGATGAAAAGGAAGAAAAAGCAACAGAAGAAATGAAGAGGGATTCAGGACCTAATCCTTGATAAATACAGCTCCGATGTAAATGTTTTCCATTTGTACGTCAAGAGGATTGAACAATCACCCTCGTACTTCTGTTTATCTGTCCGTGTTCAGAGAAAGATATTTTGTATAACATTAAATACGACTTTTAACACTTTTAAACGAGATCTCCTAATTTCAGTGGATAAGATCATATTTGTAGGGTCATTTATTTAAGTTCATATGTGTAAAAATTTAGGCATATTTTTAGTTCAAAAATTTTATATTTTGAACGTGTTATAAAACTCTGGCTTCTTAGCATAGTTATTAAAAGAAAACAATTAAATCCCAATAATCAATCAATCATTTCTTCGTTTATCATTTTGTAAACAATTGATTTTTTTCCACCATATTTTTAGTGTATTTATTTATTACATTTGAGAGCTGTGTAAGTCACTTGAATTCTGTGAGCATGTGAAACTCAAATGAAATACTTCTGTAAATAAAATTAAGTTAAGTTTTTTTTAATGAGTTGCAACTTAATAAATCTGTTAAAACAAAATTTGAAAACTGACGTAAATATAATATTGCCAAAGATTAGTGCTAATAAATATTATCATCTCTTATTTTTGGCAGCTGAGTAATTCAATATTACTAATAATAATTTAGACCTTTTCTGATTGAGGATGAACCGAATGTCTTTCAAATATTCAGAAACTGATGAAAGTAATATTTATGTGATTGGCCTATATTACATGGTTACTGCAAACAAATTTAAGAAGGTACAACAATTAATTGAACGTGGAATAATTCTGTTACCCACCCAATGCATGGTCTTGTCGTGTCATAATTTTATATTTTTATATTGTGTGTGTGGTTTCATTAGTTAAATGTTTTGTCCGTTAAAAGTAGTTTGCTTATGTTAATACTTTTGTCTGATAGTGTACAAATTAAATTAAGAGCTTGTAAAATAAGATTCTACATTTAGATCGAGAGACAAAATTAGACTTCCAAGATATAATATTGAAAGTTCCTCTAAATTTTTTCTAATAATTATTATAAATTTATTTTTCGTATAATTTTCTCTAGTTTACACTTAAAGTTGTTGAAGTGCTTCTTGAATAATTAATTTTTACTTTTTAAGCATTGCAAATTATTAAAATTATTTGTTTTAATTTTTCCCATCCAATCAATTGATTACTCTTATTTTTTCATAAAATAATGTACTGTACATATCTCAAATTAAAAACTAATTATTAGTTTAAGCAATAAGTGATAATAGTTAAAATATTTTTATTTTGTTTATAGTGATTTTCAGTAGTATAAATAAAGTACTTCAAATTAATAAACACTGGTAAATGTATATGTGTAAAATTCTTTCCTTTACCCAAGTAACTCTTTAGTATGACCATGATGACCATGATGACTTAATTTTTATTAATATTTCACTTTCAAACACATATATTTGGGGCTTTTTTATTATGCAGATTGCTGATCTTAGGTAAATAAAGCTCCTTTTAGTTTAGCTTCAGATATGTACAAGAAAACTATGTTTAAATTTTAACCTAAATATAATGCAACTAAAATCGTATCCTCCAAAGGGGGGAAATTTTGAAATAAATATTTTAGTACACATTGAATAAAGATTTGGTTTTAAATGGAAACAATGTTTTGAGTAGTTTTACTCCTTTTGGATAGCCATATAAGTCTGAGCGGGTACAGTTTTTGCACCTGAGCTGTGAATGCCCAGGTCTGCCTGAGTCTTGTTAGCTCTGGTCGACAGTCCAGGTCAGAAACCTCGCATGAGGATGCCGTATGTACATTGTAGGACTCAGACCTTACCTATGTAGGTTTACAAGAATTTTATGAGTGTGACGAGAGGACTTTCCAATTGCAAAAAATTAGAGGTACTGTATTATGATTTTTTTTAAATTAATAGATTTTTTTATATTTTTTATTATTGCTCCCGTTTTTGCGTAGGACTGATGACATTTCAAAATTTAAGACTGAAGAATAAAATTGACAATGGAGAGTGAAAATTAACTATATGATAAAATACAATAATATAATAAAATAGTTATGAAATGTTTTCAGGCAACCAATATTTCTGAAGGCCATAAGAAGAATCTCTATGTTAATGAATGAATGAAAAAAGTGCTTTATTGCTAAAATAATCTTTCCACACATAGATGCTCTTCGCAGTGAACAAAACAAATGACACAGCATGGCCAAATTAGGGTCCACAGGGTTAGCATCTCTTTTAAAGAATAATCTATGTGAATAAATAAAATCAGTTCTACCCTAGTAACACAAAAAGTGTTTAAACATATATTAGGAAACAATACAAATAAATGGATAGCATAAAATACAATAGTTTTATAAATTAAAGACATTTTTTTATCAGACAATGCCTAAAATTATTTACTGATTCTTAAATCTAAGATCCATGGCTCTTTCACATAACCAGTTAAACCCTGCCAATCTCTTCCATTTAATATATTCTCAAATCCCTCCCTTTTCAAAGAGTTTTTATTAAACCAAGTTTTTCTAACATTTGCTAATATAGTATATTGTCTCCTTCTCCCTCCTCTGATAAAGGAATCACATATCGTATGCAACTATCTTCCACAGTTATCGAAATTGACAGTCACACCTCAAAGTCGTCAAGATTCAATGTATCTGTCTATCGATTCATTTGGTTCTTGGCAGCGCGTGAAGAGTTTATGTCTGGCGAAAACTTCATTTACAGGTTTTACAAAGATATTGTCCAGGACCGTCATTGCTTCGTTATAGGAGTGGCGTAGGCACACATAATCATAGATGATGGGTGATACCATAGATGATAGAAGAACTTCTATTCATAATCAATGGTATACATAGTTAATCAGAAGACGAAACTTTTCTTCTGCAGTAGCTGAAGTACTTCTGATGAAATTTTTTAATGTCACCTCTTAATTTTAATGTGAATTAGAATATTTATAATTCATTTATTTATTTTTACTAGGCTATAGGTTATTTTGAGGAATAATTTTGGATGCCATGTTGGAATTGCATGTTGACTGAATACTGGTGTATTGATTGCATTTTTTACGTATATGCATGTTATATGTGAATGGCCAATAAACATCTTGTATCTTGCTAACTGCATTATTTGTTTCTGGAGTCAAGTCGATTATATTTGGACGCCAAACCTTGTTCATTAAGTGAATTAAATTGCAGTAGAATAAAAGACTGAATAAACTAAACACAGGTTTTGATTAGTTCACTTAATACAACATGTAGAACGACAGATAAACAAAGTTTACAGAAAGACAATACACTGAACATTGACTACTTAAGATACAAATGAACATATGATTAGTAGAGGTATTGATATTATAACATGTTGTTTACAGTAAAACATGGTAAATTAAATCCATTCGTCCATTATATACAATAATCTGAAGCAATAACTTAATACATGCGTCGGGGAATTTTCTGAATCCAGACTGGGTTCAGGGCAAATAAAGCTGTTAAGTTGGTCATGCTGATTGTCACTTGGTAACAAGACGGTCCATCAGTTGCTCCGCAGCTTTCTCCATCGTTGAGGCTGGAGTGCTAAAGTGATTCTTCGCAGGTGTCAGTTGGTTGTTGTGAACTCGATTTTGTGTTTGTTCAGTGTATTGTGTAAGATAATCCACGAGGAGAAGACAGGCAAATAGGTTTCTCACTGTGAATAAATATTTTTTGTGAAAATTTTAGAGGACTAATATGTAAAACAAACAGCATATTCTTTAACTTCCCGGCGAACAACATTAACTATATTGGTTTTATGTAAGTAACTAAGTTGTATTTATTTTATCGATTTCTATTTATAGTGAGTAAAAATGATATAAATATGTTTTGCAATAGTTTGAGTACTATGCAGACTAATAAAGATGAATAGGAAATAATCTCTTGAGAATTTACATGATCTGTTTATCACAACAATAGTGGTGGTTTGGTTATTAAGAGCAGATAAAATTATGCTAACTAATACCCTAAGTAACTCTTACAACTTTCAAGAATTAGGTACTAACCTATACCATCATGATTAATAGGATTTTCAATTTCTAAGATGGCCAAGACCAAACATAGTTAATTTTTATTTACAACAGACTAGAAGCACCATGAGGTTAAAAATCTAAGTATTAAAATTGCTAAAATTAATACAAACCGGTTTTGTACATTATGACTGAGCTGTTAATCTATAATATTATAAAGAAGAGGTGGTTTCTGTATGTTTGTTTGTGTGTTTGTGGGTTTGTTGTGGCAAGTGAGCGCAAAAAATACTGAACCAAACAGTTTGAAATTTTACACAAAGACAGATCTTAAACTCATGCAACACATAGGCATACTCATTTCCTTAAAATCCTCTCGGGCTACGCCCTGTGAACAGAACGTCCTAAGTTTAAATGTTTACATATTTAGAAAATGAAAACATAAAATTACTTGAATGTCAACAGCTGTGAACACTAAAATTTGACAGTTTGAGAAGCAGAAGACATGGTTGCTGTAAATACCCTGGGATTCAATGTTTACAGTTTTAATGTCAACATCCGTTTACTTTACATTTTGACAGTTCGGTAAGAAAAAGAAATAAAGTTAATTTTTACACATAAACTGCTGGATCGAAATTAGTGAATTATTAGTTCGAAATAGTGGAATGGTAGATTTTTAATTTTCTCCCGATGCCTGCCTCTATTACGTTAATGCTTATCCTCTCCCAATATTTGATATATGTTACTTAGTCATGTTTAGATATATACTTAGACACGTGTTTTGTCATTTTGTAAACAATAAAGAATTAATTATCAATAACTTAAATGTATCTGTAGAGCCTACACCTCTCAGCTTTTTTACCCGTGCGAAGAACGGGTACTTTGGCTAGTCACCTATAAGCCTAGTAAGGCGCAAGTCCCTTTATTGGAACTTTTCAGGCAATAAGGAGTATATGCCTCATAAGGCTTAAAGAATAACAACACTAACACTGCAAGTTAGCCTTCAAATGTGATGTTTAGAAACGAAAGAAAAAGTTTAATGCGTTTTTTTTATATTTGTGTTTTTATTTTCAAAATATTTTTAGAATGATATGAAACCAAAAGCCCTACTTGATAATTAATTGGTCAAATTAATTATTTGGCTATAGGCCTATTGGTCAAATTTTTTGTAAAACTTTAAAGGATATACTCTTAGTCATAGTCAATATTATTACTTTTACATGTCCGTTAGGCCAATTATTATTTTGGTTAAATTGGGATAGTTTTTCCTTTTTGTTAATACTAATGATCATGTATAAACTTACATTCAGAAGATTTTAAACATCGATTTATTATTAACAGCCGAATAAATACTTCCTGCTTTTAAACACGTAATTAGCTGATGAACATACCTAGATTGAACATTTCACACCATTCCTTGCACCTCTCATAGCTCTATAAATGTAAATAAACACTAATGGACATTGAAACTGTGATTATAATAAAACCACCAACACAATTTATAGATGTCATCACTTTGGTAACACCAAAAAAATTACCTGAAATCAAGTTTTCTCCATAAAAATCTTTAATCTTTAATAATTGTTAGAGTAAGTACTTAAAAAGTGTAATTTTTCATTTGGAAATGTAGGCCAGGAATATATACTTAACGTTTTATTTAAAGACCATTTATTGTGCAAACAATGATTGTGCCAATGCCATTGATTTATCTCAATAGCAAAAATAAAAACCAATTTGTTTTAATATTAAATAAAATAATTAATAAAAATAAAAAATATTAATTTATATTTTACCTAGTTTGATAATGTGAAAAATAGTCACATGATTACATTGGTTTGAAATACATCGCTTTACAAAATTTACAAATAACTAAAACCCAGACTGACCTTGGTAAGCAGACCTTGTACAGAAAAATAGGGTCCCCGAGACATAAAGTCTATTTGGGGATTCCGTTACAAATATTTTATACTCTAATGAGCTCTAAGGAGCGTGCGCAAATTTAGTTATATCATAAATAGTGCAATTTTATAAATAAAACAACTATATAAATATCCATAAATACAGACATGATAATAAATAACAACAATAAATAGATTAAAATACTAGGACATGTCAACTACAAATAAACAAACATAAAACAATATCCTGTAACTTAAACAAAATGATAAATAACATTTTATAATACTTAGGAATACTAGTAAACAAATATTAGATAAAAGTTAGGATCAAAACAAACCTAATATTAATTATTTAATTTAATAGTACAATACATATAATATGAAATTAATTGCAAACACATAAAATGCACATAATTATAAAACTAAATATCACTGTTTAGCCATTTAATTCATTAAAAACAGGAAAATACTACTAAACCACTAAAATAAAGCTTTCTAAGACTTTCAAACCTAGCTATCTATATGTAAAATATCTTCTACGTCTTTTAGTGATCTCAACCATTTTTTTAATTCTTTGAGAAATTTTTTATGATGCTGTATAGTTTTAATTATTTTTGGTAGTTGATTATACACTCGAGGTGCAATAAAGTAGTTGGATTTAGTAAAAAAAGTTAAATTTGGTTTTGGTACATTGCATAAGCTCGCATTTATCAATCTTGATTTGTAACTATCTACGTCTCTCCTAAATAATAAATTTTTGTGAAACAATTTTAGGACCTTAAACAGTTGAGGTTTCCTAAATCCAAAAAAGTTGTTTTCAGACTGTTAACTGTTTTCTGTGTCAGACCCTGAAACCACACTGATGACCTGATTTTTAGGAAATTAGGTATGAAGGTACACTTTGGTTTCCAAACCATTTATAATTTTTAGCGAATTTCCCATAGGGAAGAAGCTATTACCGTAGGTCTCATGACAAGACTTAAGCCCTAGGACATGTTATTTTTTCGTCTTTAGGTGCCCAGAGGCCAAAACCAGTGGTCGTTAAAATTTATATATATATATATATATATACATGTGTATGTGTGTGAACACGAAAACTCTCGTGAAAATGGTCTGATGGAGACCAAATTTGGTAGAGACGTGTATTCCTTCATTTGCCTGGGTGAGTTCTTAAGCCAGACATATCGGTCAATTGGAACTGGTAGTTTGTGGAGGTTTTTTACTCAAAAATTGTAGTTTTTGAGTACAGTAGTTAAGTAAAATAGTTTAGTAAAGTAGTTTTCAAAACTTTTAAATTTTATCTTTCACCATTAGAACCAGCTTATTTTGGAACTCCAATATTAATCTTATGGATGATAAAGAAAAATTTATATTTCACTTATTAATCAATATTTTTGGATTATACTTTTTATACACCTTCATGTGGTTGAGATCTTATGCTTTGAATGCTTAAAAAACATAGTGCATGTGTTTATCATAGCAGCTAACCTGTATACTCTTTTCCCATGTTAACCACGTACAGAATAGGCAAACTCCTTTATTTATGGACAGATGTTTATGAAACTTGGTATAAATGGTCAAAATAATTTTTATGCTAGAAATGCCTACTTTCAATGTTCCTCACAGCAGCAAACCTGCATACTCTTTTCCATGTTAATCTTATGGAGAATAGGCAAATAACTCATATTTATCGACAGATATTGATAAAACCTGTCATATATCATCATTATTATGATTATTGATTTGGAAATTTGCTGAGTACGCAGGACTGCTGCGACGGGGGTATTTTATTTTTGATTTTAAGGGTAGGCTTAGTCTAACTTTAAAAAACGAAAATAAAAAATAAATTTCTTCCTTATTCCTCAACCGTTGTCATGAAACTTGGAAATGTAGGCTATGCAGCTTAGTTACTTATCACATTGCCCAATAAAACTTGCTAAAAACTTAATAGCCTTCTTACTCGGGAGGCGGGTAGGGCCTAGAGAAAATTTTAAAGAAAATTAACTGGCAACAGGAATACAATATTTAATTAGTAGGGTAAACCATAATACCCCCGTCGCAGCAGACCTGCGTGCTCAGCGAATTTCCAAATCAATAATATATTACAAGTTTAAAAAAAATCTGTCCATAAACATGAGAATTATTTGCCTATTCTCCATAAGATTAACATGGCAAAGAGTGTGCAGGTTTGCTGCTGTAAGGAACACTGAAATTAGGCATTTCTACCATAAATAGTTTTTATCTTAACATTTATACAAACTTTCATCAACATCTGTCCATAAATAAAGGAGTTTGCCTATTCCCTATATGATTAACATGGTAAAAGAGTATGCAGGTAATAGCTTCTTCCCTATGGGAAATTTGCTAAAAATTACCTTTTGACTGAGTTAGCCTACTTTTGTTTTAACTTAATAACAGAAGACATTTTAGCACAGTAAAAGCAGATAACGGTCATAACATTATTCAGTTAACATTTACGGTCCTCTCGGCTTATTATTTATTAGGTAATTACATGTAACGTGGGGCCGAAACGGAGCCAACCTGCCTTGTGAGCCAGTTTAATACCACATTGTGAGGGGCTTAAACGTAATGTATGGTATGTTAGTTGTCGGTGTGGGTCCAGCTTAATACATGACGAGGTTTTAAATTCTTCCTTTTTTTTAAACATTTTCTTCTCATAAATATTCTGATTGATTGATTTTAAATTGCACTCTTCCACTTTAACCAAATAAGAGTTCTAACAACCTCAATATTGTACAAAATATATATTCTGTTTTGTTTTTGTATTGGGAAAGGAATTCCCTCCCTAAAGAAAATATACACTTTCAATAGAAAATTTTTGTTTTAATTAAATAAAATAATGAAAGTTATTATTTTTTGAGTTAGAAATAGAACTTTGTTCAAGAATTAAGAACTTTATTGACTGAAAACATAATACATGTCATAGTCTCATTATAATACCAGTTAATAGTATATCAAGTTAATTTAATATTATGTAGTATAGTAATAGTTAATAATATATGACATATCACAAATGGCTATAAAGAAGGCAGTGTGTTTTGTGTCAGGTTGAAAAGTGATGAAAACATTCTCATGAAACACGAGTGAACATGAACAGTGTCAGTGTTGTCACAACATTAAGCAAGAAATCCCTAGAACCCATATTTTGTTGTCCCTTTAAATCCCTATATTTCTATAAAATATCCCTAGAAAATTCCCTAAACCCACAATTTCATTAATTTTATTTGATTATTGTCATCTAAGATAATTATATCAAATAGGTTTTTGTTTTAGCAAATTTCCCATAGGGAAGAAGCTATTACCGTAGGTCTCATGGTAAGACTTAAGCCCGGGACCATGTTATTTTTTCTTCTTTAGGTGCCCAGAGTCCAAGAACAATAGTCGTTAAAATTTGTATATATATATATATATTAACCAGTATTCTTATTTATATACTATACTCTGCCAATGTTGAAATAGCATTTAATAGAGTTATATATATATATATATATATATGTGTGTGTGTGTGTGTGTGTGTGTGTGAACACGATAACTCCCGTAAAAATGGTAGAGACGTGTATTCCTACAACTGCTCGGACGAGTTCGTAAACCAGACATATCGGTCAATGGGAACGGGTAGTTTGGGGGGGGGATTTTGTACCCCAAAATGGGTTTTTTCGCGTTTTTCACATGTAATTTTTAAAAACTTCTAATTTTATATTTCACCATTGCAATCAGCTTAAAAAAACTACACAATTAAGTTCCTTAAAGTTTTTCTCTATCTCCAACGGTTACCGAGATATTAAAAAATCTAAACACAGTACGTTGTATTGTGGGGCTCCAATGTTAATCTTAAGGAGAATAGGGGAAAATTAATATTTCCAATATTAATCAATATTTTTGGGTAAAACTTGATATTTAGCTTCATGTGGTTGAGATGACGCTTAAAAATCATAGTTTATGTGTTAATCATGGCAGCAAACCTGCATACTCTTTTCCCATATTAATCATATAGGGAATAGGCAAACGCCTTTATCTATGGACAGATGTTGATGAAAGTTGGTATGAATGTTACGATAAAAATTATTTATAGTAGAAATGACTACTTTCAGAGTTCCTCACAGCAGCTAACCTGCGCACTCTTTCCCATGTTAATCTTATGGAGAATAGGCAAATAATTCTCATGTTTATGGACAGATTTTGATCAAACTTGTCATATATTATTATTATTTTATTATTGATTTGGAAATTCGCTGAGTACGCAGGTTTGCTGCAACGGGGGTATTTTAAGAATGTTCCCTATCACAGTATCTATTCCTTTGTCATGTAGATCTACTCTTAGGATTTGATAGTTTTAGTCAGTTAAGGCTGGCATGTGACAAGCCTTGCTTAGGTGAACCAGGAAAGTCCGTGAGGTAATATGTGAATCGACCTTGCCACGGTTTTGATTCAGTAAATCAATTATCCATTGTGTCGCATGAAGCTGATACTTGACATCAGCTCATGGACCGGTTTACGCTCTGAATATCACAGAGTAATTCACAACTGATAATGTACAAACATTTTTTCCCATCATTAATTCATTAGTTTGTCTCAAAATTCGCACGGGTAACAATTAGTTCTACTCTTGGGTCAGTCTGAAAACACTTTTTAAACTTGTTTAAAATACTTTTGTATCACTCTTAAATCATTTTTGAATCTCTAAGACCACTCTCTTGGATCACTATTGGAATACTCTGTATAGGCCTATATTATTAATTGAAGCCTATTATGCAACGCCACAACTACTTCGTTAGGCCTAAAAAAAATTCTTCTCATTATATTTATTTTGCAAATAATTATTCATTTAAATCATTAGATGTGACCTTTACTTGCATTAGAACATTCGAGGTAAAGAAGATAAAAATTAATTTTGCGATAATTTGAACTTAGGATCAGATGTGAGAAATAGTTGCACGGCAGCTCGGGGGAACACGCTGGCCCAGTATGTGAAAGTAAAGACAATTTATATTTCAATACTAGCATTAGATATTTTCTCTTACTGGACTGAACCGTAAAACTGCTTTAAAAATGTATTCCACTTAATTTGGTTTGGAGTCGAATGCTATGGCAAATACCTCAACTTCATTCATTACATTGGGTTCTACCCAAAGATCTAACTATGCAACATCCCCCCTCCTATTCAACTGTATCTAGTTTGGCTTCACTAATTAGATTTTCAAAGATCAAAAGATACCAAAATAAGTGCCTTACTACTAAAACGGCACGGGGTAACATCGTACAGACGTCTTGTAAGACGTCGTGAGCCCTAAGGTACAAGTGGATATCAAAACAACCCACTTAGCTCCTAAACAACGTCCAGTGTTTGAAAATATGGTTTTACATAACTTATATGGCTTAGGAACATACAATCAAAGACAATTTATATTTCAATACTATTAGAATTAATTAATTAGAATAAAATTGTCTTTGATGAAAGGTTGCTTGGTCGTAACTAGTAGTTGTGGCGACTCCTGTCAGACCATGAGCGATCTAGCCATCTCTGGTAACCTATGAGACTCAAGCCACCAAGGTAGCCTACTTCACTGTCTTAGGCTCATGGTTGTGACCAGTTGAAGTTAAAAACACTGGTTTCCTAATTTTGATACATATAAGTCTAAAATTCTCATAATTTGTGATATCCATGTTTTAAGTTAAAATACCCCTGTCGCAGCACACCTGCGTACTCAGCGAAACCTCAATAATATGGCAATAATAATACAAGTATGTAACAAATTGATCAATCAATACCTGTTGATAAATTAGAGTATTTTGCCTATCCTGCATAACATTAACATAGGAAAGAGTATGCAGGTTTGCTGCTTTGAGGAACACTGAAAGTAGGCATTTTTACCATAAACTATTTTTATTTTGACCATATACCAAGTTTTATCATAAATAAAGGAGTTTGCCTATTCTCCATAAGATTTACATGGGAAAGAGTATGCAGGTTTGCTGCTGTGAGGAACACATAAACTATGATTTTTTAGCATAAACCTATTGATCCCAACTACATGAAGCTAAATACCAAGTTTCATCCAAAACTATTGGTTAATAAGGGAAATATTAATTTTTCCTTATCCTCCATAAGGTTAGCATTGGACCCCCTAAATACAATGTACTGTGTTTAGAATTTTTAATTTCTCGGCAACCGTTGGAGATTAAGAGATTAAGGAATTATGTTGTGTAGTTTTTTGAACTGATTCTAATGGTGAAAGATAAAATTTGAAATTTTTATAAATTACATGGGAAAAAACGCAAAAACCCCCCCAAAAAAACACACACACACACACACACACATATATATATATATATATTTACGACTATTGTTTATGGCCTCTGGGCACCTAAAGAAAAAGAAATAACATGGTCCCGGGCTTAAGTCTTGCCATGAGACCTATGGTAATAGCTTTTTCCCTATGGGAAATTCGCTTAAACCTACGTGTTTAAAACACTAAGATTTATTCTACACAGTGAAAGAATGAAAGGCCCCAAGTGGTTGTTCTTTACTCCCCACATGGGGCAGGGAACCCCACTGTAATTATTAAAAATGAACCACCCTCCTAATTGTGGGGAGGTGGAGGGTGGTCGTAAATTGTGTATAATTCAATGGCAATAATTCCAACTGTCATTCTCTACTTGTTGGAGTCATGCAACGAGGGTTTTGTAACTGAAGAGCGATGGATCTGAGTCAAGAACTTGCTAGGGTTAATTTTCGGTTCGCCTTTAATTTTAGACTGAGGAGAAAGTTGATTTTTTCTTTTTTTCCATATTGTCTGAGAGTTATTAAAGCACAAAAAGAAAAAAATATTTGAACTATTTACTAGCCTACATTTTTATGGTGTGAAATTGTTTTTACTTTCTCCCCCTATAAGATAGTATAAGGAGAAAGTATTGTTTTCGACAGCATTTTCTAAAGTTAATTTTTTAATATTCCCCATAAGAATAACATTGACCGCTTCTAGACAGTGTAATTTATTTACAAGGAACAGTTCATTTAACATTTTGCTAGAACCGAACAATTTGTTTAGTTTTTAAAGCTGGTTATTATGGTGACAGTCAAATTATCGTATAAAATTAGACCTATTGTTTTGTCAGAAAATTTCAAAATATATATTTTTGACATTTAAAAGTATATCACTTTTGAACCATTAGTTTTAAAGACATGCTATTGGTGTCATATTTTTGGGGACACATTAACTGTACCTATAAACCATGAATTAAAAAAAACTGTTAGAGCAGATTTTGAAAAATTTAGGTTTTTCACATTTTTAAGGGATTTTTGGGTTATTAAGGGTTATATTAAAGGTTATTAGTGGTTTTAGGAAACTGTCCTTTAAGACACCTTACCCCCGTCGCAGCAGACCTGCTTACTCAGCGAATTTCAAAATTAATAATATAATAATAATAATGATCTATGAAAAGTATTATCAATATCTGTCGATAAATATGAGTTATTTTCATATTCTCCATAAGATTAACATGGGAAAGAGTATGCAGGTTTGCTGCTGTGAGGAACATTTAAAGTAGACATTTCTAGTAGACATTTTATTTGACCATTTATACCTAGTTTTATGTATAAACATCTGTACAAAAAAAGGAGTTTGCCTATTCTCTATATGACTAACATGGGAAAAGAGTATGCAGGTTAGCTGCCATGATAAAAGTATAAACTATGATTTTTAAGCATATATGGATAGATCTCAACCACATGAAGCTAAATATCAAGTTTTATCCAAAGATATTGATTAATATGGGAAATATTAATTTTTAGTAATACAGTAGTATTTTTTATCTTACCATGAGACCTACGGTAAAACCTACGGCTTCTTCCCTATGGGAAATTCGCTAAAAATAGTCTCGAGATACCGCCAAAATGAGCCTGGTTGGCCAAATCCCATAAAAATTGGACGATCGGTGTTTGATCGGGTACACGGACAGACAGACATTAGGTCGAAAAGCACATTTTTGGATAAGGAAGTATCAAAACGAAAATATTCACTCTCGACTCAATTTCCAAAATTTTGATGAAAATAAAACTTGCTCCATATACACACATATATATATAAGGAGAGAAAATAAATATATTTCCAACAATTCAATATCGTTTCATGTTGAGATTCAGGAGTTTGGGGGCGAAGTAAACATTTCGATTTCGTAATTTTTGCCATTTCCCTTGATTCCTTTGACTGTTTCAATATTTCAACATTTTTGATACGATTTAATTACAGTCGTTTTATCAGTCACGCTGCCTCTTATCAATTCACATGACAGTTATTCCCAGAGACTATCGCACTTTACATCCTCTCAATTTGATATCTTGGATAATTTAAATACTCAAACTGGATTTCCTGTTTTTTGGCAATTTTACAAAATATTCTCTAATGAATGATTTCACAGTTCATGTCAACGCTACAGGCTACAGTTCCAATATCATTTCGGTGGGTGACTCACGTCGTCTACCTGTTTATTTTTATCACTCGAAAATAGGAAACCTGGGATATTGGAATGTAGTCGACATGTTTTTACTTTCTCCACTCATACAGTACATGGAGAAAGTATTATTTTCGTAAAAATTTTCGAATTTGAGTTGAGAGTGGATATATCCGTTTTGGGGTCCCCTGAATTCAAAAAATGGGTTTCGACGTGATGTCTGTCCGTCCGTGTGTCTGTCTGTCTGTCTGTGTGTGTGTGTGTGTGTGTGTGTAGAGCCACAGCCTACCCTGTTGGTCCTATTTAAATGACATTTGGCATTGAATTTTTTGAATTTTTGATTTTTAAGGGTAGTTCACACCTAAAAACCCTTAAAAAACGTGAAAAATCCAAATTTCTAAAAAACGGCTATAACGATTTTAATTAAAATTTGATAGTTTATAGTGCACAGAGTACTAAATAATATGGCTTCACCCGCATATCTGTAAAAATTACGGTTCAAAAGTTATGGGCCTTTAAATGTCGAAAAATCATTTTTTTTAATTTTCAGCGAAAACAATAAAAGTAAAGTATAACTTGACTGGCACTATTGAAACCAGCTTAAAAACTTAACAAATTAGTATTTTGAATTATTTGTCTACGTTTTATCAGCTCTAAAATAATGCGCACTTTGGTGGGTGTGTTATTTGAAAATTAAAACTACGGATGGATACAAAATTATTTTTAATCTGTGAACAACATTACAATATATCAGAGTTTGCTATTTAACAAACCTCAAGTAGGAGTTTATTTCGAAGGCGAGTGAGATATATTTTTAAAATTATTTGATACCAAGCTTCTTCCTGGAAACTGAAGCAACCAATATGATAAAACTTACTCTCATTATTCTATACCTTTTGTATTTAAGGTTTTTGCTTACTTTAAACTGACCCACGACCTATGTAATGAGCTCTCAAAACTCCAGTTTTGAGCGATATTAACAACATTTTCTCTAATTTTTACTGAACATGTGATCTATTACAGTTATATAACAGAAAGAAATAACCCGCTGTCGACTTAAAATAAATATCAGGTTGTTGACATTGATTTTAAAAGTATACTATATTAAAATGTAATCTTAATGTAGGCCTAAACAAAATTTTACTAACGATACAAATTTTCTAATTTATCAAATGTAAAATAGATACTAAATAGTTGAGATGATAATTCATTTTTACTTTTTATTTGTATTGTGTATTTACTTTATTTTGATTACAGATATTTAGTTATAAAAGTAAGTATCTTTCTTCTCAATACTTTTACTAAAATACTTAATACTCTAATACTCCTTACTAGTCGTAAAATCCGTTAAAAGAATGGGCTAACTGCTTGTACACATTGAATTCAGTTAGCCAATGAAAGTGGACATGTCGATGTTAAAACCCATTAAAGTCTCCTGCCCGTAGCGCGGTCTAAGGTCCGAAGCTTTCAGCTTTCTCAATAATTCAGCCAATGTCCAACAGCTGTGATTTTTCACGGGTTCAATTTAAGTTAATAATGAAAAGCGCCTGTAGTCCCTTATCCGCAGTTTCTACTGTGTCTACGTGGTTCTAGTGATTGGCGATAACTGTACTTCATAAAATACCCCCGTCGCAGCAGACCTGCGTACTCAGCGAATTTCCAACTCGGTAATATAATAATGATATATGACAAGTTTTTATCAATATCTGTCGATAAATATGAGAGTTATTTGTCTATACTCCTTAAGATTAATATAGGAAAAAGTATGTAGGTTTGCTGCTGTGAGGAACATTGAAAGTAGGCATTTCAAGCATAAAACATTTTATTTTGACCAAGTTCCATAAACATCTGTCCATAAATAAAGGAGTTCGCCTATTCTCTATATGATAAACATGGGAAAAGAGTATGCAGGTTAGCTGCCATGATAAACACATTAACTATGATTTTTAAGCATTTGAAGCATAAGATCTCGGAAGATTGACTGTTGTAATTAATTCTGTACTAATTACCCACCGGAAAGACCTTTGTATGACTATAAGGGTGGTATGACTCTGTGGAAAGAAACATAATACTTATTATTGTGACCAAAGCAACTTGACATAAATAGAGGTTAAGGGCTACGTTAGCAAAACCAGTGACGTCACTGAAATGTTTATGTTTACACTCCAGCTGCCAGAAATCTCAAAATTTTCCAAATGTAATTATAATTGATCCTAACCTAATTGGTAAAGATATTTTACAATTAGTTATATTTTTGCACGATACAACGACATAAACCCTTTTATTTTATTTTAGAGCCTAACACGTCAATTGTAGAAAAATAGAGTTAACCATAATTTGGAAGTTAACAAAATTTTATAATAAACATTATATTATATTGTTGTTTATGTAAATTAATTAATTTTATCACTGAAAAAAATTATCATATGTTTGGTAGGAAGAGAGCTCGTTGTCCATATCTTAATGTATATAAATCTTCCGCAGGTGTGTTTGCAATTGAACTTCTAAAGGCTGGACCGATTCTGACAATTTTTGTGCCTAATCAAGGGTGTTTGGGAATGGTTTAGATTCACAGTTTATGAAAATCCGTCTAAAGTGTTTACCCCCAGAGGGTATAAAAGGGTTCAGTGTCAAATTTTATTAATTTATTGTTTACATAATTAACAGCTGTGGTTAAATAGTTTGAAAATTTCTTTAAATTGTCATTTGTTCTAATGTAAACAATCAATTAGCGATACGTTTTTCTATCCAATGCTGTTTGAATCATTCATTAATGTAAAACTATAAAATAAATATGTACTGTGAAAAATAAAAGTTTTATTCACCACGTTAATATTTTACAGTTTTTGAGGATTATGAATTTAATTACTGTATGATTAAAAATCGCGTGTTTATATGTTGGCCAAATAAAAAATAATTACAATGTTTATACGTATTACGTTTATTACAATAATCTGATATTTTTTATATTATCCTTTCGATATCTGAAACGTATAACATGTTGATATTGTGACTAACGAATATTTGATTTTGTGCGCACATGTGTGTGCGAGCGTGTGTATTTAAAAGGCTGTAAAATAATCAAATATTCCCTGGTGTAAGATGATATTAGTCTGTCTCAATTTCTCATTTAAGTTTCAATGTTTAGTCCCACATGAATACTCTCATCTGTTATACGAAATGACTTAAAAATACCTGGACAGGCAACTATTTCAGAAAGGTTAAAAATAATTATATTACAGTATTGTTTCATACTCGCCAGCTAATCGTTTGTCTCTGTATATTTCTAGTTACCTTGATTGTGACAAAATATAAACCTGAAATATTAAACAAATAGATGCGGAGAAATAATAAATTCTCATCCCAAATATTTAGCATTAATCTACAATTATATGAAGTAAAAAAATCATATCATTATTACAATACGTTATACGTTTATCATGGCATCTAACCTGCATACTCTTTTCCCATGTTGATCATATAGAGAATAGGCAAAATTCTTTATTTAAGGACAGATGTTTATGGAACTTGGTATGAATGGTCAAAATAAAATTTTTGACATGGATATATCTTGTGGGGAGGTGTTAGTGATTTTTAAGATGGAAAACATGTAACAGGATTCCATAGAAACTACTAGAACTATTGTATTGAATTTTAAATATAAAAGAATAAGAACAGCAGCTGTTTAGATTAACTGAAAGCATTCCCTTTAGACATATCCATGATCTAACCTATTTCCCACAGGGAAGTAAATACAAACATTTTTATGCTAGAAAAGCCTACTTTCAATGTTCCTCACAGTAGAAAACCTACATACTCTTTCCTATGTTAATCTTGAGGAGAATAGGCAAATAATTCTCATATTTATAGACAGATATTTGTAAAAACTTGTCATATATCATTATCATTATTATATTACTGAGTTGGAAATTCGCTGAGTAAGATAACATTGTAATATAATATAATTTTTATGTAGGGCTAAAATCGATCATAAAAATGTAAAGAAACTAATATTAAATTTAATTTGACATCTGGTTATATCTTTCTATTAAATTATTTTCACAGGTCACATATTGTTCTATAAAGCCTATTGCTTAAACTGGGGTTTTAAGAGCTCATTGTATTTTATTTTGATAGTGTGTGCGTCAGTTTAGAGTTAAAAAAATCTTCTCCAAAATGCATAGAATTATGAAAATATGTTTCATAAATGTAGGTGTACTCGTTTTCACTGAAAAGTGTACAGAAAACCTTGTCTAGTGATACCGAAAGGAAAAAGGGAATTAAGATAGGACCCATTTCGGCTTTTCTGGGGTATAAAATGTAAAAATACCAGAAATATTACAATTCCAAACAAAGTACAGACACAACTCTAATTTTATTTATGTAGATAAATGTTGGCTTTCACTCAACAAGATAAGCTCATTTGACCGGCAAAGCGGGGTTTGTGTGAAACAAGTGACGAAGGCATCGCTTAGCCAAGTGATCCCTCAAAGGCTTCTTGCTTCATATCGGCTACTTTCCCGACGATGAAATGTGTTCACAGGGTTAACTGCCTTCCTTGAGTTATGTTCCGGCTTTTTGGTTCAACTTTCCACTTAAGTAACTTTTGCGGGGGTTTTCATAGAACAACAAAAAATACCAAAAACACGTGAAATGCGTCTATATATGAAGGATCTTCACTGTTACCGGTGGATGAGATATTCCCTAGTGTAGATGAACGACCACACTTAAATACTACATCCATTCGCAAAGACTATCCTCATTGTTAGACAAGTTCGTAATTCAGAGGTAAATTTCTAGTACGGATCCCACGTTAAACTCTAGGTTCCCTAGAAGTAGTTAGATGTAACTCTGTCTAACGTTTAACATGGCGTAATATTCAATACCGGTAGTGCTGACTCTGCTGACGTTAATCCACACAAGAGAAAACTACACTGGCCGACAATCGTTCACAACTATCCACAATTCGTGACCTCCAAGTAGTTGGATTACAGGACGACGCCACAGTCTAAGTCAATGTCACAGTGTCATTGATGACCGCTATACCTCTAATCTGAAACCTCTGCTATCTTTATACAACCAACGAATGGTCAGCAATGCTATTACAAAATTGAATCGTCAATTCTTTCCTCAAGAAGGTATGTATGGGTTAAAAAAAGACCGATACAATTCATAATATTGTACCACTAAACATAGTTCAAACTAGACAACAGACAGTTCTTAGACGGTTAGTAATCTCTGTCTTCGCCCGCCGCCACCTCTCTCGATCTTCCCTAGCGCGCTCTCTCCCTCAACCTCAACCCTGCCCGGCACGACCGAAATCCCTGAAATCCCCACCAGGGAGGACAGCAGTTGCCAAAAGTCCGGACCACGGGTTTTGACACTTATAGCCCCCTGCGGTGACGAATTTTATAGGCGATGTTGCCAAAAGTCCTAGACTCGAGCGAAGCTCGGTCTATCGGCGTTATCGAAGACAAAGACTCGCGCCGATCCACTCCCGTCGGCGTGAATCACCTTCGCAGCTGTCACCAATTTTATCGGGTTCTCCGTATTTAATTAGGGTAATGGCCGCTATCGTTTTATTGTAACAGCTGCGACCAATGAGGAGAGCGACATCTCCACGTGGCCGACCTTATCATCACATCACACAATAACACTCCACCAGCCAGCCGCCACCAGTACTATTCAAGATTGACATTTAGAATTCCAAGTAACAGCCGAATGCCAAGGACACAGGTTACAAATTGACGGGTAATTTCCCTACAGTTTACCCGACAATGCGGCTATCAGCGAACTGATTTTTTCATGCAAGTTAGCGAATTGCTGCAGTCTTTTATAGTCTACTGAAATTTTTCGCACTCATTTGACTTTTTCGCCAATTTTCCGACATAATTGTAAATTAAAACGAGATCGCACGCAGCACGCTGGCGTGAGTAGAGCGAATTTCGTGGTACCTGTATTAGTCCCGTTTTAGTAATCAAATAAGATTAGATTAGATTATTTGAAATTGCCACCATACCACAAGGTAAGTATTTTAAGCCAAGTATGAATGAGGATTGAATGTAAGATGATTGTGGCGCGATCTTGTAGTCTTGTTACTGACTAAGGCTGACATGTTCCTTTGACAGGACTGTTAATTAATAGCCCAACAGCCGATGGCAACTAAGGGGCCTACAGTTTAACGTGGAATCCGAACCACTGCCTCTGAATCACGAATTGGTCTAATTATGATGATGGTCTTTGCGGATTAACGTAGTATTCAATAGCGCGGACGTTAATCCACACAACAGAACACCACACCTACCGACCATCGCTCACAACTATCCACAATTCGTGACCTCCATAACACTGAGGATGCAGATTTGCTGCAATAAGGGTTGTTTCATATGATAATGATCTTATATTATAACATTAACAGGGATATTTTCAACATGCGTATTTACAGGGATAGGCTAGAATGTTTGGTTTTAAAAACAATGATTCATACGGTTACTTACAGATAAAGCTAAGCAAAAATGAAAAGTAAGTATAAACTGTTTTCGTAATCCTTTCCACGGCTGCGTGTCCTGGTAATATAATAATTAATATTCTCTAATGTGGATTAACATCTGCACTATTGAATACTACGTTCATCCGAAAAGACAATCCTCATAATTAGACCAGTTCGTAATTTAGAAGCAAATTGTAGTTCAGATCCCACGTTAAGCTGTAGGTTCCTTAGATGCAATCGGCTGTTGGGCTATTAATTAACTAACAGTCATGTCAAAGGAACACAACACGCCAGCCTTGGTCAGTAACAAGATAGGGCCACAATAATCTTTTACACTCTTTTCTCATTCATATTTTGTTCAAAATACTTACGTGATGGGTTGTCATTTCAGAAGGGAAATGAGGTAATAACCATTTTAGGTTTATTTTCTTATGAATGTTTTTATGAAAATTAACGTGAAAAGTCTACATAAAACATAAAAAAACTTTTGTGTACAAATATCCACTTCATTGGGACGAAAAAGGTTTTTTTATAAATAATAGGCCCGTATGTAAAATATATATCAGAAATGAACTTGAATGGCTAAACAAACGATGTATCCGTAGTAAAGAAATCAGCAAAGCGAACTCTTCCTGGAAATGCGGACAAGACGAGGACAGAGAAACAATAAAGAGTGTGAGTTGTTTACTGATAACTGCCGCCAAATAGAATACCGCCCGGTGGGGGCCGAGGGGAGATATTGATCAACATTCGAACCCGCGACGCCCTCTCTACACTCCACAGAGGATATCTTGCCCGCCATTCATCTGTATTTATTGTGCATTTCCAACACCATTAACGGGTTTTAACATTTAAAATAACCCCGTCGCAGCAGACCTTGCGTACTCAGCGAATTTCCAAATCAATAATAATATAGTATGGCAAGTTTTAGTAATATCCGTCGATAAATAAGAGAGTATGCAGGTTTGCTGCTGTTGGTCAAACACTAAAAGTAGGTATTTTTAGCATAACCAGCTTTTACCATAAATTATGAACAACTGTCCGTAAAGGAATGTGCCTATTATCTATATATGATTAACCAGGGAAAAGAGTATGACAGTTAGATGCCATGTGTAACACAAACGATGATTGTTTAAGCATAAATGGACGGATCTCAACCACAAGAAGCTGAATACTTCCCTGTGGGAAATAGGTTAGATCATGGATATGTCCAAAGTTACTTTCACTTCATCTAAACAGCTGTTCTTATTCTTTTAAATTGAAAATTCAATACAAAAGCGCTGGTGGTTTCTATGGAAACCTGTTACATGTTTTCCGTCTTAAAAATCGCCAACCCCCCCCCCAGAGCTAAGACATATCCATGTCAAAATATAGGTTAATACGTGAAATATTAAATTTTCCATATCCTACTTAGGATTAACGCTGGATCCTTAAACAAAGTTAAAACGTGTTTTTTAATATCTTGGTTACCATTTTGAGATAGAATAAAACTTAAAAATACTGAATAATGCGTACTCAGCGAATTTCCAAATCAGTAATAATATAGTATGACAGGTTTTAGTAATATCCGTCGATAAATAAGAGAGTTTGTCTTCTCTCCAGAAGATTAACATGGGGAATCGTATGCAGGTTTGCTGCTGTTGGTGAAACACTAAAAATAAGTATTTTTAGCATAAACAGCTTTTACCATAAATTATGAACAACTGTCCGTAAATAAAGGAGTGTGCCTATTATATGATTAACCAGGGTTAAAGAGTATGAAAGTTAGATGCCATGTGTAATACAAACGATGATTGTTTAAGCATAAATGGACGGATCTCAACCACAAGAAGCTGAATACTTCCCTGTGGGAAATAGGTTAGATCATGGATATGTCCAAAGTTACTTTCACTTCATCTAAACAGCTGTTCTTATTCTTTTAAATTGAAAATTCAATACAAAAGCGCTGGTGGTTTCTATGGAAACCTGTTACATGTTTTCCGTCTTATAAATCGCCAATCCCCCCCCAGAGCTAAGACATATCCATGTCAAAATATAGGTTAATACGTGAAATATTAAATTTTCCATATCCTACTTAGGATTAACGCTGGATCCTTAAACAAAGTAAAACGTGTTTTTTAATATCTTGGTTACCATTTGAGATAGAATAAAACTTAAAAATACTGAATAATGTAGTTTTTTGAGCCGAACTCGTAAAAGTATTTTTTCATTACGTTGAAAAACGCAAAAAATTTGGGGTACAACCCCCCCAAATAACCCTTTCCGGTTGATCGATATACAATATTTTGAATACGAACTCATCCGAGTAAATAAATGTAGGACACATTTTTACTTTGGTCTCGATAGGACAATTTTTACGACAGTTCTCGTGTTAACAACATACATACCACTTTAACGGCTATTGTTTTTGGTCTCTAGGCACCTCAAAACGAAAAGGTAACACGGTCCCAAGCTTAGTTTTTCCCTTGAGGCCTGCGGTAATAGCTTCTTCCCTTTGGGAAATTCGCTAAAAAGAACGATCCAATCTCTGACCATTCCATGGTTAATTGAAATACAGTAATTAGATCTCCGAGTACGGTCAAACTTTGATATACTATATCGAATTGGAAGCAACTGAAAAAATATGCTAGCCTATATCAAACAATACGTTATATTGAGGTTGGTTAATTATTTAATAAGTAATTTAATTTAATAATTATTAAATAATGATAATGCAATAATTTATTAATAATAATTTAATAAGTACGGTAATTATTTAATACCAATACCACTATATTATTAATAAGTATCAAATAAATAAAGCTATTATAATTAATTATCAATTTATTAATAATGATTTAATATTTAACTGTTTAATCACACTTTGTCAGTTTATTCGTCATTGGTACTGCACTACGCACTATAAATACAGTAAAAAGTACGGTATGGTGTTCTAACGGTGGCGAAAGCTTTATACTTATATATTTTTAACTGAAAGGTAACCTACCCAGGTAGGTTGAGGTATTTTGAGGCAAGTATGGATGAGAAATGTGTGTAAAATGATTGTGACGCGTTCTTGTAGTCATGTAGTCGACTAAGGCTGGCATGTTCCTTAGACAAAATAGATTAACAGTCAATGGCATATTAGATTAGATTATTGAAATGGCAACCATACTTTAAGCCAAGGATGAAAGGGCATTGAGTGTAAGATGATTAGATGATTGTGGCGCGATCTTGTAGTCTTGTTACTGACTAAAGCTGACATGATCCTTAGATAGGACTGTTAATTAATAACCCAACAGCCGATGACAATTAATGGACCTGCAGTTTAACGTGGAATCCGAACCACGGCCTCTGAATTACGAATTTGTCTAATTATGAGGATGGTCTTCGCGGATTAACGTAGTATTCAATAGTGCGGACGTTAATCCACACAAGAGAACACTACACCCACCGACCATCGCTCACAACTATCCACAATTCGTGACTTCCAAGTAGATGGATTACAGGACACTTCACGGTCCCAGTCTACGATAAGCGATGATAAGCAACGGTAACGTAATAAACAGGATGTAGACTGTTCTGTCAGATGATTCAGGTTGGGACTCGTTTGTTCACGTACCTTAGGCTACCGAGGTTGAGTCGTAGACCATACGTTATAAAGGTGAAATACGATATGCAAAGGCCTAGCACTATTAAGTTGTTATGTAGGGGTAAATGTATGATTGCCAGTTGAAATAATCGTAACGTCAAAGTTTTAAACATAGTAATTAAAAAGTAGATTTTCCATTGTGTCTTACGTAAGACCCCGCTTACTCAGGTGGGTATTTTAAGGTGAGTGAGTGAATAAGTGTAATGGATTTGATGATTTCGTGACAGGGTGGATCGATGCTCCTAGCTGTAGTCTTCAAATATCAGTTAATAGGTAATGAAGTACAATCACAATGGCGGCTTGAGTGGAATCTACAGGCTACCCTCGGATTGTGAAGTAACTACATCACAATACAACAACCCTATAAGGATCAAACATATGCGAATGTACAAAATGTTAAAACGTTCTTTCTTCCATTTTGGATATATAAAGGCTAGTACCCAAAGGCCAGCCTTTGTTGTTAGTAGTTCATCCTTTTCTCATCGAGTAAATGTTAGGCCAATCTCCCTCGTTTAACCTTTCTCAAAATAAATTTTTCTTTTTAAGTATACAACATATTTCCTTCTGTTCCCTGTGAACCACTGACTAATTCACGACAAGGGAAAACTGTCGCGAAACTGAATGAAAACTGGATATCATCGGAACCAGTAAAATGTCTGTCAGAACAGCAATGGGAAAAAGTTCCCTTGAAGAAACCTAATGTTGGTTTCTCACCTCCATCGAAAATGCAATTTTAAAACCACACCTTGTTTTTCTGTAACAGCTTCTTTCATACACATTTTTTGCAAAAAATCGCAAAGCCAAGATCGATTCCATAAGATGGCGGAGGCATTGCAGTCTCCTCAATGTCTGCTTTCCTGGCGAAAGATTTTGTTTTAGCCTTATAAGAATAATTTTATGACAACATTATAGGTCACTCGACTGTCGGAAAAATGGTTGAGGTGTAAAATTGAAGGTACAGTAAAGTGGTTACGATAAATCCTTGTTAATTATCGCGTACAATTGCGTAGTTATTATTTTTTCCCTTGAAAATAAAATATAAGGACTAACTATGACTAAAGCTGCCACAAGAACTGATGAATGTATTCGTAAGGGAAAGGTTTCCAAAGAGTGGAATGCGGTCGGGCGAAGCGAGTTGGAGAGGGATTTTGGGGGCTGGTCAAATCTTTACTTAAATGACTCTAGTATTATACTACGAGAACAAATCGAAGGGGACGAATGTGTGACGACATAGTCAGCGACATTTGTGCCAACAATGGACCGTGTAACGAGAAGCTGAGCCGGTGCTCTGTGGTCCTCATCTCTTGGAAAATTATCACCTCGGTTTAACCGTTTTCAGATTCACTGTATATCAAAGAATTTTGCATGCTGGGATGGTGGCGTATCCAATGCAGCTATTTGGAGGTCACGTATTGTGGATAGTTGTGAGCGATGGTCTGTGGATGTCACTTTCCCTGGTGTGGGTGGGTAACGTCGAAACTATTGAATGCTACGTTCATCCGTAAAGACCATCCTCATAAGACCAGTTTGTAATTCAGAATCAAAATTGTGGTTCGGATCCCACGTTAAACTGTAGTCAATCAATAATTAACAGTCGAGTTTAAGAACATGTCAGCCTTAAACAGTAACAACACTACGAGATCGAGCCACAATCATCTTACACTCATTTATCATTCGAAGTTAGCTCAAAATACCCACCAGAGTAGATCGGGAATGACATTATTTTCTATTTTATTTTCCGGAAAAATACCACGCAATTACATCCAATGAGTAATCATCGATATTATTCATAGCTGTGGAAAATGGAAGGCTTCAAAATTTACCCAATTGTAATTGAATCGTGAATTAAAATGAAACCTTTTTGGTGCACGCGGGTCTATTGAAATTGTTTTTTTGAATATTGTATTAATAATTTCAAATTTTATGTTATGCCCCGGAGGCAGAACTTAGCGCAAGTTTTCCTTGTAATTGGGCTTCGTGCCTGTAAGGGCTACTTTTTGCAGGCTTTTTTTGATTTGTATTTTAGTAGTATCCTTTTAGTATATTATTTTACTACAGCCATTTTAATAATTTGTATACAAACGTACTACTATCCTGCAATAAAGAGGGTTTCTATTCTATTCTTTTTCCTATAGGTCATTCGCTGAAAAGCCACTTACGTTAAAAAGTAAAAAAATATCTTGCCATTTCCAAAGGCCGCGAAGTTTTAGGTTACCCCAGCGTCTAATGCGGGACTTCCGCTATATATACTCGCTTGGGCCGGCTCCAGAATTTAGGCCTTTAACTTTTTTGGCCTAGACGCGGCGCCAACGTCCATATACTTCGTTTCAATCTGTCTCGTAACTTTTTCAGTTCTTGTGTTTTTTCTTTTTCAGTTATCCCGGTCCCTGTAAGATGATAGATTGCCCTCTGGAACATAGCGTTTTTCAAAATTATTTTTTACGTGTTCGAGTTCTTATTTAAGCAGAAAATCACAATTAGGAAATTTTAATTTTACAAAAAATTCTTATTTATCCACTAATTTTAGAAGTGTAAGTGAAAGTGTAAGTTTGTTTCATATCAGTTATGTATTAACTGTATGGGTGGAGTTCATATTATTTTACGAAAATTTGTAAAAATAATACTTGTGAATTGATTTCAATTAAGTAAGAGTAACATGCGTATCATTCAATATTTTTCGTTTAATTCAAAAGCTCTCAGATTAAAAAATATTATTTCCTGACACTCCATCCCAAATGATTTGAACTATATCTCAAGAGCTGACAGAAAAAAATGTTTAGGTTCTCAGGCACCTGTAAGAAATAAAACGCAGTTGCAATACTTCTGTTAAAATTTTGCTGATTTTTTTGTCAGTTTATCTAATAAATCTGGAATGCTCTAATATCACGAGCTTGAAATGCTGGAAAATTGGTCCATACAAAGGTGAGTTTTAGGGGTTTATACTCCAAATTGAGGTTTTGAAGTGATTTTGAATATAATATATAAAAAGTTATTTTTTAGATTTTATGTAATCCGCTCAAAAATCAAACAATTAATTGTTCGAATGTTTTCTCTATGTACATTGAGACATAGAATCTGGTAAACACAGCACATTGTCTGATATCTTATGAGGTAAAAATGGATCTTACTTTTATATATAACTAGCTGACCCGGCGAACTTCGTAACGCCTGACAGTAAATACATGTTAACTTACAGTTTGGCCATGTTCTGAAGTCGAATAGCAATACGGCTTCATTGTGAAAGGTTATATAGCCTGGGTCGCGGCATAGAGAATAACAATACTGAAACGATGAGACATATTAATAACATTCCTATAAAACAAATAAATCTGAGTGGATTAATTCACAATTTTCAAATCGAACCAAAATCCAAACCAAACCTAACTGTAATACGGCTTTTATAGTAAAGATATACAACAGCTGATTATATTAATAAACGTAATAATATAAACATTGTAATTATTTTTATTCGTGATTTTAATCAGACAGAAAATGAAAATATAAATACATAATCCCCCAAAACCGTAAACTATTAACGTGGTGAATAAAGCTGTTCATTTTTTACAGTACACATTTACTTCGTAGTTTTACATTAATGAATGATTCAGATGACATTGGATAGTAAAGCACATTGCAAATGGAAAGTAAACCAATCAGCTGTAGCTAAGAAATCAAATGTTTTCATTGTAGACATTTTGTAAACAAACTTACTCTCCATAAGGTTAACATTAGAAATTTAAAACGCCATAAAATGGAAACTTATGGGGTTTTCGAAAATATTTTTTCACTAAAACCTTCCCGGACACATGTAGAGCAACTTCCTAAAATTTCATGGCGATCGGATGAGTAGTTTGGCAACGCATAAAGGACATACATACAGACAGACATACATTCAATTTTATATATAGAGATATTGTGATAAACCTTTGCACACATGCTTCATAAGGGTATGATCACATATCGTATACTGAAAAATCTAAATTTTATTGGTCATTATTGTAGTTGACCTGTACTAACTCGTTCCCCATGTTGTTCTTATGGAGAATAAGCGAATTGACATAAATTTCTTATTATTTAAAATATTTTTCCTACACTTGGTGTACAGCTATTTTAGTTCTACCTGTAACGTATGTTGAAAAGGCCTGTAAGTTGTTTTGTTCCTCGTGGCTGCACACCTACTTTCTCTTTGCCTATGTAATTCTTTGAATAAGCAAAATAATAAGCGAATAAGTAGAAAGTAATAAATAAAATAACCAATTTGATACCACTTTCTTAGTACTTGAAATACGAGCGAGGAAGAACTTGAATACACATTCATGTAGTTAAAGTTCTACTAATGTATGTAAAAAATACTAGTCTCAAAAATTTTTTATGGCAGCAATGATCATTATTTTTCCTATTTGCTCACCCTTAGAGACAACAATAACGCTAATACAGTAATACAATAACAGTACTGACGTAAACTTTAAAAATGTGTTACCTCCAAATTCGTCCATCCCGTTTCGAGAATATTTGAGTTGATTAGATTAGATAATTGAAGTATGAATGAGGATTGAGTGTAAGATGATTGATGATGCGCGATCTTGTAGTCTTGTTACTGACTAAGGCTGATAAGTCCCTTAGACCGGACTGTTAATTAATAGCCCAACAGCCGATGGCAATTAATGGGCCTGCAGTTTAACGTGGAATCCGAACCACGGCCTCTGAATTACGAACTGGTCTAATTATGAGGATAGCCTTTGCGGATTGACGTAGTATTCAATAATTGTGCGGACGTTAATCCACAAAAGAGAACACTACATTCACCGACCATCGCTTACAACTATCCATAATTCGTGACCTCCATGTAGGTGGATTACAGGACGTCGCCACCGTCCCAGTCTAAGAGACCTACAGTTTAACGTGGAGTCCGAACCACTGCCTCTGATTAACGTAGTATTCAAAAGTGCGGACGTTAATCCACACAAGGGAACACCACACCCACCAACCATCTCTCATAAATCCATAATTCGCGACCTCCAAGTAGCTGGATTACAGGACGTCGTTACCATCCTAGACTGACTCCTAGTTTTGAAGATGTTGAGGTAGGGCCTATCTAGCGAACAATCTGAAAGTAAAGTTAATAAAATTAACACGTGTATGAGGGAAACGCAGCACAGGCTACATGATTAAAATGAGTAACATCGCAGCGGAGTGAGACGCGTGGTGATTTGTCATTGTGTCTGGGCGGTGGCCATTTGTCATACTCGGTACGTTGTCGGCGTGGCCGTGTCGTCTTGAACAAAGTATTGTGCGTTGATATGTCTATCAGAACAGGTTTAAAATAGTGTTTAGTTACGTTGTCTAGGAAAACATTCGTTGACCTGTCGACAAACAGGTAATCAAGCCATAGCCTAATTACTAGTAGAGAATGGTTCCTAGAATCAACCCTGTTACCTAAAACAACAGTTTATTTTAAACTAGCAGTAAGCCCGTTCTTTGTACGGGTTGTAGGATTCAGTTTAAAGAAGAAAGATCGTCATACCAAAATGTAAACCTGAAATCCTAAACAAATCAATACAAAGAAAATAAATCTATACAAGTCTTATTATTTAGCATTACTTTACAAAGGTTTAAATCAATGGCCAGTATAAACTAAATAATATTGATTCAACCGCTGTTTGTTTTTCTTTCTATTAAATCTTCAAAGTACAAAGATAACTGATTATTACCAGTAGGTTATTTATTGAACGCTGAAGTGAAATTTGACCAATATCGCGTAAAAAGTTGGTTTTAAATGGTCGTTATTTACTTTTCAAGGGGCGGCGGACAATTTTAAGCCTTTAAAACCTTATCTGGAATGTAGAGAATGTATGAAATAAGTTTCATTGTTATCAGTTCTCCCGTTTTTTCGGAGAAGACGGCGTAAAATGCCTCCTGGAGCTTCACAGACACAAATTGAGATAAGACTTGTTTCGGCTTCTCTAATGCATCAAACGTAAAACTAACTAAAAAATGAATAACTTTGAGCAATGTACAGACAAAATTCTAATTTTATTTATATAGATTAACTACACACTGTTAAACGCCGTTAGAAAGTTACAGTTATCTCATATAAATGCTCTTATTACACCAACTAAAGTAACACGAGAGAACATTAAGATAACATCTTTTGTTGTTAAGTTTAGTGAATGAATGCATTTACATTCCAACCTTGTAAATTCTCACACTAGGTCAACCACTTTTTAATACCTACCTATTACCTCTAAGGAAAGTTTTATATTTAAAGAGAAAAAAATCGTGTACTTTGAATGCTTCTTACATTTACCATACAACATAATGATATTTTCCTACTTAAGAACCAAGAAGAGAACAGGTGATACTTGAATTCATATTTTTACTAAGACTTAAACAATGGCTTAATATATTTAGATATTCTCCTCATACTTATCGTGTATTACTGTGAAAACTTAATTTTTGTCTTCAGCTGTATTAATTTTGACTATGATATAACCTAAAAAGATTTTTTAAACCTCTACAGTAGATGATCCAATCGTTATTAGAACAGTGCGACAGCTGATCAGTTGTGCCGCCAGTGCTGCCAAGGTTGGCTGCACTGCTGCATGAATTTTTGGTTTGTCGTTTGCATACCTGTGTCCACATACTACTTTGTACCTTAAAGGATGATTCCTCTTAACAAAAACTATTAGAAACAAATAAAAAAATACATACAAATTTTATCTTTTTGTTTCTAGCTATGGGATTTCGTTCGTCCGTTTCTTAAACACATGTTTTTAGAAACGGGCAACAATAAAACAGCTGTTTTTAATGTTTAAAGTCTGAAGTACCTCCGTCATCTTGGATTTGAGTTCCATAGTCACATTGTTATTTTTTGACAGCTTTACTAATCACTCGATTGTCTTAAACAGATGGTCGATTTGTAAAAATTAAAAGTAAAGTACTGTATTTATCTAGAGAACTTTTTTCCATTTTATATATATTTCGCCACTACTGCTGACTATTAGGCTTAGTTTTTAAAGTGTAATTCAGGTGGTCTCCGCAAGCAGATGTTTCGAATCTAGATCGTTCAGGATTTAATAACCTTACAATGTTAGTAATCTAATAGTAATGTAGAACTAACTACGTAGTTGTACCTCGCAATCATTGTATCATCTGACCTGACCGCGGCCCGCGCCCCCAGCTTCCAGCTGCGTCCGCCAGAGGGCACGGGGAAAGTGCATCTGGCTAATCAATGACCCCCTCCATTAATTCTCGTTTCTACTTTGTGCAGTAGAGAGTCGCCCGACGGATCGAGGTAACAAAATTGGAATAAAATTCAATCAACTTAAGAACTCTTTTTGTGTATGCATTTCCTTCCGAATGATAGAACGATTCAGTGTGTGGGCATGACAGTTCTACCAAACTACTGCGATCTTCAAAATTAGAACGAACATTGAATGTAGTTCTGAAGACTGATTTTACTCAGTATTTGATCCCTATCAGTCTCCCAAGGAGCGTTCTAAATCTCTTGTGACCAAGTGACAAAGCGAATTTTGGAGGTTGGCTGCACTGCTGCATGAATTTTTGGTTTGTCGTTTGCATACCTGTGTCCACATACTACTTTGTACCTTAAAGGATAATTCCTCTTAACAAAAACTATTAGAAACAAATAAAAAAATACATACAAATTTTATCTTTTTGTACATGTTTTTAGATTTTTAATATTTAAAGTCTGAAGTACCTCCGTCATCTTGGATTTGAGTTCCATAGTCACATTGTTATTTTTTGACAGCTTTACTAATCACTCGATTGTCTTAAACAGATGGTCGATTTGTAAAAATTAAAAGTAAAGTACTGTATTTATCTAGAGAACTTTTTTCCATTTTATATATATTTCGCCACTACTGCTGACTATTAGTCTTAGTTTTTAAAGTGTAATTCAGGTGGTCTCCGCAAGCAGATGTTTCGAATCTAGATCGTTCAGGATTTAATAACCTTACAATGTTAGTAATCTAATAGTAATGTAGAACTAACTACGTAGTTGTGCTTAGCAATCATTGTAGTATCATCTGACCTGACCGCGGCCCGCGCCCCGAGCTTCCAGCTGCGTCCGCCAGAGGGCACGGGGAAAGTGCATCTGGCTAATCAATGACCCCCTCCATTAATTCTCGTTTCTACTTTGTGCAGTAGAGAGTCGCCCGACGGATCGAGGTAACAAAATGGAATAACAAATACTACTGAAGAAAAAAGTCAGTAGTGGTACTTATTCTACACCAATTGGTAAACTAGTTATGCAAATATACTGTCTCAGTGTACCATCAAAATGCTTTCTTACTTTTAAAGCAATTTGAATTTTTGAATTTCTAAAATTATCCAAAATGTAATAGTGCTCAATATAGTTGGGGGGGACATCGTGCGATGTTAAGAAATTGTACCAAGGTTAACGTAAATTTGTTATACAGATTGGTAAACGAGGTATTTTTTCAGGTAGAAAATAAAAAACGGATTTTTTATATTCAACTTCTGAACTACGATTTTACAGATTTTGAGGACCCAAAAATCGTACAATGTATTTGGCCGCTTTTTAGCTCCTTTATAGTATTGCCACGCGTGTAATACTGTGGTACCTATTTACCAATTTTTCTACGTTTATATTGAAACTAGCCTCATCAGTTTCCTGGAACTATAATAAATAAACTATATATAATTATTATACTATAATTATAGCCTAGTAAAAAACTATATATAAATAAACATTTGATTTTTAATCATAAAACATAATCACAAAACTTCATTCTGAGAAATATTATATCTATACAGTAATTAGATACCACTGAGTGCTTACTATTTTATGCTTGCTTCTTTGTCTTGCTCAATGGTTCAAATAAAAACAGCTGCTGTTTATATCTTAAAAGGTAAGATACAAATGTTGGAATCCAAAACAAAATTATTTTCCCATAAGATTAACATGGAAACTTTGAAGGGGTGTAGGGTAGAGATTTATGGGAAAATCGTCACAAAAACTATTAGACTTTCCTATGTTAGGCCTAAAGAACCAGTATACCAAATTTCAGCCTCCTAGGTAATCGGGAAGTGGGAGAATTAGTGATGAGTGAGTGAGTGAGGGCTTTGAATTTTATATATTAAGATATATATTCTGCAACAAAATATGTGTTATAATATATTTATGTTTTCTGAGTATTCTGTGCTTGTGTTTGTACGGATTGTCCTGGATACATTTCGACGGGAGACGTGTTCCAAAATCGTAATGGAAAGTTCACTTACTAAATGAAAAATCACATAAACTAAATACAAATATATTTTTTATTAAATTTTCTAAATTATTATAGTATAAATAGATGTATATCGAATTCCAATTTTACCTTAGTTTTATAAAATTATTATTTTTTAACCAAACATCCATAAACGTTCTTTGAGGAAATTTAATTTGTAAACGAGCCAATATTCATCAAGGCAATTTCCCCCGGATGTAAAGGCTAGTTGCCCAGCAGGAGCAACTCCCGACCTTCTCCCAGTTTGTTCCTTTGACCGCCCCACGTCGCAAGCCGCCTTTGTTCTCGACGACCTTTGTTCTTCTTCTTCTTTGTTCGCCCGGCTCGTTTACCTTTTGATCAATTACGTTTCCTCTACAACGTCCATGCCACGTGTTGATCTTTGATCATCATTAATTATCTGACCATGACCTATACTGTACTTCCCCTTCCGCAAATTTACACGCGAGAATTACTACAAGTCATTATATTCCACCCCAGGGTAGGTATAGGTTATGTTTACACACTGTCAATAGATAGAAATTTAAATTAAATCCTTTCACTATCTATAATCTTAGAGAAATGAAAATTAGCTCCATTAAGCAACAACTGGGTAGTTCAGAGGGAAGGAGATCACGAGCTCGCAATGGTAATAATTACCTATCTAACAACGAAATCCAAGTTAATTTAAGACCAGGATTTTGACAGTTCCCTTTTAAAACATTTAGAATATCATTGACACTGATAAATAAAGTAAAAAATATATGTAACTAGCTGACCGGGCGAACTTCGTATCGCATGACAGTAAATACATGTTAACTTAAAGTTTGTCCATGTTCTGAAGTCAAATAGCATTACGCCTTCATTGTGAAAGGTTATATATTCTGGGTCTAGGCATAGTGAATAGCAATACTGAAACGATAAGACATACATTCCCATAAAACAAATAAATCTGAGTGGATTAATTCACAATTTTCAAATTCAATCCAAACCCAAACCAAACCTTACTGTAATACGGTTTTTATAGGAAAGATATACAACAGCTGATTATTATAATAAACGTAATAATATAAACAGTGTAATAATTTTTTATTCGTGATTTTAATCAGACAGAAAATAAAAATACAAATATATAATCCCCCAAAACCGTAAACTATTAACGTGGTGAATAATGCAGTTCATTTTTACAGCACAAATTTACTTCTTAGTTTTACATTAATGAATGATTCAGATGGCATTGGATAGTAAAGCATATTGCTAAAGGAAAGTAAACCAATCAGCTGTAGCTAAGAAATCAAATGTTTTCATTGTAGACAGTTTGTAAACAAACTTACACTCCATAAGGTTAACATTACAAATTTAAAACGCCATAAAATAGAAACTTACGGAGTATTTCAAATATTTTTGTACTAAAACCTTCCCGGACACATATAGAGCAACTTCCTAAAATTTCATGGCGATCGGATGAGTAGTTTTGCAACGCAAAAAGGACATACATACATTCAATTTTATGAATTCGCTGCCGGTCTCAACAATGTCAAGTAGATTTTTCGTCGTCAACCGCGCCGTCATGTAGTTTGGCAATACAAACTACATGACGGCGCGGTTGACGACGAAAAATCAACTTGACAATGTAATGTTTTCTTTATATAAATTTTAAAGTTTTTTGAAACATGGGATCAAGTTTATGAAGAACTCGAAAAGTTTAAAAGTTCAACGTTAATCTTAGAGTGATACGGTTTATTTACTTATCGTCTGATTGTGATGTAACTCTGTTGTATTGTCCCTGACGTGGAAGATCTTGGGGAATGAACATCCAGCGGTTCAGTAATGTACATAAACTCTGCAAAATTCCTAAAATACTAATTTTCTGTTTAAATTTCGTATCTTCTGGTGGGGACTAAATTGAAAAATTGACTGGTAAATTATTACAGATCTGGTAGCTTATTTGATTTTTACATATTTTCTTTAATAGCTTAGAACGGCAGCAGCATTGCTAAATTTAGATTTCCTGGCTTTACTTGACATTTCTAACAATAATCTTTACCTCCCTTGATGTAAACCGAGTGTTTTCGTCATAATTCCAGCCAAGGGCCCTTTAAATTCAACGCGAGTCAAGTTCATAAATAAATTCATTCGTCGCTGAGCTAAATATTCCATCCACTTGTGTTCAAGAGCTCTCAATTCCAGTAACATTCGCACTCGCGGATAACGCGTGGCGGAAACACCCAGCTTCAAGTGTTGACACTATCGTCAAGTACAATACAATTTTTAGCGAATTTCCTATAGGGAATAAGCTATTACCGTAGGTCTCATGGCAAGACTTAAGCCCGGGACCATGTTATTGGACTTCAGAACATGGCCAATCTGAAAGTTAACACATATTTACTGTTAGGCGTTACGAAGTTCGCCGGGTCAGCTAGTCAAATATATAGGGGAGTTTCAGAAAAAAATAATTATTATTAGCGAATTTCCCATAGGGAAGAAGCTATTACCGTAGGTCTCATGGCGAGACTTAAGCCCGGGACCATGTTATCTTTTCTTCTTTAGGTGCCCAGAGTCCAAAAACAATAGTCGTTAAAATTTATATATATATATATATATATATATATATGTGTGTGTGTGTGTGTGTGTGTGTGTGTGTCTGTGAACACGATAACTCTCGTAAAAATGGTCCGATCGAGACCAAATTTGGTAGAGACGTGTATTCCTACAAATGCTCGGACGAGTTCGTAAACCAGACATATCGGTCAATGGAAACGGGTAGTTTGGGAGGGTTTTGTACCCCAAAATGGGGTTTTTTGCGTTTTTCACATGTAATTTTAAAAAATTTCTAATTTTATATTTCACCATTGGAATCAGCTTAAAAAACTATACAATTAAGTTTCTTAAAGTTTTTCTCTATCTCCAATGGTTACCGAGCTATTAAAAAATCTAAACACAGTACGTTGTATTGTGAGGCTCCAATGTTAATCTTATGGAGGTTAGGGAAAATTAATATTTCCCATATTAATTAATATTTTTGGATAAAACTTGATATTTAGCTTCATGTGGTTGAGGTCTATCCATTTATGCTTAAAAATCATAGTTTATGTGTTTATCATGGCAGCAAACCTGCATATTCTTTTCCCATGTTAATCTTATGGAGAATAGGCAAACTCCTTAATTTATGGACAGATGTTGATGAAAGTTGGTATAAATATTAAGATAAAAATTATTTATGGTAGAAATTACTGCTTTCAGTGTTCCTCACAGCAGCTAACCTGCACACTCTTTCCCATGTTAATCTTATGGAGAATAGACAAACAATGCTCATGTTTATGGACAAACTTTTATAAAACTTGTCATATATTTATTATTATTATGTTATTGATTTGGAAATTCGCTGAGTACGCAGATCTGCTGCGACGGGGGTATTACTGTTTATTTCAGTTACAATGATATATTATGTAGTCATAGGTAATGCTAAGCCATAATTTTCACGCTGTCATCGTGTTTGTACAGTTAGAGTTAGAGGTTATGTCAGTTCAGGTGGTGTATGTTAGTTCCGTTTCAAGGTGCTTGCGTGCAGCTGACAGCTTCAAGGGCTGCCAAAGTTACCAGCGTGCTTTCCTCGGCGTGTAAAAGTTATTTCTATACTCGTATTTATTTAAATTGTTGATGCTGTTTCAGAAATATGTTTTTGTTATTGTTATATAAATAACTCGTTGAATAGTTAATGAGCATGGTCTTTAAAAAATATTTGTGTTTACTTCCCTGCGGGGAATATATTACATCACTATTATGTTAAAAGATAATGTTTTCAGTTCATCTGAACAGCTGTTCTTATAACCAAACTATGACGTATTTTCTCAATTTGTGTCGGTCTGTCTGTTTGTCGGTGTGCAACGCTCCAGCAGCCGTCTACTCCAAAAAATCAACCCTTTAAAAGTATATAACGATCTTTAAAAATCCCAACTTTTACTCGATAATAGTCACATTTCGCATTCATTTTTCAATGAATCACCTACTGGTAATAATCAGCTGTCTTTGTAGTTTTAGCACTAAATGCTTCAAGCATTGGTCATCAATTTTGAGAATATGTGATGTATAAAGTGATTTAATAGAAAGAAAAACAAACAACTGTTAATGTAAAATGAATATTAGTTTTGTTTACATTGATTACATCAATGATTTTAAATTCTCGTCGAAATCATTTTTAAAATTTCATCTTGACGTATAACGAATTTTAATGATTATAAATATCTTCTGATCTTATCTAATTAATTTTGATATGTTAATAAGAAGTACCTTTTTCCCTCAACAGAATCCTAAAACCCGTACTAAGTACGGGCGTACTGCTAGTAATAGATAGAAAAGAAATAAAAGGAAAAAAAAGGATAGGAAAATGGATTGGAACCAAGGTCAGCCCACCACACACGATAGACAAAATACGAATCAGTAATTGATCATCTTCTTTTTGATGTACCCAATAATATGAATTTGTAAAAAGCCAATAAGAGAACTGACTAGGGTTACCATGTTTGTTAAGAGGGGTTTCATAACGAAAACTACGCTGTAAAGGAACAAAGTAAAATATAATTATTCATATCATGTGTAAAGGTAAGGTTTCCGAAAAGTTTAAATGACGCCGACGCTCAAAGTACAATCCTTATACGTGAAAGACGAAACCACAAAAATTACAGTGAGTTTAATGAACTTTTTGATTCTATGTTCTATAACGAACTTTCTGAACCTCATGTTCTGATAGTTATAGAAATTTAAATTACAGAACCCTTTGTGTGCAGTTTAAGCTATTGATCCTGGCAGATTTCGGTTTTGTAAATGCAATTTTATTCAACATTTGTGATTGCGTTGGTGTACGCAGACTGTCTGTAAAAGATGATTATAACTATACCATTTACATACACGCATTATATTTTTGTACATATGCAGATCATGCATTTCTGAAGGTATTCTTTGTAATAAATAAATTTTTACTATCGAGTAATTATGAAGATTTTGTCGCTGCGACGGAAATTTTAGGGAAACATGAGAGAATTGTGTGTAGTAATATACATCAGGGTTGGCTAGCCTGTTGCCGGATCTTATGACCAGCTGACGGGATCTAATCTTGCCTGACCATCGGCGAAAGTAGAGAACTTCCGTTGGAACTGGTTGCTTTGCGTCTTCTTAGCAATGTTGATGGATCAATTTGGCGTTGTAAAAATATTTGTGGTTCCTCGAATCGGTTGATAATCGGATAATTTGGTAGAATCAATCACTGTATAATTTAATAGTATAACTGGTTTAAAAATGTTGATTCTGAAATATTCGAGTTTTATCGAATTGATCTTTTGTGCTGTGCAATAAATTAGAAATTTTGCTAAATGTATGTAATTGTAAACTTGTACTAAGACATATTATATCGATGAATGCTATTTTTTCCATGTCATTCTTTAGGAAAGGGAAGTGTATAAGGTGACATAGGCCTACTCATACATAGGCTTGTTTAAAACTCAACATAAAATTACTGTAGAAGAAAATCACTTTTGGCAAGCGCCAAAAGTGATTTGAAGCGCCGAAAAACTGGGCGTTTATAAACAAAACTGTATAAGGCGGTTTTAACTATTATATTTCATGTTTTAGCTATCGTAGTTCATGTTTTAATTGTTAACTACCTACTGTGCTTAGTCGTGTTCTTAAAATTAAAATTTTATGGGATCGGCTCACTATCAGGAGATAAGTTGCCACCAAACTTAAACCATTAAAATAAACTCCAATTTATATTATTATATATTATCATTTATAATATTTTCAATGTGCCGTTTTGTTAAATAATAATTAGAATAAATAATAATCAGCCTTAGTCAGTAACAAGACTACAAGATCGCGCCACAATCATCCTATATTCATTCCTCACTTGGCTTAAAATACCTACCAGGGTAGATCGCCATTTCAGTTAAAAGTATAAAGTATAAAAGTATAGTTCGTAGTTATGAGGCAGTGGTTCGGACTTCATGTTAAACTTGAGGTCACTTAGATATGCCATTGACTGTTGGACTATTAATTGATTAACAGTTGTGTATGAAAAACGTGTTTGTCTTAGTTAGAAACATAAGACTACAAGATCACGCCACAATCATCCTACACTCATTTCTCATTCAAACTCGTCTTAAAATGCCTACCTGGGTAGGTTGCCATTTAGGTTAAAAGTATAAAGTAATTAATTTACTAACTGTTGTAGAAGCAGGTTTCTACTCTGGAAGTAATAAACATGCCACTTTATAAACAAAAGCCTATAAAATCAGTTGGAGTGTTTGGTTTTTGAGGGATTTCTGTGAAATAAAATTTCAGGATTTTGCTCAGAATAAAAAAAACACTGAACCACAACAAGGTCAGGGGTTAGAGGTTTGGTGCGCTGAATAGTTATAATTGAAGAGCGATCAACAGCTGTCCCGACCTGGCCAACATGATCGGCCCGCTCTCCACTCCCGAGGTAATTAATGCGCTGGTCGATACTGTGATGAGTCACCCACTCTCCACTCTACCGTGCCCGCGGCCCACGCACCACGCGCCCTCCCTCCGCTGCTCAAATGCGGGGGTTTTGTCTGGAAATGTTGTCCCATTTTGTGTATTGTCCACGGCACCCCTGCCCTCCTTTACTGCGATTGCAATTGAATGTGGCATAGCAGCAATTTTTCATACTTTAGTTCTTGTAGCTGAATTGGAGACCTAACCAGGTAATATTAAGCCAAGTATAATTGAAATAAAATTTATATTTACATCCCAGTGGGAAATAGATTAGTTCATGGACATGTCTAATGTTTTCAGTTCATCTAAACAGCTGTTCCTATTACCATACTATGACGTCACTGTTTCAAATTTCGGTCTCGAAAATTGCGAACACCACTCCCCCAGAGCTAAGACATATCCATGTCAAAATGAGTGTAAGATGATTGTCGCCCGATATTGAAGTTTTGTTACGAACTAAATCTGAGATAATCCATTGACAGGACTGTTATCAGCCAATGCCATCCAAGGAACCTACAGTTTAACGTGGGATTCGATCCACAATTTTGACCTGTGAATTACGAAGTGGTCTAATAAGAATGGCTTTCGGATGCAGGATGTAATGTATGGTCACAGGTCGAAGTAATGAAATCAGACTCAGACATCCGTTCAGCACAAGATGATTTATCAAAGTGGACGAGTTACGTTTTTATACGAATAGAACCAAAGGGCACGTAGGCTACTCAACTGACCTTTAGTACATGAGAGTTACCAACCTTAATTAGTGTTCTAATTAAACTATACAACTGTTATGTTATTATATGACAGCGGATTTGTTTGTTTTTCGTGTAACCTTTTGGCTAAGGCCTAGTGTTTTGAGTTTTCATGTAGCACTAGTGCCTCTGACGTGACCTGACGACTCCTTGTGTACTCGACCAACGGCCTAAGAGTCTGCATCAGTGGTAGCCATCTTGAATTTTAGTCCCGTAAGAGCAATGTTAAATTCTGGCGGAACATACCTTCACTTTGAAGACTGTAGTGGCGTTAATTATCAAAATATCAATGTAAAACTTTGGAAGTACATTGTTGAGATGTCACCCAAGGGCATGACCTTTTAATATGTTCAAAAATTTAACTTGATACAAAAACACAAATCCTGGAATATTTTACAAAATAAATCATTATTATTTTTTTATTGAGAGTGAAAATAAGTTCTGTAAGGTGGTGCCCTGGAGGACTGTAATACCTTTAATTTGACACCTCTTCCGTTAATTTATGATAATAGGTCAAGGAGATATAGGCGCCAGAATTTAACATTGCTCTTACGGGTTCTAAAATCCAAGATGGCTACTACTGATGCAGACTCTTAACGTGCCTTCCGAAGCACGGTGGCAGTCTGTGGAATTAAATTTCATGTGTCACGACCTGGAATCGAACCCGGATATTTCGGGCGGTAGGCCAGTAGGCCAGAACTAAACCTACTCTGCTATGTTTGCCACTGAGGTTGAACGTAGTCAATAGTTCGGACGTTAACTTACGCAAAGGGATTTTATGTAATTTTAAACATTTTAAAATCTACTGAAAAGAGAAATTTGCTACATTTATTTTAAACACACGTAAAATTTCCATCACTATCGACCAAGGACCTCTGCAGTTAATTGAAGACAGCAAGGTTCCGTAGTCACACAGGCTAGCCAAAGGTTGCCGATCATGATCTGACAGGAGTCGCCGGCCGCTGGTTACGATCCAAAAACCTTTGACTCACTTGGCCAGCGCGATGAACTGAGCTACTGTGCCAATATTATGGTATACTCGTATTAAATTTCATTTCAAATTTTAATTGTTGTAGCATTGCTAGTTTTTAATGTAAAATCTTTTACAATAATTATTTCGGACGTGACAAATATTACACTCTCTAGATGAACCATTAGAATAAATTATAAAAAATTTGGTTATTTATGCAAATAAAAACCCCCAAACCTTTTCACACAGGCTTTATTAACAACAAACAAACTCAAGGTTAATTATTATACTATTATTATAATTTATAACATACTTGCTGACCCGGCAAACTTCGTAACGCCTAACAGTAAATACATTTTAACTTTAAGATTGACCATGTTCTGAAATCGAATAGCATTACGGCTTCGATGTTTAGATATTCTGGGTCGCGGCGTAGTGAATAACAAACCATACTGAAACGATAGGACATGTTAATAACATTCCCAGAAAACAAATAAATCTGAGTGGAGTTTATTCATAATGTTCTAATCCAACCTAAACCCACACCAAACCTAACTATAATACGGCTTTTATAGGAAAGATATACAACGGCTGATTATTATAATAAACGTAATATGTATAAACATTGTAACTATTTTTTTATATTTTGCCAACATATAAACACGTGACTTTTAATCAGACAAAAAATATGTTTACGTAATTCCCCAAAACCGTAAACTTTTAACGTGGCGAATAAAGCTGTTCATTTTGTATGCACATATTTACTTCTTAGTTTTACATTACTGAATATACATAAATACATTCATTATTATATAAGGAGATCGTGTGTTATAATGAGTAGGCTTTTTATAACGCAATTATTGACTTTTCAAATCGTTATAAATCTTCACTTATCACCATAAGGAATAAACTAAAATGGAATTTGAACCTCAAGGAAATAGCTAAAAACTATCATAAAATTCGAATTAAAGGAGTTTTTATAAACGAGCCCGAAAACAATGAATACACATTTTAAATGCAAACTGTATTAAGCTGATACTATATTTGAGTAAGAATTCATTACTTCGTGGATATTTCCGTAGAAAAATACAGTAAAATGAAATACGAAATAAAGTGCAATAACATATCCACTTTAAAAGATCAGGCTGGCCCTTAGAGCCGTGTGACGTCAGAACCAAGCCTTTGTACGTGAGTCAAGCGCCGACGTTCGGCATTGGTATTTCTTCTCTTCTTCTGGCAATAACATATCTAAACCTAATATAATTATATTCACCAATATTTGAAGAACTATAGTCTGCAAACTTAACTGGAAAGTGCGTGATTATAACCTAGGCAAAGTTTATAGCAGAATACTCAAATGGAAACCTACAAATCAAAGAGAAGAAATTTAATAATATTTTGACCGACAGATTACTAAACAAATAAACGGCATCAGTGGACTGACACATACTTTCTCCCTTAAGTAAATTTAAAAACGACAATCTGTAATAAAACTGTCATGTTCTTCAAAATTTATCTAAATATCATTTAATAATTTACTGTAAAATAATCATCCTATTTCTGAAAATGAAAAATGGAGAAACGTAGTTAAATTAATTTTTCGAATTGTATGGGGGACCCCCCGTTAATACCAAGCTTTTTGAGTTGGTTTTGTTGGGTGATTTGACCTCACGCTTCATACCAAGTTTCATAACATTGGGTGCTTTCAGACAACGTACTGCTTTTATCTTGGACAGTAAATTTAACTTTACTCTGGAACCGTTTAGTCGTAGACAAATAATTAAAAAAGTAATTTATTTAGTTTTTTAAGCTGGTTTCAATGGTGCCAGTTAAGTTATACTATACTTTTACTGTTTTCTCTGAAAATTAAAAAAATTGATTTTTTGATATTTAAAATCCCAAAACTGTTGAACCGTAATTTTTACAGATATGCGGGTGGTGTCAAATTATTTAGTACTCTGTATACTATAAACTATCAAATTTCGTTAGAGCCGTTTTTGAAAAAAATGGATTTTTCACATTTTTTAAGGGTTTATAAGGCTGAACTACCCTTAAAAATAAAAAATTCAAAAATATGAAAAAACGCCTGGAGATACGATGAATATATACACTATAATATATACACATATAATATACACTAAATCGGACCAACGAGGTAGACTGAGGCTATGTACACATCCAAATAAACACGCACGCATACAGGTACAGATAGACACAGGGACGGACAAACATCACGTCTAAACCCACTTTTTTATTCAGGTGACCCTAAAACGGATATATCCACTCTCAACTCAAATTCGAAAATTTTGACGAAGACAATACTTTCTCCGTACTATGTATAAGGGGAGAAAATAAAAATATAAAACAGATTGAGTACAAACTGCAACCATAAAAATCAATCTACTGTTTTTAAAAAGAGGATATTTTTGTATTTCCACGAATTAGGTTTCTCCATCCAACGATTTAAAGTGTGAATCACTTACATTAACTCTGCTTTCAAAGAATGTTTTAAGTTCTTGTGAGTCAAAGCGTCGGCTGCATTCGGCACCGGCATTTCTTCTTCTTCCGTAAATGATCCGCTATCTCGTATCCCGATCTTTCTCTGAGAAGAAGTGAGTCATCAGTTCGCTGACGCTGACTCGTTCTTGTAACACGAAACATTCGCCGAATATCATTTGCAAAAACCTTCTTTTTATGAATTTATAGATGTTTTGAGGAGGAGATTAATTTTTAAACTTTGTTTTATTGTGCCGAAATTTCGAACTATCCAAAAGAAACTTCCACGATTTTTTAGCATTGTTGAAGCACTAAAAACTACCACGGGAAATATTCGAGACTTACACCTCCATTACAGAAGACATGCCTTGAACTTCATCCTTCTAGTACACCGACTCAGCCTGTCTGAAAAGAAGCCATCCAACAGAGGAGCGCTGATCTACAACTGTCTCCCAGACAACGTCAAGAAAGAACCAGTCAAGAAACTTAAGAAAACCCTGACAGCATGGCTACAGGAAAAAGTATGAGTAATCGAAGATCCACTATGCACTCATATTAGATTAGTTTTCTAATATACAGTAATTTTCTATTCTGTAAATAAAAACAAGAGAAAACAAGTTAAAATAATTGTTAAACATTTTTAGGGGCATAACCCCCCCTAATACAAACCATTTTTTTTGGGATGTTGCCTGAACTCTGGAAACCAAGTTACGTGGAAAACGGTTGGGGAATAAGGAAGAAATTGATTTTTTAATATTATCCATAAGAATATAAATTGGGCGCTCTCAGACAACGTGCTATGATTACTATGGTAAATTTAACTGTTCTCTGGAACCGTTAGTCGTAGACAAATAATTAAAAAATAATAATTTGTTACGTCTTTTAAGCTGGTTTCAATGGTAGTAGTAAAATTATTCTTTACCTTTTATCATGGATAACCTACAAAAATGGTTTTTTGGACGGACAGACATCACGTCGAAATAGCTAGATAATACATGGAGCATAATGTCTACATAACCGACATGCTACAGCAACCGTGAATAGGACTATGCCATGAATGTGAACAGACTAAAAATATGAATAAATAATAAATAAGAAATAGAATTTTTAATAAACTCCATAAGAATAACATTAAACGCTCTTATACTACGAATGTGTTTACCGTAAACAGTAATTTAAATTTCCTCTGGAATCTTTTTTGTAGACTAATAATTCGAAATACTGTACTCATTTGTTTGGTTTTTAATGGTAATCTCTATATATAAAATCGAATGTATGTATGTCTGTATGTCCTTTATGCGTTGCCAAACTACTCATCCGATCGCCATGAAATTTTAGGAAGTTGTTCTATATGTGTCCGGGAAGGTTTTAGTACAAAAATATTTGAAATACTCCGTAAGTTTCCATTTTATGGCGTTTTAAATTTGTAATGTTAACCTTATGGAGTGTAAGTTTGTTTACAAATTGTCTACAATGAAAACATTTGATTTCTTAGCTACAGCTGATTGGTTTACTTTCCTTTAGCAATATGCTATACTATCCAATGCCATCTGAATCATTCATTAATGTAAAACTATGAAGTAAATGTGTACTGTAAAAAATGAACAGCTTTATTCACCACGTTAATAGTTTATATCTTTCCTATAAAAGCCGTATTACAGTTAGGTTTGGTTTGGGTTTGGATTCGATTTGAAAATTGTGAATTAATCCTCTCAGATAACCTTTCACAACGAAGCCGTAATGCTATTCGACTTCAGAACATGGCCAATCTTAAAGTTAACATGTATCTACTGTCAGGCGTTACGAAGTTCGTCGGGTCAGCTGGTTATTTTATAAAATCGCTGTTATGCCAGAGATTTATATTTAACAAACTTAAATATATTTTCTACATGTCTTAATTGTTTAAGGAATAAACTACCCTTAAAAATAAAAAATAAAAATATGGAAATACAGCTAAGTGCACTTGTGTAGGCCTACTTAATGCCACGAAAATCGCACGATCAGTTAAGTCTCGTGGTCTGTTTACAGAAATCACCCCGAAAACCTTTTTTAGAATTCAGGGGCCCCCAAAACGGATATATCCACTTTCTACTCAAATTCGAAAATTTTGACGAAAACAATACTTTCTCCATATACTAACGTATAATGGGAGAAAGTAAAACGTGTCTGGGATTGTGTGCTTCATTGTTGGTGACGTCATGACGTGCATGCAGGTGACGTCAACAGGCACAAACAGGCGCCTCGCCGCGCATCTCCTTCGACCCTCTCTCTTGTCCTTTCGCCACGTTTCGTAATCCTGATCAGTTTCTCCTCAGACTACATAACATACCTGTGTTTACGTAATACTCGATCGATACTTATTCCATTTATATTTGCTTTGTGCACTATATACGGTAGTTCAATAATATGTATTTAAAAATGGTTTCAATTATTACGTTTCAAAAGCAATCTTTTCCCACCTGAGAGAAAAAATTGTCTGCTGTCAGATGTTTGTTATTACGATGTGGAAGAGATGAAAATACGTCATGTCAATCTAGATGTCAAGTTATCGATAGTATCTCGATACTATCGATTATGGCGATATCGCCTTTGAGCGATAATCGTTTATTGATGTGTGACGCAACTGACAGACAATCAATGTATTATTTACATTTGCAAGAAATCAGTGGAAGCATCTTTTTTGTCTGTTGAATCTTTAGTCTGAGGTAAATATAGTTCATAAAACGAGTCTACAGTGTCTGGAATTATAGCCTCGCTGGGCGACTCGGTTGTAAACTCGAATGAAACTTTCGCATCTTGTAATGTAATGTAACACCTGGAAACACCTGTTTACCGAGACTCAACTCTTTAAAAAAAGTCAACGCCCAATTCAAAACGGTTCGCTGAAAGTCTCACATGAACTTCTCTAAAAGTAGCAATTTAAAATTTACACCATGTTAAATCGCCACAAGAAAAGTTTGATAAGTGAATGTAAAACTAGATTATATTAGATTATTGAAATGGAAACCATACTACAAGGTACATACTACCATGCCAAGTATCAATGAGGATTGAGTGTAAGATGATTGTGGCGCGATCTTGTTGCCTTGTTACTGACTAAGGCTGACACGTTCCTTAGACTGTTAATTAATAGCCTAACAGCCGATGGCAACTAATGGACTTTTAACGAGGAATCTGAACCACGGCCTCTGAATTACGAATTGGTCTAATTATGAGGATTCTTTGCGGATTAACGTAGTATTTAATTGTGCGAACGTTAATCCACACAAGAGAACACTTCATCAACCGAACATCGATCACAACTATCCACAAGGTGACCTCTAAGTAGCTGGATTACAGGACATCGCCATCGTGCCAGTCAAAATTTTATAATTTTTTTTTAATACAGTAAAGGTTTTACAATCTAATGAATTTTAAGGTAAAATTGTTAAATATGTAAGATTTCTCTCTCATTGGACAATCCTCGAGAAAAACAATCCAACAGAATGACATTCAGGAAAATTTCAAAATTTTTGTTTTGATAACACTATTTGAATATAGAAGTTTAAGTGATAATTTTCTTAGAAATTGTATGTTATACTTTAAAATTAACAAAGGTCTTTGTTGCATAGATTTCGTATAGTTTTTTTATTGATCGGAAAATGATTTTTCATTAAATAGGGTTTAATTTAGCATTTCCAAGCAAATTAGTGTTCATATTAGACACTAATAAAAATAGATAATAATAACCCGTCGCAGCAGACCTTATGCGATTAAATCAATTTTTTAAAATATAATATGTTGACAAGTTTTATATAAATCTGTCAATAAACGTGAGAATTATTTGATTCTCCATAAGCTTAACATGGGAAGAGTGTGCAGGTTCGCTGCTGTGAGGAACACTGAAAGTAGGCATTTCTAGCATAAAAATTGTTATTTTTAACATTTATACCAACTTTCATCAACATCTGTCCATAAATAAAGGAGTTTGCCTAATCTCCATATGATTAACATGGGAAAAGAGTATGCAGGTTTGCTGCCATGATAAACACAAAAACTATAATTTTTTAGCACAAATGGATGAACCTCAACCACATGAAGCTAAATATGAAGTTTCATCAAAAAATATACATTGATAAGTGAAATATTAATTTTCCCTATCCTCCATAAGATTAACATTAGAGCCCCACAATACAACGTACTGTGTTTAGATTTTTTAATATCTCAGTAACCGTTGGAGATAGAGAAAAACTTTAAGGAACTTAATTGTGTAGTTTTTTAAGCTGATTCCAATAGTGAAATAAAAAATTAGAAATTTTTAAAAATTACATGTGAAAAACGCAAAAAAACCCCATTTTGGGGTACAAAACCCCCCAAACTACCCGTTCCCATGGACCAATATGTCTGGTTTACGAACTCGTCCGAGCATTTGTAGGAATACACGTCTCTACCAAATTTGGTCTCGATCGGACCATTTTTACGAGAGTTATCGTGTTCACAGACACATATATATATATATATACATATATATATATATATAAAAATTTTAACGACTATTGTTTTTGGACTCTGGGCACCTAAAGAAGAAAAAATAACATGGTCCCGGGCTTAAGTCTCGCCATGAGACCTACGGTAATAGCTTCTTCCCTAAAATTCATAATAAATAGATAATATGCATTAAATGGATTATTTTGGCTTAAACGTATTATGATGTTAGTTTTCTCTAATTTAATTAAGTTAATATCTTATTTGCATTTCGATGTAACGTGGGAAAATTCGTTCCGGTCATTGTGTGTCAAAATCGCATGAAAGTTCGAACGTTTAGTCGTAATGAATATTTATCCTCAACATAGTTATTCGATAGTTTACTATTATTAGAGGCTTTAAATGACTACACGTCAGACACACCTCTCCGGAAAAATCAAGGGTTACATCGAGCCACATAGAATAAATGGGCATTATTACTCCAGTGGAGAGAAGGACCCTGAAAATCTCAATAGAATAACTGTACCAAAGGTTTTGGTGTGAAAATATTATTACGAACAGAAACTGGATAGAATATTTTGAATTCATTATGGTGTTGGTTTTTAGTTATTGTGATAACTTTTGTATTCCAATGACTACCTTAGAAAATCTGTGTATTGAGATTTTTAGAAACATTTTTTGTGTCTTTGAAACTGGTTGTAAAAATTGAATGAAGGGATTTTTTGATTCGTTTTGTTATTAAAAATGTTGAAATATAAAAAAATAGAACTATTTTGTGAGTTTTTGTGAAAATAGGGTTACAAAAAACCGTACGTACTGTACTTTGAGGTTGATCTCACCAAAAAAGAGGTTTTTGTGCTTTGAAAGTGGTTTTTGAAGTGATTTCTGTGGGTATAAATGTATACAGAGCCACAGCTCACACTATTGGTTCGATTTAAATAATACAGTATTTAGTATTCATTTATTCATCTACTTTTTCTTTAGGTTTTCATATTTTGAATATTCATTTTTAAGTGTAGTTCACCACAAAACCCCTAGAAAACCCAAATTTCTCAAATATAGTTTCGATTTTTTCAATTAAATGAAATATACGTAGTCTGAGATTGCTCAACCTATCTTCTGGAACATTCTAAAAATCAACTTCTTTCTTATTTCTCAAGCGTTTTACATGAAACTTGTCATGGAGCGTATGGTCACATAACCCAATAAAACCCACGTAAAAAGTTTATTACCTTAGGGGGGTAGGTTTGATTACCCGTCCAAGAGATTTGAAAGAGATTTGATGAATATAATTTTTTGAATCATTGGATTTTCAATAGTTCAATAGTTTAATGAGGATTAAGAAGTAAATATTATTCAGGTCACTTTTAAAGGAATGTGTCATGTGTCCCCTGATACCGTTTATTTTACACTGATATGTATCTTACAGTTATTTTCACTCTTTGTTGCATTCTATTAGCCGTAATATTCGGGAACCCATTTGCCCAGCCCTTCCCTTTCAGCCCACATTACGGCTACACACGCAACTTCCCCCAGGGACCAAGCCGACTTACGCCGTTACTAGCCGGGGTAATAATATACCGCGCAGGGCTGCCAACCAAGTCCATCGGAAAATGATAACCTAAATATGATGTTATTTTTATATAGTGAGTGAAATTCATAAATGATGGAACCTCCACAGAATTTGTAGTGTGGAACATTTCAGTTTAGGTAAAAAAAACTTATACAAACTATTATTTTACACACAGGGAAATAAATACTGTAGTGCATATTTACTGTACGAACTTATATAATAATAATTTTTTCAGGTGAGTATGCAGTCACTGCTGATTTCTACAAATTTACGTAAGTTAATCTTCTGAAAAATATAGGTTTCTGATTCACTTTGTCCGAAAATACATTGTCATTATGAGGATAGGTAAAAAATGCAATTTTCAAACCAGTAGATTGCTATCAGTGAGTTAAGAAATTGGAATGAAGTCTCAGATGATGAGATAACGAGTGACTTGGATAAACATTGCCACACGTGGAGAAATGAAGGAAACTTATATGATTTCGTCGACTTGGTTAAGGTTTATTTATTTCGCTCTATCGTAAACACAATAATGTCACTGGTGTTTTTTTCAGCTCTAGACTTTCGCTTGCTCCATACTAATTCGTAAGCCCGTTTTGGATTCTTTTATCAAAACGTTTCAGTATTGGTCCCGTGTCCTCCCATTGCTTATTTCAAGGCTCGTGTTTCATCTCATTCAACAAATACAAACAAATACCCTCTTCGCAGCAGACCTGCGTACTCAGCGAATTTCCAAATCAATATTGTATTAGTAATAATATACAACAAGTTTTATCAATATCTGTTGATAATTACGAGGGTTTGCCTATCCTACTTAAGATTAAAATGGGAAAGAGCATGCAGGTTTGCTGCTGTGAGAAAAACTGAAAGTAGGTATTTTTAGCATAAACAATTCCATACTTCTGGTGAAAAAAGTCGATCTCGACCGGCTTTAGCACTATTTTCCTCATCACCGCGATGAGAAAAACCCCCAATGGCGCAATAATCAAATATCTGTCCCGACGTAATGTGCACGCTAGTAGTATTACGCTAGTCTTAGAAGATGAGCGAAGGGTTTAGCGGATGCGAGTCCCCCACACTATAGTGATACTTTGATGCACATTAACATTACCTCAACCTCCCTACCTTTACTTTGTCATTCAATTTTTTACGACTATCGTGTCACCAGTAATGCTGTCACCTAATTATACGTTGTTCTTACGAGACGTTGTTCTCACGTCACTCCTGTAGACTCCTTAAGGCTGATTACACGCTATTTTCGACATTTCTGATGTCGCAGACATGATGAGATGCAAAAAATGTGGAAAGAGGAACGTGCTGGCGAAAGGAGAGGAGTTTGGAGATCATTTGAAAAAAATTGTTATCATATGAGGAAGATGCTGTGTTATTGCTCGTGATTTTAAGAAGAAGGAGGCGACGACGAAGTCGTTAAAAGATAATTCTGGATGCATCCATTCTGGAGAGACAATGTGTTATCCGGACAAAATACAGTGAGCAGACAATTATTTCGGAATTCACACGAAACATTTTACGCCATTTTACATGATAACTCAACACTACAACCTGTCTGCTACAACGACTCACCTCGAATATGATGCGTTGCGTACAACCATCACCCCTGCGCCGAAATGCGTTCTGCGCATGCGCTGTAACAGGGGGCAGGACGCATGTTTCTCCAAAACACCGATCGTTGTAGAATATACAAAGTACGTATTCGATCTCCGGACCAGCGTATACGAGGTAGACCGTAGACCACACGGTAGTATAGTCGTATCTCACCTTGCGGTGGTGTCCGTTACGCCCCTAATTGAAGGTGATGGCTGGGGCGAAAACAAGACGTAAAAACAGTTCCGCCCGTGTCGTGAATAGGGACAAGGTCAGACGGAGACTGATACAGGACGACTATCGCCCAAATATTAATAGTATTGGTCGTTAGTACGGTTGCCTTTTGGGGAAATCCTCAGTTGTCGAATCGAAGGGGTTTGGTGCGAAAATATTAAAAAAAATTGAATTTTTGTTAAATAACAGGTTACTAACCTTATACTCCCGTCAATCCAATTCTTTCCTGTCAACAACTTTGCTACCCGGGTTTCGAACAATATATGTTCATTCTTAAACAGATGTCAAGTTGATCACTCCATTGGAGGTCGTTATAATCTTCAGTATTCAATCACAAAACAACTGTACATTAAAATCACATTTAAAAAACACATTTAAACATTTCAAACAAGTTATATTTATGTACATTTTTTTCTGTTTAAAGTTTTTATTTCATTTTTTATCCATGTTTTCATGGCTACATGTTTAGCTCTTGTTGCTGCATGATAATTTCATTTTATCCTTACCTGAACATATTTTGGAACAATATCCAGGTTTAAACATGATTTATTAAATTCGATGTTGTGAAAATTCTCGTCTAGGTGTACCAAATTACACCTAGACGAGATTACACCAAGATTATATTTATCCAAAAATAAATAAATATAATCTGAAAGTTGCTGGGATTCACCTTATAAGTTCAATTTCATTTTGTATAAAACTGTGTTAAGCATTTTACTTTAAGCTTAAAGAAATAGCTGCTTCAAGAAAACTTGTAAGTACAACGGCCTGTGTGCGTTCAACTTTCTATCTTAGAATTTTTTAACCTAGTTTCTTAATAAATACGATGGTAAATTTAATTTTGTTTACTATAAGGATATAGAAGTATATCACAGTGGTTGTAATGAAGATATTCTCATGATGCACAGTCATCGGATGTGGAGAAGAAGGGTTAGGTTTTGGGAAACCTTTAAAGTTCGGGGGTTCATCGATTTGTAAGCTTGTTAATATATTTCACGATTGCGTTTTCTTTTAATTTTGCCAAACACAACCCGTCCTATAGTGTATGATGAACATTCCTGTGGGTTTTATGTGATGTGATATTAAGCTGCATTCCTAGTTTCATGAAAAACTGTTAAGAAATAAATAAGAAATAGAATTTTTAATAAACTCCATAAGAATAACATTGAGCGTTCTTAGACAACGTAAAGTGCTTACCGCAGACAGTAATTTAAATTCCCTCTGGAACCTTTTTTGCAGACTAATAATTGGAAATACCGTACTCATTTGTTTGGTTTCTAAACTGTTTTAATTGGTAATTATTTTGTAAAATCACTGTTTTGCCAAAGATTTATATTTAACAAACTTAAATATATCTTCAACATGTCTTAATTGTTTAAGGAATAAACTACCCTTAAAAATAAAAATAAATATCTGGAAATACAGCCAAAGTGCACTTGTGTAGGCCTACTTAATGCCACAAAACTCGCACGATCAGTTAAGTCTCGTTGTCTGTACACAAACATCACTCCGATAACCACTTTTTGGATTAGTCGCGACTCAAAACGATATGTCCGCTATCAACTCAAATTCGAAAATTTTGACGAAAACAATACAGCATTTTCTTCATATTCTTCACAAACTGCATCGAAGTGAACTATTTCGATTTTTCATAATATAATTTTCACGGCCTTTGAAATGTAAATCATTGGTAACAAATTTTGTTGGTTTCATACAAGGTAATAACTTTCAAATATTGTATGATCAAGTGTCTAATAAAATGACGTCTGAGCCGAGGGAGAGGTGCGATATACTCTGTGTTGTCAGTCGTGTTAGAGAGGCTTAACTCTTCATCAACCTCCCCCTCCCACAACCACGTCATCAGACGGTGATCCTGACAGCCGATTGGTAAATTGGTTCTGAACCTCCCGCTTAGCAACAATGGCTTAGGGGTGGATATGAAGGTCGTATTTTTATTCTGATGAAAGTATTGACGATATTACGGGTGTTTTTACATCTGCGATGATATAGTTGTCGTTTTTAAGAAAAAACATTGTATGACGCTACATGTGAGAAATGAACTACAATTTTGAACAAAATCCTTCATAACGTTTCAAAAATTCCTTTTATTACAGAAGTACATAGTTGAAAACTTTAGCAAAGTCTACTTGAAAAAGGTGAATTTCTTCTGAGGTGTGTAGCAATAATTACATCGGATTTGCCTAAAAATGGTTGGGTTGTTTATCAATTATACTGTAAATGTTATCACCACATCTTTTGTTATTTTTTCGATGACCCGTAACGTTTTAGGGTAATGAGTAATGACCATACTTTTAACTGTACAGGTGATTTTAAATTTTACAGGGTTGAGAGACTGTAAAAGTGATAGTTTTTTTTTGTAAATAAGGTATTCGACGATTCGTGGTCAGAATCGTACGTTGTTGGATAGTTAATTTACATTGATCTCACCTTGTGACGAGGGTAAATGCTGATGCACCATCAGGGAGGAAATATCGGTACACTCCCCGGTGTGTGGGACCCTCGCCCACTAAAATCCCCCTCGCCTCAGGCTGAAATCCGCCTTGGAAGCACCTATTAAGGTATTACATAAAGGCGGAGCCTCGTACGTGAAGCCTCATGGCTACAACATCTCCTTAGACACCTGAGGAAGGATCAACGCTGGTCTTGATCCTCTTCTGTCTTTTTTCTCTTAAGAACGTTCTCGACGAATGCAGCAATACGTTCCAAGTTCTCAATGACAATGTTCTCGGGCGAGATGCCCCACCTCCAGTACCATACTTCTTCCCTGGGCTGGGCTGCCCACCGCTCACACTCAAAGAATGTGTGGTAAACGTCGTCCCTGGGAGCATCCCCGTATCGAAAGGCTGTACTGTCAACATTGCCCGTCTTATGGAGGTAGTCGCGGAATAGCCTGTGCCCAGTGAGGAGCTGCGTGATAAGGAAGTTGACCTCACTGAACCCGCGCTCGATCCACACCTAGTCTCGTGTCAGCTGGAGATGTTGAGATGTAGACACTGGTGCGGTAAAGTGCGTCGTCCTAGTCTCGTGTCAGCTGGAGATGTTGAGATGTAGACACTGGTGCGGTAAAGTGCGTCGTCCTAGTCTCGTGTCAGCTGGAGATGTTGAGATGTAGACACTGGTGCGGTAAAGTGCGTCGTCCTAGTCTCGTGTCAGCTGGAGATGTTGAGATGTAGACACTGGTGCGGTAAAGTGCGTCGTCCTAGTCTCGTGTCAGCTGGAGATGTTGAGATGTAGACACTGGTGCGGTAAAGTGCGTCGTCCTAGTCTCGTGTCAGCTGGAGATGTTGAGATGTAGACACTGGTGCGGTAAAGTGCGTCGTCCTAGTCTCGTGTCAGCTGGAGATGTTGAGGAAGGCTCGACCCACATCCCTTGACCCTCGACACTGGTGCGGTAAAGTGCGTCGTCCTAGTCTCGTGTCAGCTGGAGATGTTGAGGAAGGCTCGACCCACATCCCTTGACCCTCGACATTGCGCCGCTGGCTTTGTACTCAACGCCTTTGTTGTGCTCATCTTTTGTTTTGTTCCGTCTCATTTCCAGTCTCGGCCTTTGTAAAATTTCTCATTGTTTTGGTTCGGGTTAGCGTAGCTGTCATGGTAATATTTTTAAGTTTGTGGTATCTGGTCTCAACAGGTTTTTTAAGTTTTCAGTTTTATATGGACGTTTAGAACTTGGTAAATCTTAAAACACGATCACAAAAATGTATAAACACGAAAGACTACAACATGAAAACCACATGTACCACATGTTAAGCAATATTGGAAAAGGATAAGGAATAACGTAATAGAGACAGGCATTGGAATAAAACTTCCAATATCATCTCCATCTACCATTTCGGCATTATTAATTTTGATCCATTAGTTTATTAGTAAAAATGAACTTTATTTCTTCTTCTTCCCGAACTGTCAAAATGTAGTGTAAACGGATGTTGTCATTAGAAAATGTAAACATTGAAACCTAGGACGGTCACGGCAGCTGTTTCTTCTTCTTCTTCCCGAACTATCAAATTTTAATGTTAACAGCTGTTGAAATTCTAGTAACTTTATGTCATCATCAGTGTGGATCAGTTTAAAGTACATACAGAGACCTTCTCCAAATGAACAACAACTTTAATCATAATGGGTACTTGTGTTTTCACAGTGAAGACAAACTAATGAATCTTCTGTAGCGGTACAGACGGAGTCGAAACTTAAATAAGAACCATTTATGACTTCTTTGTGTAACGTTTAAGCGTAACCAATAATGTGTTAATTACAATTATTAATGTATACATAAAAACTACAATTCCACTAACATTTATGTTTTAAATATATATATGTTTGATCGTAAACTCTTAAAAACTTCGTTAGACGTTCTTGTTTTCGGCTTTGCATCGCCTTATATACCCTATGTTCTACTAGAACCTATAAGTTCTAGGTTCCAGCCCACCTGATGACGGTACTATCCTATGTTCTACTAGAACCTATAAGTTCTAGGTTCCAGCCCACCTGATGACGGGACAGATTTCAGATTCCGAAACGTCGTGATATTTTGTTTTACTAAACGTGATAAAAATGTCCGCAATAATAGTTTAAATTTCTATCCACTATCGCCAATAATGACTTTCCAATAAAAAATGTTCAGTATATCAGTTGTATGTGCTTACACTTGTTCAATTTCAAAACCACATCGCGATTTGCAGCAACCTCACTCGATGCTGAGCGAACAATCGCGTAACTACGGCAATTTCAATCTCTCAACTCCCGGCCAACAAATGGTTTGTCTCACTTTCTCAACTACTGTTGCAAAGACGCCATTAGTTCTACGTTGAATATCGGGGAATGTGTGTTTTGTAAACCAGGTTGCTGATTTATAAACTTAAGGTGAAAATTGTTCCTTTCGCAAACAAAACTATTAGTTTATATTTAATTAATTATTTAAAATTGTTTCAGTTCATTTTCGCACATGCGCAAAACTTTTACACACCAGTGCCAGGAAAACTTAAAACTAATACATTTTACTGGCCAAATTTATAATAAAACCACGCTGTTTTAGTTAATGAAGTGGCCACAAATATGAAGAAAATAATAACTATAATAATAATAAAACGATACGTATATATTTATGATGGGAGAACAAAAATTCGGTCAAATCTTGATATTCCGAATCTTAAAGGCTGAATAAAACTCATGTTATGTTACATGTGAATATGTAATGAATATGTAACATTAAGGTCCTTAAATTGAGCTAAGGTCAGCTAAGGTTTCGTGATCGGCTAAAAGTTCGCAGATCTGCTTCTTAACCTTACATTAGTACATGCGTAACCTTTTAATAACGAATTGAGGTGGACTTAACCTTGAAAAGACGCACGATGAGGTGATAACCTGTTGCCCACATTTAGTTTTTCTAACTGGAAAACAAAATAAAACTCGTTTTAGTTGAAAAAGCGTAGGCTAGTTTTATAGTACTATAACTGCCGTAAAGGGTATGATATGATCTAACAACGGTAACTAAAGCAACAGGATGTGGACTGTTGTGACAGATGATTCTGATTTGTACACGTTTGTACGTATTTGTACGTTATACTGAGGTTAACCCGTAGTCCATACGTTATATAAAGGTGAAACGAGATCGCATGCAGCACGCTGGCGTGAGTAGAGCGAATTTCATAGAACTTAAATTAATCCTATCATAGTAATCGAATTGTACTGGGTATGCAGGTTTGCTAAAATTAGGGTGGGTTTATATGGGGTGGTTATAAAGGCTGTTAATTAAGGAAAATCATATACAATTTTTTTAAAATTATTCCGAATAAACATCCAGATACACATCGCTGCGGATTTAATAATTTTGAAGTTTAGATACATAACTTCAATATTCAAACCTACCTCCACAATATGATGTTTTTCGCAACAAAACGACGGATATGTAGATGTGAAGTACGACAACTTGTTCAAAGCCACTCGAATCCATCTCTCATCTCTCGAGCCTCATACATCAATTCGTTACGGCGATATCAGTCAACCGTTTACATTATGCATAACTCCCTTTCGCGAACTTTCCGTAATTCAGAAAACGAGTTCGATGGGAATTTCGTTTCTGGAATTAGTTTTTGGGTCGTGCAAAGGGGAATTCTTGTTCACAAAGTTTTAATTCCGACTTTTTGCTCTGCTCTTCAGTCAATTATTTTTTTTATTTTTGACATGGATATGACTTAGCTCTGGGGTGGGGTGTTGGTGATTTTTAAGATGGAAAATATGTAACAGGTTTCCATAGAAACTACCAGAGTTATTGTATTGAATTTTTAATTAAACAAAAATGAAACAGCTGTTTAGATGAATTGAAACCATTCCCTTTAGTCATATCCATGATCTAACCTATTTCCCACAGGGAAGTAAACATAGTTTTAAACCATTTATGGCGGTTTAATTTTAGATGTTTAACTTTTGGATTTTACGAGTCAAATAAGCGGTGGGATGTGTTTGATAGTAATGGAAGTATTAAAGACCAGCACAAATCAATTTTGTTTAGGTAACTTAAACTCACTTACCTTTGCCTCATTTATTTTACCAACCAACATTTGCTTATTTATTTTATTAACAAACCAAGTGCTGGTTTTTGAACATTCATTAGTATTTTGCTGGAAACAATTAAAATGACTCTGCAGCAAAGTGATTTATCTAATAAGTTGCTTCCAGCTTTTGTTTCTATTTCCCCCGATTTGTAATAGGATATATGGTAAAATATTGTCTTCAAAAACGTGTTTTTGAACTAAATTATGTTTGTCTGTCTGTGTAACGCTCATGAAACCACACTGGTGGTCCCATTTTTGTACAAATTTGACAATGGTGCACTTAGCAACACCCCTAAATATTTTTAATTCTGTTCAGTTTTTTATTTTCAATAATAATAAATTCGCCCTTAGTATATTTTAGTAAGTCCAAAATAATTATACCACTCGTATATCTTTAAAGATAACGGTTCAAAATTTATGGACTTTGAAATGTCAAAAAAATAATTGTCTAGGAAAAAACCTAAAAAGTAATTTAATTATCACAATCTCAACCAGCTCAAAAAACTAAACCAATTAGAATTTTAATTATTAGTATACGACTAAAGGTTCCCGAAAGTATTAAATTAAAAGTACACGGTAAATAAAGTACGTTTCCAAGAACGCCCAATGCTACTCATGTGGAGATAACTAGAAATGAATATCTTCCTTATTTCTTAAGCGTTTTAATGAACATTGGTGCAGCCTTAGGTCAAATTGGCCAACAAAACCTGCTCTGAAATTCTTCACCATCGGAAAGGGGGGAATGAATGAACAAAAATATTTAAACTTCTAGTACGAGTGTTAGAATAAGATTTGATAACAATATTTGCAACATTGGATTTGTCAAATGTTATTTAAAATGGGACGGTGACGTGTGCAGTAATCCATCTACCTTGATGTTAGATGACATCGGCTGTTTGGCTTAGTTAGTAACTAGACTACAAGATCGCGCCACAATCGTCTTACACTCATTTCTCGTTCACACTTTGCTTATTATTGGTGTTTAAGGTATTCACTGTATTTATTTTAGGGAGAAGGTATGTGACAGTTTACCGATAATGTTTACTACTGTAGCGGAGTGGTCGAAATATCAACTCTGGTGTAGCCCCTCAGTTATTGTTATGGTCCTGCTTGTGAAGGGTTCCCACGTCGGGGGTCCCCATCTGGCTTGTGTACACAGATACGCTCGTCGTAAATCTTGCTCCTCATAGAACATAAATTGATCGCCTGTCCTCCCTCTTCGTTAGACTTGTCAATCCCGCCTTCTTCGTGTGATTGCCGCCGGAATCCTTGTCAAAATGTCGATCCGACAGTTCGCCGAAATGTCAGATTACCGGGTTTTTCAAAATTTTGAAACATTGGCAGGTTAGGTTTTAATTGACCGATTTTGGTAAAACTCAAAAAACTTATAGAATTCCCCCAATGAAGAGTGGTAGGGTTAGAAACACATACGAAAATGGTTAAGGATACTTGTCTTCATGCAGTGGTTTGATTAGATTAGATTAGATTAGATAATTGAAATGGCGACCATACCACAATGTAGGTATTTTAAGCCAAGTATGAATGAGGATTGAGTGTAAGATGATTGTGGCGCGATCTTGTAGTCTTGTTACTGACTAAGGCTGACATGTTTTTTAGACAGAACTGTTAATTAATAGTCCAACAGTCAATGGCATATTTAAGGGACCTACAGTTTAACGTGGAATCCGAACCACTGCCTCTGAATTACGAACTGGTCTAATTATGAAGATGGTCTTTGCGGATTAACGTAGTATTCAATAGTGCGGACGTTAATCTACACCAGAGAACACTACACACACCGACCATCGCTCACAACTATCCACAATTCGTGACCTCCAAGTAGCTTGAATACATGACGATACCACCACCGTCCCAGTCAAACTAACATGCAGAGCCTTAACATTGCAAAGTTCTGTTAAAATCTTATATTCAAAGTACAGTTTAAAAAATTTATTCAATAAACAAAAGGATAAGAAAGAAACTTACCGGGCATTATCAGACATCCTATTAAAAATTATTTTTTGCCATTTATCCCAAAGTGTTACCTTTTTTGCGCTATCATCCGTTGGTTGCGGATTGTTGATGTGGTTTTTCCTCTGGTGTTGTGATGATGGATACACTTTCATTTAAATCTGTAATGATTACACATTACACATAAAAATGTAGGTTAGTATGTGTATATAACTGTTAATCACTGGAAAGGTTAGTGACTTTGAGCTTGATAAATAAAAGATTGAAGTGTTCAGTAACTAAAAATTGTTCGAATAATTTTATTGTAATTAAAGTATGTCTTGTCATGGAGTTGTAAGCGATAGTACGTGGCTGTGATATTCTCTTTTATGAATGTCCGCACTATTGAACACTACGTTGCAATGCCCATTGACTGTTGGGCTATTAATTAACAGTCCTTTCTAAATGATGTATTAGCTTTAGTCAGTAACAAGACTACAAGATAACACCACAATCATTGTACACTAATTTCTCATTCATACTTGGCTTAAAATACCTACCTGGGTAGGTGACCATTTCAAAAAGGTGACATTAAACATCGGACGTTAAACGATATTTCGATATGCCTATTCAACAGGGTATTTTCAGCTACAGTAATTTGACTTTTTACTTGTTGAATGACCCTCGTATAGTTTGCAAACGTTTAAAAAATATTTAAAATTATATTTTACAAATTGGTATCCGACCGGTGTTTCTCAGAGTAAATTATTCAAATTACTACTTGGCTCTGTGTTTGCTTCGTCCAGCAATAAACCAGAATAATCTCTGCAATACATGACGATACCACCACCGTCCCAGTCAAACTAACATGCAGAGCCTTAACATTGCAAAGTTCTGTTAAAATATATTTAAATTACAGTTTAAAAAATTGATTCAATAAACAAAAAGGATAAGGAAGAAATTTACCGAGCATTATCAGACATCCTATTGAAAATTATTTTTTGCCATTAATCCTAAAGTGTTACCTGTTTTGCGCTATCATCCGTTGGTTGCGGATTGTTGATGTGGTTTTTCCTCTGGTATTGTGATGATGGATACACTTTCATTTAAATCTGTAATAATTACACATTACTGTACACATAAAAATGAAGGTTAGTATGTATACATAACTGTTAAAGGTACATCACTGGAAAGGTTAGTGACTTTGAGCTTGATAAATAAAAGATTGAAGTGTTCAGTAACTAAAAATTGTTCGAATAATTTTATTATAATAAAAGTATGTCTTGTCATGGAGTTGTAAGCGATAGTACGTGGCTGTGGTATTCTCTTTTATGAATGTCCGCACTATTGAATACTACGTTGCAATGCCCATTGACTGTTGCGCTATTAATTAACAGTCCTTTCTAAGGGACATATTAGCCTTAGTCAGTAACAAGACTACAAGATAACACCACAATCATTGTACACTAATTTCTCATTCATACTTGGCTTAAAATACCTACCTGGGTAGGTGACCATTTCAAAAAGGTGACATTAAACATCGGACGTTAAACGATATTTCGATATGCCTATTCAACAGGGTATTTTCAGCTAAGGTAATTTGACTTTTTACTTCTTGAATGACCCTCGTATAATACTCGTATAATTTACAAACTTTTAAAAATATTTAAAATTATATTTTACAAATTGTTATCCGACCGGAGGTGTTTCTCAGAGTAAATTATTTAAATTACTACTTGGCTCTGTGTTTGCTTCGTCCAGCAATAAACCAGAGTAATCTCTGCAACGTTTAATGACCACGGTATCTCTTAAGATCATCTGGAATAATTAAATTGCATTTAATGTTAACTCTAAAAAAATGTTTATCATTAGTCGAATGTGGGAACTGAGTAAAAGCGAGCTGTGCGGCAAAGACCTGATAAAAATGTCCGGAAGATGTTTTCCGTGGAAAGTTTAATCTGACTGATCTAATTGTAGATGACATAACAATAATTCTTACACCACTAATGACAAACGGAATACGTACAAACAATCGAACAATCAATCAATCAAATCGATATGAAATAATCTAGTTTCTTTCAGTCTGTTGATGAGGCCCACAACATAAAATTTTTTGGTCTCTCATTCGGTCCCTACAATCTAGATTTCATCTGTAATTAGAAGCTAGAAAAAAACTTCTTTATTTAGAAGCTCTGACGTATAATACATATTTTTATGTACCGATTTAGTTATGACATTTAAAGTTGATATTTTTTTAAACTATTCATACCTTCAACATTCTCCCCTTATACATGGTGTATGGAGAAAGTACCGGTATAGTTTTTTTATTAGTTTTTTTTATTGATTTAATAATCAATATCCCATCCCATATCCATATCCATAGCCCCCCGGATATTAGTTGCCACATATTCACCGCGGCTGGATGTCAAGTCGACGCCCGCTTCGACCGCTGATTTATCGTATGGTTTTGTCCATGCCGTTACATGTGTCGTAGTAATTCATGTACGTGAAACAGATTGTCGCTCTGACCATTCTTACCCGTTGTGCACAAACATGACTGAATTCAGGAGATACATAATCACTATCACTGTGCGTTCAAATGCTGCTCAACCGAGAGAAATACAAAAGAGTTGTGATTTGTTGTAGTGTTTGCATGTTTTCCCCGAGTTTGCTTTTATTTTTGTAACTAGCAGTAAGCTAGTTACCTTTGTAGGGGTTGTAGGATTCAGTTCAATGTAGGAAGATAATCATACCAAAATTTAAACCTAAAATTCTAAACACATCAATACAAAGAAAATAAATCGATACCCAGCTTTATTAGTTAGCATTACTTTACAATTAAATAGATTAGAACATTTATACAATTATTACAATTAGTTATACGTTAAAATAACTTTTTAATATAGTATGATTTCGAAATGGGTTAAAAATCATGAGCAATATAAACTAACTAGTATTGATTTGACAGCTGTTTGTTTTTATTTCTATTAAATCTTCAAACTACAAAGACAGCTGATTATTATCAGTAGGTTAACTGAAACTGTTAAACTGAAAGGTTAACTGGTTAGGTAAACTGAATCAAAATGCGAGTAATATCGCGTAAAAGTGGGGTTTTAAATGCTCGTTATTTACGTTTCAAGAGGCGGCGGGCGATTTTAAGCATTTATAAACCTTCACTGAAATGTAGAGAATACATGAAATAAGTTTCATTCTAATCAGTTCTCCCGTTTTTTCGGAGAAGACGGCGTAAAATGCCTCCTGGAGCGTCACAGACAAACAGACAAAAATTGAGATAAGACCGGTTTCGGCTTCTCTAACGTACGAAAAGTAAAAATAACTAAAAGATTAATAATTCTGAGTAATGTACAGACAAAACTATAATTTTATTTATATAGATTATGCACCTTTATTCATTGTTTACTTTTTTATCTTATCATTCATACAGATTTTTTATTATTTTTTTAATACTTATTAGGAGTAAAAAATGAAATTGAAACAAGTTACGTTTAAGTTTACAATAAAACATATATGGTATATTCATGGTTTCAGTTCTAACGGAATTTTTGTAATGAAATAAACTATCTTTCGTCTACTTCATAATGTGGTTGTGCAGAATGTTTTAGAGGGTAAAAATACAAAGTGATAGGTGATAATTTTATACGTTACATTAAGCTCTGCCCATACTCCTTCACACAGCACTCGCATACTGAACTGTCACAGCTATTTTAATTTTAAACTCCAGTACTTTGGACATTATCACACGTCGTACAGAAGTGGTAAAATGATTTTGTGAATACGGAAGTTATCGTACATTTTGGAAACGGTGGCAGCAGTTTTTATGGTAAAGGTAAATGCTAAAAGGTTAGCGCCATCACCGGGTGAAACATCAACTCGTTGACAACAGCTGTAACTACTGTATCTATAGACTGTAGGCTGCAGACGTGTAAAGGAACGGTTACACTTGTTCAAACCTCTCCGCTCCACGACGACTCGGAAATTGGAAGATTGTTTCGAGAAGCATTCGTCTACGCATTCGCTGATCGTATAAGTGATGCCACGCCTTCCGAATTTGGGAAACGGTTCAAGAATCTTTAGCTCGATGTCTCGCGAAAAGTGAAAAATTCAACTAAAGATTTGCGCGTGCCCTCTTTCTCCTAATTTTTCGGTGTTTCGTGAAAAGTCATTCAAGTCCACTTTCCGACAGTTGCAGACCGAATCGGATAAGTGTAGTCGCACCTTAACAGTCTGCAGTACTCCCTCCATATTGGATTTTAGTCCCATAAGAACAATTTTAATTTTGTTTAGTGGATATCTGGTGAGTTAAATTTTCATACTTTCCTATCATAAAAATACATTTTTTAACCATTGAATATAAAATTACGTGGAGATTATATTCTTCCAGAAGAAATAATAGTGTTTCTCTAGATAATCACTTAAATTTGGGACTGGGACGGTGGCGAAGTCCTGTAATCCAGCTACTTGGAGGTCACGCATTGTGGATAGTTGTGAGAGATTGTCAGTGGATGTAGTGTTCTCTTGTGTTGATTAACTTCCGCACTATTGAATATTACGTTAATCCGTAAAGACCATCAAGCATAATTAGGCCAGTTCGTAATTCAGAGGCCGTGGTTCGGATTCCACGTTAAACTGTAGGTCCATTAATTGCCATCGGCTGTTGGGCTATTAATTAACAGTCCTGTCTAAGGAACATGTCAGCCTTAGTCAGTAACAAGACTACAAAGATCGCGCCACAATCATCTTACATTCAATCTTCATTCATACTTGGCTTAAAATACCTACATTGTAGTGTGGTTGCCATTACAATGATCTAATCTAATTTAATTTTAGTTTGGTACCCCAAACTTCGTTTTACGACTAGCGTGTAGCCAGTAATGCTTGTTCTAATGGGGCTAAAACGAACTATTTTGCCACCCCTAAATGGCAAGGATAGTATCCGCTACTAGCGCCGTGAGCGGACGAAGCTGCAACTCATCTCGCCATCAGCTGTTGGATGTTGGGCGAGCTTGGTCGTAAACAGTGCAGCCGCCTCGTCCTTATCACTTTAATAGTTATAGTTTCTTGGAACGTCTGAGTAACGGTTCCCGTAACGTTTACTGGTCCCTGTGTTTCCCTCTTTGCTCCGGGAAGCTGGAGTTTTTACCGGAATTATTACTTGCAGTTCCAACTGTTCTTTAGCGAATTTCCTGTAGGAAATTAGGCTTTTAACATAGACCTCATGAGAAGACCTAGATCTGCTTCTATTTTTTACGTTTTGGGTGTTAAAACACCCTACACGTGTTCATGTATGTGTGACCCACAGCCTACACCATTGGTCGGATTTGGTTTGTTCTATATGTATATCTACCGTATCAACAGGCTTTGATTCATTTCGTTTGCATTTTTGATCTGGGGTCGTTCACACAAAAAAGCACTTTCTCTAAAACAGCCCTAATGATTTTCATTAAGATTTAACGGTTTTCAAGGTCAGAAATAATGACACCATCTGCATTTCTTTATACATTTTTTTCTCTTACCATTAAAACCAACTAAAAACTAAAAAAACTAGTATCTTGATTTATTAGACTACTCACAGTTCTGAAGAAAAGTTAAATTTACTGTTCCTAGTGAACGCAGTACGTTGCCTCAGAGTACTGAGTGTTATTTTTATGGATATTACAAATCAAAATTAATATCATCCTTATTCCTGTATAACCTTATTATTCCTTTATAGTCGGTTTTTGTTTACTTTTTGGCAAAATTCACCTAAATTTAACCTATTTCTAACTGAATATAAGTATTCAAGTATTGAAAATAGGTATTCACACCTACTTATTGTGTTTTAAAATAACACCGTTAACCTTTATAGTTATTTTACGTACGTTTTATTATTACGTCTTTCTATTTAAATTGTATTGTTATATACAGTACACATATTTTGGTATTTGTTATGAACCTTCTGTCCTTTGTTAAGACGAGTTGTTTATCTCTATATATAAAATTGAATGTATGTATGTCCTGTAAGCGTTGCCAAACTACTCATCCGATCGCCATGAAATTATAGGAAGTTGCTCTACATGTGTTCGGGAAGGTTTTAGTGAAAAAATATTTTCGAAAACCCCATAAGTTTCAATTTTATGGCGTTTTGAATTTCCAATGTTAACCTTATGGATAGTAAGTTTGTTTACAAATTGTCTACAATGAAAACATTTGATTTCTTAGCCACATCTGATTGGTTTACTTTCCATTAGCAATATGCTTTACTATCCAATGCCATCTGAATCATTCATTAATGTAAAACTAAGAAGTAAGTGTGTATACTGTACAAAATGAACAGCTTTATTCACCGCGTTAATAGTTTACGGTTTTTGGGGGAATTTGTATTTATACTATTTATATTTTCTGTCTGATTAAAGTCACGTGTTTATATGATAATTACAATGTTTATATTATTACGTTTATTAAAATAATCAGCTGTTGTAAATCTTTATAGGAAATATATACAACAGCTGATTATTATAATAATGTCGTATTACAGTTAGGTTTGGTTTGGGTTTGGATTGGATTTGAAAATTGTGAATTAATCCACTCAGATTTATTTGTTTTATGGGAATATTATTAATATGTCTTATCGTTTCAGTATTGTTATTCACTATGCAGCGACCCAGAATATGTATATAACCTTTCACAATTAAGTCGTATTGCTATTCAACTTCAGAACATGGCCAATCTTAAAGTTATCATGTATTTACTGTCAGGCGTTACGAAGTTCGCCGGGTCAGCTAGTCAGTAAATACAGTATATCCAGAGGTGAAAACGACATATGTTTGAGAATCGTGTAGGATTTGTAAAACTTATTTCGTAACCTCAAAGAAGTCTGGATTTGGGTTGTAAACGTATAAGTTTAGTAACACCGGGAGGGCGTTGTCAATAAAGGATCGGCGGTATGGCCGCGCATGTGTGAAGCTTGGCCACACACGTTAGGAACGCAGCGGTGTCGTGCGGCAATGCGATAAGCCGGCAATTATTGACAGTTGCGTCACAGTCACCGTGACGCAGCGCCTGCGCAGATGTCGCGTGCAGTACGCATGCGCCGTAGTCACGTGACCGCGCCGCTCCAGCTGAGCACTCTCATTGTTGCTGCAACGTAAACAACTTTCGTCCCCGCCGCGGGTGCTTAACGGTATTCCCTCAGAGCCGTCTTATTGGTGGTTGGTTTCTGAACAATGTGAAGTTCAAACAACTTTTGTGATCTTTTTCCCACAAAAGCTTTTACTTGATGTAATGTTATGTAAGAATATTATTAGAATTTTTTTGTTTAATTTCCAGAGGGGTCACAAATTATTAATAATAACTCAAAATTGCAAAAATATAATTGAACAATTCCAAAATACTTAAGAAACATTTCAATTACCTCGATTGCTGCGAAAAATTTATAATATAATGTCCATATTTTAAAACTAAACAGATTTGACGTAATCTGCATCCCAATACATCGGGGCTACTAAAGATTCATTATTGTCGCCTTATTGGATATCAGTCGTACAAGATACACGTTCAGTTGTGTTCTCCATTACTCTAAGCTCGATTGATATAGATTATCCCTAGGTACCGTAGTAAATTAAAGTAAAAGTTGTTATCGGTGAAGAAAGCTGAGTGCAAACCATAACTACGTTTTTATGACCGATACGTGGCCGGTAATACTATAATAAAATTAACGTGGTTCTTACTGGATAAAGTCACATTTGACACCACTTATGGAGTTTGTGTGGACGTAAATTGATACTGTTCGTTCTGAAAAAATACGCAAATTTTGAAGCGGATTTGATAATAAATTAATAGATAACGGTTATGATACACCAATCCTGGTACTGTATTTTGGTCGAGTTTGTAGCGTGACTGACTCATGGAACCTTTACACTTCTGTCCTACACCTCCTACCGTGTCACCTTCCTTAACTGTATCTTTGCTTGATATTCTGGTATTACAGTATAGACGAAACGCATTCAAGTACTATTTAAAAAAATTTAAATACTCGGTTTGTGTCACTCTTTTCACCTGACGCCCAAAATGGGTAGAAAAAGGGTACAGTGGTACCATTTAGTGACATATGCAGGTTCAGGGTAACGCGCTGACCCAGTCTGATTATGAGCGGTCACCTCTGGCTAGGATCTAGGCCCTTGGTAATGGGCATTAGGTGGGTTAAAAACAAGAAAATCACCTTTTGACATAGATATATCTTAGCTCTGGTGGGGGGGTGTTGGCGATTTTTAATATGGAAAACATGTAACAGGTTTCCATAGTAACTGCCAAAGTTATTGTATTGAATTTTTAATAAAAAATAATAATAACAGCTGTTTAGATGAACAGAAACCATTCCCTTTAGACATATCCATGATCTAACCTATTTCCCACAGGGAAGTAAATACAAACATTTTGACATGGATATGTCTTAGTTCTGGGGGGTGTTGGCGATTCTTAAAATGGAAAACATGTAACAGGTTTTCATAGAAACTACCAGAGCTATTTTAGTGAATTTTTAAAATAAAAGAATGGGAACAGCTGTTTAGATGAACTGTAACCATTCCCTTTAGACATATTCATGATCCAACCTATTTCCCATAGGGAAGTATAAAAACATTTTTTTAAAGAAAGTGAAATATGGAAACATAAGTCTTTATCTAAACCAAAAATGCAAAATTCATTAGAATTTTCACACTTGTGTAAAAGTGTACTTCACTTAAGTGTACATACTTCACTTAAGTGAATTATTTTTAAAATACACATTGAATAATCCATATAAGTTACCAATTAACTGATGTAAATTAAATCTCTCTTTTGCTTTTCAATCCTCATTCCGTTTATAACAAAAATCAGTTGATCACAGGCTAATAATAACGGTATGGATAATTAAACAGTAAATGATCGGCTTTGGCTAAAAGACGTTAAACGGCATCGCTCAATTGACTAACGTCGTAGCCGAGTTGTAGCGTGTCGGCCTAAATAAATGTTTTCATTGAGTAATAAATGTGTTTTAATTTTTCTAATTAATTTTTATAATACATGTATTATTCTAAACGAGCAAAGCTCGGTCACCAGGTACTTAATAAAGAAATGAACATTTTCTGAGCATGCATGTTTGCTGAGATAGGGGTGTTGTTCCAAGCAATAGCTCCCGGTCGCCAAACAGCTGACAAGCTACGAACGGCTGTCTAATTGTACGCTGCCACGTCAGTTGCACTCGGCTCAAGCAGACGGCTTCTATTTACCTTTCATACTCAATATCGACAACACCCTTCGATATTCACTCCCCCCTACCCTCCCCCCGCCCCACGCGTCCTGCAAGTTTCTTTGTCAAATGCGCGGTAATGAAATTGAGCCGTCCACTATACAAACAGTCGCGCCTGCCTCTCGTGGCATTAGTTGATGGCGTCGTTTGTTCGGGTTGCTTTGAAAAGATGCTGATGAATACGTGGTAACAACCCTTGTGTGTTTCCAAACGAACTCAGGATATTCGATTGTATGTCTGTATGTTGTATGCATTTAGAATATAAGGATAAAAAATTGACACTTATGTTTTAGTAACGTACGATAAATTAAAAACTGAACATACTGTTCTTACAACTAAATAAATGTACATATGTTAAAACTTATTTTACTGTAGTTCCCACGTTCGACTAATGATGCATATTTTTAATCAGGGTTACATTAAATGCACATTAATTATTCGAGATGATCTGAAGAGATTGTGATAAAACGTTGCAGAGATTACGCTGGTTTATTGTTGGACGAAGCAAGCACAGAGCCAAGTCATAATTAAAATAATTTACTCTGAGAAACACCTCCGGTCGGATACCAATTTGTAAAATTTAATTTCAAACATTTTTAAACGTTTGTAATTTATATTATAAGAGGGTCTTTCAAAAAGTATCGAGACAAATTACTGTAGCTCAAAAATACACTGGAAAAAATATGTCGAAATATTGTTTTAACGTCCGATGTAACGATAGAGGTTGAGTCTTATTTTACTACTGTCACCTTTTTCAAATGTAGATCTTACCCAGGTAGGTATTTTAAACCAAGTGTGAATGTGAAATGAGTTTAAGATGAATGTGGCACTTGTAGTCTTGTTACTGACTAAGGTTTAAATGTTCCTTAGAAATGACTCCTAATTAGTATACAACGTGGAATCCGGACCAATTTTGCCTCTCAATTATGAACTGGTCTAATTATGAGGATGGTATTTACGGATCAACGGAGTATTTAATAGTGTGGACGTTAATCCACACAAAAGTATTATCTAGCTACACTCATAATTATGGTCCCTTTTTGTATACTCTTGTTAAGTCCACAGACCATTGTTCATAAAATAATTATCCACAATTCTTGACCTCCAAGTAGCTTGATTACAGTTCACGCCATCGTCCAAGGCGCATAACTTAGGTGAGGTATATTTGTTCTTTTTTTGAATTTTTTGCTGTTCACTTTATTTAAGGTGTCTTCAACTTACCTAATGGTATGCACGTTTAGGGTAGTTTTGTTCCGTACCTTGGTACCATTTCTGACACTAATGCACACTTTGGGAGTACCTGGAAAGAGTTTCCACTCCGTCGTCGCTCCTCGTCAGACATATACATGAATGACGGATGTTCCAAGTACAGTCGGGGAAGACACGAGGGAATGTGGTCTAGGGTCCGTGATGAAGCAACCTCCCGGGACATGGGGGAGCCCACGGGCACTGCTCAGACGCGTGAACGTGGCTCACAATCTACGAATTTTGTGGTGGTTGTCTTTATTAATTAAAGATCCTGTTAATTAATTATCTTAACAAATGAATAAGCTGGCATTTGTCAGTAACAATGCTACAGATATACTCGGCACTCTAACTTTCTCTGGTATATTTTTATTTTTTGAAATTTTTGAATTTTGTTCCTTCCTGAATGGCGACCTACAGAGGTAGGTATTTTAAGCCAAGTATGAATGAGAGTATTTGAGTGTATGATCATTGTGGAGCGATCTTGTTCTCTTGTTACTGTCTAAGGTTGTAATGTCCCTTAAGGACTGTTAATTAGTAGCCTAATTAGTAACAACTGATGGCATATCTAAGGGACCTACGGTTTAACGTGGGATCAGAACAGTTTTTGCCTCCGAATTACGAACTGTTCTAATCAAGAGGATGATCACAAGGGTGCTTGTCGTTTGATTTCTGGACCTATTATTCTAGGCCAGGGGAATATTATTTTGAAAATACATAACACCCTTTAAATTTGAATAATAATACTTGCCGTATCTGATTGCATGTACAATGCAATTTTACAAATTAAGTTTTCTCTTATACAACCCTGTTTCCATGGGTCGTTCTGGACTAAAGCTACAATTAATTGTTAATGAAACCCCTATTAAGTTCAGTGTGGAGATATGATTAATAAAATTTCTTACTATGATTAAGTCTACGTTGCACTTTCCGTTGAAAATTTATTAATATAAATATAATAGTTATTCATACAGAAAGTGTAGTGTGTATTTAAGCACTCAAGAGAAATGCTTTCTCAAGAGCCGTCGTCGAGTGCGGGCGGAATAGTTTCTCGAGTGCAGTGGGGGGGGGGCACTTTGCAAAGGAGTTGCACATTAAATATTTCTTACGTCTGCCAAATATCTATTAAATAGACTACTGTATTAAAGTTTCTTACTCATGGAGATGCCGACTATGCTAGGTTAAGTTATCGTACATGGCATTACTATTAGGCTACTTTACTTAATTACTTCACGTCTGATCGATGAGTCTTACTTTGGGCTAATTCAACTAACCAAATTAACCTACCTTTTTATCGGTCCCGGTTTTGAAACTTATTTAACTAGTTTAATTTTTTTGTACGACATGTTTCTTTGTGTCAATTGGAAAATACACGATAATGGCTCATAAGTTATTATGGACAAAATGTTTACCCAGCTAGTAATGGGTTTCAAAATATTAGAAACCGTTTTATTAATATTTTAGGCCCTGAAGTTGAAACATTGGAGTGGGTGCATAAATTAAATGAATACGTTTCGAGTGCCAAAATAACAGCCTTCTAGGAAAGACGTAGGAAAAGAATTAATTAAAAATATTAAATTATAGTATTAACTGTTAATTTATATTATTTGACTGGGATGGTGGCGTCATCATTTAATCCAGCTACTTGGAGGTCACGAATTGTGGATAGTTATGATCGATGGTCGGTAGGTGTAGTGTTCTCGTGTGTGGATTAACGTTTGCACTATTGAATACTACGTTAATCCGAAAAGACCATCCTCATAATTAGACCAATTCGTAATTCAGAGGCCGTGGTTCGGATTCCACGTTAAACTGTAGGTCCATTAATTGTCATCGGCTGTTGGGCTATTAACAGTTCTGTCTAAGGATCGTGTCAGCCTTAGTCAGTAACAAGACTACAAGATCGCGCCACAATCATCTTACACCAAATCCTCATTCATACTTGGCTTAAAATACCTACCTGTGTAGGTTGCCATTTCAATGATCTAATCTATATTTATTTTATGCCGTTGAAATTATTCGAAATAACGGCACAAGTTTGAGAAATTTAATAATACTCCTATGGTCTATGCTTATATATATGCTATGCCTATGTCTATGCTTATTCTTAAGTATTTTACTAAGTTTAAGACCAATAAAGAAAGGTTTGAACAAACCTTGATCAAGTTTTAATGTTTTCTTAATATCTATGTAGCCGGAGACTCTCTGTAGGTCAATTGGTTTTGATATCGATCCGCCATCAGTTTCAAGAGGATCACTTCCAAGAGCACTTTAATCTAGTGGAGACAATATTTTATTCATTTCTGAATTGATAATGACACTTTTCAACCAACGCAATTCAAGTAAAATATTGCGTGAAAATTCGTATTTTTCTGTATTTGTTTTTAGGTTTTCGATGAGGATTTTTTTTAAATATCTGTATTATGAACTGTAACATTTATATTACTTTCTCCTCTGTACTCTTATCTAATGCTATAGGTACAATATAATCTATACTATAGGTATGTGAAGAAAGTATAGTTTTCGTTAAAATGTTTAATTAGAGATGGATTTGTTAATATCAGTTATTAGGCTCCCTGGATCAAAAATGAAATGCGTTTACTTCCCTTTGGGAAATTGCGTAGACCTTGGATATGTCTTTGGGAATGTTTTCCGTTTTTCTAAACAGCTGACCCCATAACCATATGACGTCAATTCCATTAGAATTATCATGGGACGAATAGCTAACCTCCCAGACCTACAGTGCAGCCTGTCGATACGGGGATGCTCCCCGGGACGATGCCTATCATACATTTTTTGAGTGTGAGCGGTGGGCAGCCCAGAGAAGAAGTATGGAACTGGAAGTGGGGGCCATCTCGCCCGAGAACATTGTCCCTCTCACGATGACATCTCTTCAGAACTGGCGACGTATTGCTGTGTTGAACGTTCTCAAGAGAAAAAAGACAGAAGAGGATCAGGACCAGCTTTGATCCTTCCTCAGGTGGCTAAGGAGGTGTTGTAGCCATGTGGCTTCACATACGAGGCTCCGCCTTGATGTAATACCTTAAAAGGTGCTTCCAAGGCGGATTTCAGCCTGAGGCGAGGGGGTTTTAGTGGGTAAGAGTCCCACACACCGGGGAGTGTACCGATATTTCCTCCCTTATGGTGCATGAGCATTTACCCTCGTAAAAAAACCCCAGACCTCCATGTCACAGTTATAGGACTGATCTCCTTCTGCCTGTCTATCGCTCTGTTTGTGTAATGGCCACGTGGCTTTCATCAAATTTGATCACATCGATGATCCAATTTAATGAAATTTGGTACTATGGTGCACTTCAACAATATTTCTTGGGGTTGTTAGTTTTAGACGTATAATTTACCCCTAAAAATCTGATTGATAGATTGAGAAGAGAATAATCGTAAAATAAAAACATTTAAGCTAGTTTACGCACAAATTATGTTTGATCCAACACGTCCAATTTACATCAATACCTCTCTGTCTTTGTAATTTGCCGTATCGAAACTCTATGCGTTACCGGAAGCTGTACAAAGTTAACCGACATTCGATATCCTCTTTTTTGTGTTGGGAGGCCATTATAACGCTACTGTCGACACGCAATTTTACTCGAAATTAATAAATACTAATTAGTAGCAGTATTTACGTATTCATCCGAAATTTATAATTTGCATAGATTTGATGTTTATAAATATATGTAAATAAAATTACAGTTTTGTCTCTACGTTGCTTGTAATTATATTTATGGTTATTTCTGTGTTTTGTAACCCCGAAAAGCCAAATGGGTCTTATCTCAATTATTATTATCTGTCTGTCACTCTGCCTGTCTAGTTCTCTGTCCGTCGTTCTGTCTGTAATTTTCCTTCCTGGTATTTACCTTCATGTGGTTGAGATCTATCCATTTATGTTTAAAAATTATTATTTTTGTGTTTATCATGGCAGCAAACCTGCATACTCTTTTCCCATGTTAATCATATAGGGAATAGGCAAACTCCTTTATTTATGGAAAGGTGTTGATGAAAGTTATAAATGTAAAATTAAAAATTGTTTATGGTATAAATGTATGGTTTCAGTGTTCCTCACAGCAGCAAACCTGCACACTCTTTCCAATGTTAATCTTATATAGAATAGGCAAATAATTCTCATGTTTATGGACAGATTTTAATGAAACTTGTTATATATTGTTATTATTATAATATTGATTTGGAAATTCGCTGAGTACGCAGGTCTGCTACGACGGGGGTATTTGTTTATATGGATGTATTTTCGTTTTAAAGGTTCATACTTCTGTGCATTTTTGGCCTTGAACAACTAGAGGCTATAGATTAATCGATAGTTTTATAGGAACCGTCAAAGATCAGTGGTATTTCATGGCTTTCACTTAATGTGACGACACCCCATTTCCCTACTTCCGTTACCTCGACCGTGACGCTACTTTCAACCTCCTCGTCCAACGCGACCCCGACCTCCCCTCGGTTAATGACGTGTTTACCGTGTCGTTTGATCGGGGACACGGCAGAAACACATCAAGGGGCCTCCCCTCGCGAGTACCTGGGCAGAGGGGAAATATGTGTTGCTTCGGTTATTTAGAACCCTGTAAAAGTTAAATACTCATCGTGGTTTTTCGGAGCAGCCAACACAGAAGATTTAAACGGAAGGGACACACCATTTCCACCTACCTGAGTATTCGACTGCTATAATACATCTACTTGGGGGAATTCTGGATAGTTACTTTCGATGGCCGGTGGAACCTCTTTAAATAAAAAAGTAAACCAACCACTTCGTAATTGTATGACTACTTTAATACTTTTAATCTGAAATTGTGACCTACCTAGGTAGGTATTTTAAGCAACTTATGAATGAGAAATTATGTAAAATGGTTGAAGCGTAATCTTGTAGTCTTGTTATTGACTAAAGCCGACATTTTCTTTAGACAGAACTGTTAATTATTAACCTAACAGCTCGTGGCAACCAAGGGAGGGATCTACAGTTTAACGTGTGTTCCGAACCACAACTTTTCCTTTCAATTACAAACTGGTCTATGAGGGTGGCCTTTGCGCATAATCGCAGTACTCAATAGCGTGGAAGTTAATTCACGGAAAGGAATATCTCAGCCACCGGCCATTGCTTATAATTCTCCACAATTCGTGACCTTCAAGTAGCTGCATTACAACCCCACGATTTGAGAACTCCAGTCTACTTAAGATGGTATATTTTGGTATTATAGATCGTAGGTCAAAATACCCCCGTCGCAGCAGACCTGCGTACTCAGCGAATTTCCAAATCAATAATATGACAAAAATAGTGAAAGTATGTGACAAGATTGATCAGTTAATACCTGTTGATAGATTAGAGTGTTTGCCTATTCTCCGTAACATTAACTTGGGAAAGAGTATGCAGGTTTGCTGCTTTGAGGAACAGTGAAAGTAGGCATTTTTACCATAAACTTTTTTTATTCTGACCATATACTGTACCAAGTTTGATCATTTTCTGGACATAAATAAAGAAGTTTGCCTATTCTCAATAAGATTAACATGGGAAAGAGTATGCAGGTCTGCTTCTGTGAGAAACAAATGAACCATGATGTTATAGCATAAACATATGGATCCCAACCACATAAAGCTAAATACAAAGTTTCATTCTAAATGAGACCTACGGTAATAGCTTATTCCCTATAGGAAATTCGCTAAAAGGTTATTTTACCAATAACGAAATCACAGGTGGAATAGAGTTGACACGGATCCATGAAACGTGGGTGGTTAGACTACTTTGACCAAAAATTGTTGGCAGCAGTGCAACAATAAATTAGTGAATGATCCTGACGTCATCAGTTCTTCCTCACATTCATGTTTTACTCGGTCTCGATGTTCGTCACCCAGGTCTGACGTCACGGTCGGGTGACGCGGGCACGGCCCCGCCCACGTGCGTCGTACCCCGTCCCGTCATGCTCCGGCGGCAGCGCGCTTGCCAGCCGTACGCCGTGCAGCTGCTCCAGAAACTGTCACAGTGCATTTGTAAGCACAATTTGGGTAAGATGAGGTCAGCTAAGTATGAATTAAAACCACAAACTGTAGTATAGTGAAGATGTTATTAAATTTGTGCAGGAAGGGACACATGGTCCCCGGTGATGTTAAAAAATGGTTCCGATGGTGGTTTTTTCGGGTATGGGGTCTATTCAATGAAGGGTGTCATTTGGTTCGTTGTCACCTCGGTAAGCTCCAACTTAGTTTGTTCCGATATCGAGAATCTTTCGATATTGGATATCGATTACGATGATCGACTAGGAATATCGATACAGTGATATTACTTTTACTAATATCTCAACTATGAGGTCGAATAGTCAAAATCAGATTGAGTCGCCTAAATCTAACTTAATGGAGTAACAGTTTCGTAAAAATTATAGGCCTAAATGTCTTACTGTGTTTTAGAAAATACACTGAAATATTCAAAGTAAACTAAATATTACATACTACAATAAAACCATCGATTAACAACAGCCGTCCCATCTCCTATCCTTGGTCTCTGCTAAAAAAATGGCCTTATTTAATGCTCACTAGTGACATTAAAATAATCCTAAAAACATCCCAGGCCGAATCGTCACAATCGTAGGTATAAAAAACAGGAACATTCAAAACAAACTAGAATATTACATACTCAATAACATTGAACAAAATTTTTATATGGATTTTTTATGACAAGAGAAATGAGTTTATAAAATAAATAAAATATGCATTAAAATTACATTAAGTTAGGGTGGAATTTTGTTTAGCAGGATAAAAAAAATTTTTTTACAAAAGCATGTACACAATTTTCAGGTCATGATAGACATACAAATTAGATATACTAAAAGTGGTTTAAATACTTGCTTTCATGTACTAAAAATCTCTGTTAATGATGGAAACTAGTTTCTCCTATATGGATCCATCATCAGTCCACAAGGATCTGTAGTTCTATTCATTTGAATTTCACCATTGTTGACAAACATTTAATACCCTCACACAACTAGTTTCTCCTATATGGTTCCATCATCAGTCCACAAGGATAATAGTTCTATTATTCATTTGAATTTCACCATTGTTGACAAACATTTAATACCCTCACACAACTAGTTTCTCCTATATGGTTCCATCATCAGTCCACAAGGATATGTAGTTCTATTTATTTGAATTTCACCATTGTTGACAAACATTTAATACCCTCACACAACTAGTTTCTCCTATATGGTTCCATCATCAGTCCACAAGGATATGTAGTTCTATTTATTTGAATTTCACCATTGTTGACAAACATTTAATACCCTCACACAACTAGTTTCTCCTATATGGTTCCATCATCAGTCCACAAGGATCTGTAGTTCTATTCATTTGAATTTCACCATTGTTGACAAACATTTAATACCCTCACACAACTAGTTTCTCCTATATGGATCCATCATCAGTCCACAAGGATCTGTAGTTCTATTCATTTGAATTTCACCATTGTTGACAAACATTTAATACCCTCACACAACTAGTTTCTCCTATATGGATCCATCATCAGTCCACAAGGATATGTAGTTCTATTTATTTGAATTTCACCATTGTTGACAAACATTTAATACCCTCACACAACTAGTTTCTCCTATATGGATCCATCATCAGTCCACAAGATATGTAGTTCTATTTATTTGAATTTCACCATTGTTGACAAACATTTAATACCCTCACACAACTAGTTTCTCCTATATGGATCCATCATCAGTCCACAAGGATATGTAGTTCTATTTATTTGAATTTCACCATTGTTGACAAACATTTAATACCCTCACACAACTAGTTTCTCCTATATGGATCCATCATCAGTCCACAAGGATATGTAGTTCTATTCATTTGAATTTCACCATTGTTGACAAACATTTAATACCCTCACACAACTAGTTTCTCCTATATGGATCCATCATCAGTCCACAAGGATATGTAGTTCTATTTATTTGAATTTCACCATTGTTGACAAACATTTAATACCCTCACACAACTAGTTTCTCCTATATGGATCCATCATCAGTCCACAAGGATATGTAGTTCTATTTATTTGAATTTCACCATTGTTGACAAACATTTAATACCCTCACACAACTAGTTTCTCCTATATGGATCCATCATCAGTCCACAAGGATATGTAGTTCTATTCATTTGAATTTCACCATTGTTGACAAACATTTAATACCCTCAACACAACTAGTTTCTCCTATATGGATCCATCATCAGTCCACAAGGATCTGTAGTTCTATTTATTTGAATTTCACCATTGTTGACAAACATTTAATACCCTCACACAACTAGTTTCTCCTATATGGTTCCATCATCAGTCCACAAGGATATGTAGTTCTATTTATTTGAATTTCACCATTGTTGACAAACATTTAATACCCTCACACAACTAGTTTCTCCTATATGGTTCCATCATCAGTCCACAAGGATATGTAGTTCTATTTATTTGAAGATCATCATTGTTGACAAACATTTAATACCCTCACACAACTAGTTTCTCCTATATGGATCCATCATCAGTCCACAAGGATATGTAGTTCTATTCATTTGAATTTCACCATTGTTGACAAACATTTAATACCCTCACACAACTAGTTTCTCCTATATGGATCCATCATCAGTCCACAAGGATATGTAGTTCTATTTATTTGAATTTCACCATTGTTGACAAACATTTAATACCCTCACACAACTATCTCCTATGATCCATCATCAGTCCACAAGGATCTGTAGTTCTATTATTGAATTTCACCATTGTTGACAAACATTTAATACTCACACAACTAGTTTCTCCTATATGGTTCCATCATCAGTCCACAAGGATATGTAGTTCTATTTATTTGAATTTCACCATTGTTGACAAACATTTAATACCCTCACACAACTAGTTTCTCCTATATGGTTCCATCATCAGTCCACAAGGATATGTAGTTCTATTTATTTGAAGATCATCATTGTTAACAAACATTTAATACCCTTACACACAAACACGAACTTACGGACGATAAACACAAAATACTAAAACAACGGATAATTATTGACACCGCGACGCGTGACTGGTGTGAGACGGCTGGCGGAAGGTCATCGTTGTTTGTAAATAATAACGATCTTAAAAAGAAGAGAACCCCAGATCATTGATTCTTGTGGTATGATGATGGCTCAATATAGGAACCGAAACTAGTTGTCATCAGCAACAGATTATATTAGATTATTGAAATGGCAACTATACCACAAGGTAGGTATTTTAAACCAAGTATGATTGAGGATTGAGTGTAATATGATAGTAGCGCGATCTTGTAGTCTTGTTACTGACTAAGGCTGACATGTTCCTTAGACAGGACTCTTAATTAATAGCCCAACAACCGATAGCAACTAAGGGACTTACAGTTTAACGTGGAATCCGAACCACGGCCTCTGAATTACGAATTGGTCTAATTATGAGGATGGTCTTTGCGGATTAACGTAGTATTCAATAGTGCGGACGTTAATCCACACAAGAGAACACTACATCTACCGACCATCGCTCACAACTATCCTCAGTTTGTGACCTGCTAGTAGCTGGATTACAGGACGTCGTCACCGTTCCACAGCCAAATCATTGGATTGGATTACGTAAAAGCAAGTATTTTTATACCACTATCGGAATTCCTTTCGACATCTAATTTCCGATATTAACGAAATTCTTCACCAATTATACAGTCATACCTCGATACGAAGAATCTAATGGGAACGGAAAAAATCTTCTTATGTAGGCATTGGGTCAATACTTTTATTCGTCTTCTACAGGTTTCTCATTGTATGGTGGAGAGTCAACGTAATTGTTTCATGTCTGGAAATGCGTCTGAATCACTGTTTGCTTTGAAAAGTACTTGCTATGGGGGGCGACCTTGTGGGAACTAAGAGAGGGCTTATAGAGGCTAAGTACGTCTTGTACAGGTTTTTAGCAAAGGATATTCGCCGTATAGAGGCTTTATAAGCCTAGTTATATGTGGGTTTTGTTGAAAATCTACCTCGAATTCAAGTGGATTTTGAAAATTTCATCTTATAGATGGTTTTCTTTACAGAGGTACTCACTAAAGAGAGTTCACTGTATCGCAAATAAGGTTATCGATGTATGTCGGAATCAATATAATCGATATTTATTTATATCGATAATACCGTATCGGAACATCCCTACAGTTGTCACCTCAGCAAGCCCCAGGCCCCCAGCACGACGCGTATGCCACTCTCACCTATTGCTGGCTGCTTGTTATTCGTTGTGGGCGCCGGTGAGCGGATGTGAGACGTGGGACCGTAAGCCCTCTCCCGGATGGTGATAACTGTTATCTCCGGGCTCCTCACGAGTTCGTGCCCGTGGCCACGAGGCGTTATCGCGTGTTAAGCGTTTCCGGAGCCCCACGTGCCGGAGCTGTCCACATCAAACGTTTACGTCGAACACTTGTTCTTTTTGGAGATCCTGTACCCTAGACTGAACAAGGAGTTAATGTGTCCTGAGACATGAGAAGGATTTGAAATGAGGTAGAATCGGTTGTCAATTCTTGAAACATCCTTATACAGGACTGTTAATTAATGACCCAACACAAATGGCAACTTAGGGACCTACAGTTTCCGAAAAACAACTTTGACTCTGAATTACGAATTGGTCTTAATTTGAGAATAATCGTCAAACGAAGTATTCAATAAGTGTTCTTTTTGGAGATCTTGTACCCTAGACTCAACCCGGAGTTAATGTGTCCTGAGACATGAGAAGGAACTAAAATGAGATAGAATCAATTGTCAATTCTTGAAACAGTGACAAAATCTTTCAGGCTATTTCAACCTGAATATGAAGGATAAGTTTGTAATTTTATGCCAAGTATTAATGGGAAATGAGTTACCCTACGATAGAGTTAATGGGATGATTGTGGCGCGATCTTGTAGTCTTGTTACTGAATTAAGGCTGACATTTTCCTTGGACAGGACTATTACTTAATAACACAACACAATAATGGTAACTTATATTTTATTTAACTAAATTATTGTTGTGAAGTGAACATCGCCTTAAACAGACTCAATACCTCCAAATGGACTGTTGATTTATATTGTACTGCTTTAATGTAATTGGTTGTAAACTGTAAAGCAAGTAAAAATAAAATAAAATAAATAACAATATAAGTGTAAGCTGTGAGAGGGTGTTTTGTAAGCGACTGGTCTGATCAAGACTACTTGTAGACATGTCAAAGAGCTCCCTTCCTGACCTGCATCGAGATCTTTTTGGTTTAATTGGTTCACTTTGAAGGTCCCTCGAGCACCGGAGGAACTCTTGTTCTTACCCTTATAAATAATAATTTAAATCTGTTTAACTTCTTTATTAGTAGCGGCATATTGGGGTTTATCCCGATTACAAATGCTATTTTTGTAACAAGATAACTTGATAGCCCATAACACCCCAGGAGCAGCATTCTACATCATTAGCGAATATCCTGATCTTTACTAATAATATGGCCAAACCATTTAAGGATTATTTATAAATGAGAAAACTCAATTGGTTTGAGATAAGTTTAAATTTGTAATTTTATTTTTGAAAAATGTCCTTAATAAGGTATCAGTCGATGGGGCTTCCATTTAAAAATGTTTCTTTTCTCAAAAAAATTCCCTGGGAGCTGGTGCAAAAACTACGTACTGCATTTTTCAAGTGTTCTATTTGGTCAACCTCAATATTTAATCTGTCTTACTGATGAAACATTTCGTTTGAACTTTATAAAAACAGCGGTAATGGTTATACAATAGTCGTAATAGGATGGTTGAGGTGTCAAATTAAAGTTTAAGTGGTTATCAAGGGAATTTATAGATTACATTTTTGATTGACATTTCTAACTGGCTGGGTGGTGTAGGGGTTATATTACCCGCATTCAAAACTGAAGGTCGCCGGATCGAATCCTGCAAGGGTCGAATCTGGACCCAGTCGCCATTTTTCATTGGGCTATTAATTAATGATGCTTCCTAACAACAGGTCGACGTTAGGTAGTAACAATGACCGGGGTTTGGACCGTTCCCCATCAAAACGTTAAAAATGCCTCTGGCTTAGAAATACACAAAATAAGAAGAATAAGAATTGAATTTTCCGAAAAAATATAATTATCATGCAAAATATTCAATAGCTAACAAGAAGTACGTCTTTTTATGATCGAAAATTAAAAAAAATGGGAAATTCAATTCTCTATAGAACCACTTTACCCTAATTTAACACCTCATATGAGTTCTCATTCATACTTGGCTTCAAATACCTATTTTGTAGTATGGTCGCCATTTCAGTAATCTAATCTAATCTAATCTAATCTCGATAATCTTTTTACGACTATCAAAGTGGTCATTAATGACAGAAAATCCAAATTGTTCCTATGGGACTAAATCCAAGTTGGTGGAGGTATTGCAGAGTACACTTTTGACTTACGCTGTACATCTCAGTAACCGTTTCAGATACTCGTACAGTAGAAGAGCAAAAATTATAATTACTAGATTGTTTTTTTTAACAGATTAACAAATTATTCATAAATATTCATTATGCTCGATTTTAGGGTACACAACCTCCCTAAAGCCCCTTTGGATATAGCTATGTGCCTAACTTAAACCCACAAATTCTCGCTCCCAGGTGTAGATCTTACAATGAGGACTTGTAACAGCCTAATTTCCTGTAGGGAATTCGCTATAAAAGATAATTATATGTTTTCAATTACAGGTAAAGTTGTTTTCCGTGGAAATTAAATACTAATTTGTTCCCTTAACATCATTAAACCAGATAACTATTTGTTAATTACCAGGTTCAATTATGTTGTAATTATATTCTCCTCTATAAACCACAATCACTTTACTCTAACACCACGGCTATCGATAAAGGATATTGGAGAACACTATATAACATGTTCTTTTGGTACTAAAATCCAAAATGGCGGCACTGATGTAGAAGACAAGTAGTCTTCTTAGCTGGCTTATTTTTAATAATGTAAATGTAACTAAAACATTGCTATTAAATTAGCAATTAGTTGGACTTTTCCAACTCGTCTTGTGTTTAAAATCTACACAACGTTTCGTGAGTTGGTTAAACCACTATCGTTTTCAAGTGACTAACAATATTTACATTTATACAAACAAAAGGTTATTTCTATATAGAAAAGAACACTGTTAAGTGTTTGAACATTATTTAATGATTATTATTTAAATTGATTTTAATTGATTGAGATTTAACGTACTTTATAAGTAATGTTTTTTTTAAAATAATTATCTGTTGTTTTAACTTTTTATCCACATAAGAATGAAAATAATTAGTAGGCCCTGCCTTTAGAAAAATACAGTGTAATTATTTCGTTATCTATAAATCTATTATCTGTAAAAATGTGGCGTCTGCCACATTTTATACGCCAGAGAATCCGAAATGGGTCTTACGTGCCTGTCTGTCTTCCTGCAACGCTAATCAAGGCAATTTAACGTTTCTTCGTAAGAACGAGAGCACCCACCGTGACTAAACTTCCTTTTCATTATATTTTACCTTTTGGAGAAGCGGTTTGTTTGTTTCAACTGACCCAAGCCCTATTAAAATAAAGTAATGAGCATCCTTTGAAGAAGAGAAAATCTTTTGAAGAAGAAAATGGCCAGCTGTTAATTTTTTTTATTCTGTTTTGCCAATGGCAGGCTCAGCTGCCTCAAATTACACTATTTTTATTGATGAAAGTTCTCATCTAAATGTTGTAGTCTTTACACGTTTATTTTATATATTTCAAATCATATTATATTAAAATTTTATCTTAACGTATAAAAAATTTTACAAATTACAAATTTTTTTAATTCAATCCTAATTTATCTACTTTAAAATTAATGCCAAAAGATTTTGCTGAGCTAATAGTTTTTTGTAAATGTATTTATTTTATCATGGTGGCGACATCCTGGAATCCAGCTACTTGTAGGTCACGAATTGTGGATAGTTATGAGCGATGGTCGGTGGATGTAGTGTTCTCTTGTGTGGATTAACGTCCGCACTATTGAATACTACGTTAATCCGCAAATACCATTCTCATAATTAAACCAGTTCGTAATTCAGAGGCCGTGGTTCGGATTTCACGTTAAACTGTAGATCCCTTAGTTGCCATCGGCTGTTGGGCTATTAATTAACAGTCCTGTCTAAGAAACATGTCAGCCTTAGTCAGTAACAAGACTACAAGATCGTGCCACAATCATCCCACAATAATTTCTCATTCATACTTGGCTTAAAATACCTACCAGGGTAGGTCGTCATTTCAAATGGTAATCTAATCTGTATTTTGTTTCTTAACGCTGATTCATACAATTTATACTAAGTATGGGTTGACTATATAAATATTCCTTTTATTTTTGATGTTTGACCTTCGCATGCTCCGAGTGTTATCGTTGGCATGGCGATACAATGTGGCACTGTGGTTCCTTGTGGCCCTTCCTTGATACCGAGACATCAACGTAGCCTTCAACGCATCAATGAAGTTCCTTGTCAGGGAAGGAGGTTGACAGTGTGATCATTCCTGGAACGGAATTCCATATGACATGCTTCGTTTTTTTACCCTCCATTTACAGGATGTTTCAGAATTCCCTACCAATACTCTAGGGCATTGTTCCTGGGTAAGAAACATATCTAAATATCATATTTAAATTGTCCGGAAGTCCGTAGTTTTTCACACAGCCTCCATTTTGTTTTTTTCACTTATAAAGTTTTTTCTGAATAATGGTTAAACGTACGGAATTGAAACTTAGGACAAACGTTTATGGAAAATAGATAAAGCTACTAAAACATTATGAAAATTTCTCAAATTCATAAATCAAAATTTCGGCCATTTAAAATTTTGAAATAACTCGTGAACCGTTGATTTAACAGAAAATTGATAAGAACAACGTTTTTTAGATAATGTAATTACAAATCTATTGACACCAAATTGTTTTAAATTAGATAAATATTAACTGAGATATGGTAGCTTTAGTGATAGGTGACCGCTAGAGCTTAGTTGCAGTGCAGTGGAATGTGGCTAAAGTCTGCCACAACAATGCAACAGTGCATAAATGTTTGTGCAAAGTTTCAATTCCGTACGTTAAACCATTATTCAGAAAAACCATTATAAGTGAAAAAACAGAATGGAGGCTGTGTGAGTAACTAAGGACTTCTGGACAATTTAAATATGATATTTAGATATGCTTCTTACCCAGGAACAATGCCCTAGAGTATTGGTAGGGAATTCTGAAACACCCTGTATATTTTTACTAACAGTTAGCCTGTTCTTTGTACAGGTTGTATGATTCAGTGTTGAGAAAAATTAGTCTTGTTAGATACTACCTAACGTCGACCATTTTGGTACGTAATTACGCACTACAATCGTAATTTAATAGCCCAACTACTAATAGTGACTGCGTCCAGAATCGAACCAGCTACCTTTGGGTTACTTGGTGATTACATAATTTTAACACTTTAATTTAAACGAACCTAAATTATCCCTCCAAAATCTTTGGACTTTCCTTTATGAATATGAATTGAACTTAAAATTAAATAAACGGTATCAGTGTAGTGATACATACTTTCTCCCTTAAGTCAGTAAAAAACTACATACCTATAGTAAAACTATCATTTAAACATTAATTTATTGCTTTGAAAATAATCATCTAATTTCATAAACAACAGAAAACAAGTTCAAATGATTGTTAGAATTCTTCGGGGTCAAAACTCCCCCCCGCCCCCGGATAATACAAAATGTTTTGAGTGGATTTTGTTTGGTGATAACCTTACACTGCGTACAAGTTTCATGGTAAACGGTTGAGAAATAACGGAGAAATTTGTTTTATAATATCCTCCTTAAGAATAACATTGGGCGCTCTTAGACAACGTACTGCGTTTAGGACCTACCAATGAGAGTAAATATGACTTTCCTCTAGAACCGTTAGTCGTAGACAAATAATCAAAAATATTAATTTGTTAAGTTTTTAAGCTGGTTTATGGTGGTAGTCAAATTACACTTAACCTTTATTGTCTTGAAAGTAATCTTAAAAATGGATTTTTTGACACAACTTTTGAACCGGCATTTTTACAGACATGCGGGTGATGATACATTACTTTGCTTAATCAAAACAATTAAAGCCATTTATGAGAAATTAGAATTTTTTATGTTTTAAGGGTTTTTAGGGGTGAACTAAACTAAAATCGAAAATTCACAAAAATGAAAAAAAACATCTGGAGATACGATGAATAAATACATACAATTTCATCTAAATCGGGCCAACTGGGTAAGTTGTGGCTTTGTACACATACAGACACACACACGGACAGACGACACATCACGACGAAACCCACTTTTTGGATTCAAGGGACCCAAAAACATATATCAGAGACTAAACTCAAATTCGAAATTTTTAACAAAAAAAATATTTTCTCCAAATACTATCGTATAAGTAGGAGAAAGTAACACAATTTTTTAGGCCCTATAGAAATTAAAATCGTTCTCAACTTAAAATTGATTTATACTTCTCAAATTCAACCCAAACGTTACTCAACTCTCGCCTATTGTGTTAACACCGGGTTCCGACCTCCCAGTTCCCGTGCTATTTTTGTCTCTCCGCCCCATTCCGGTGGCCTCACGTCACGTCACCCCGCGTGCTCCAGATTACCTTAGTTTCCGCGTTCGAGACCGAAAAATATAACGAGGAAAGGTCTCAAGCACACCGCTACGAGCGGGGGATATTCAGCTGTGCAGTCAGCTGTTTTTATTATCAGCTGTTTTGTTGTCACGGGTGTCGTAACGGTTTGGACCACCGCTGAGCATTTTCTACCGTGTTCACGGCCCCAACTGCCTGCACCTCGTCCGTGTTCTATGTTTAGTTAAGGAAAAAATACTACTGTCCGGCGTCCGCTAGTCACAACAATACACCCTGGTGTTTAATCAGTATCACATATTTTGAAGGCTGTAACATAAATTTAATTATTTATATACTACTGTATTTCTTAAAATAGCAGTGAGTAATTGCAACGAAAATGTTACAGTTTAAGTGTCTGCGATTTTGATATGGATATGTCTTAGCTCTGGAGGGGGGTGTTAGTGATTTTTAATATGGAAAATATATAACAGGTTTCCATAGAAACTAACAGGGCAATTGTATTGAATATTAAATACAAAAGAATAAGAACAGCTGTTTAGATTAATTGAAAACATTCCCTTTAGACATATGCATGATGTTACCTATTTCCCACAGGGAAGTAAATATGCATGATGTTACCTATTTCCCACAGGGAAGTAAATACAAACATTTTTACTTTCCATTGTGTTAACACCAGGTTCCGACCTCCCAGTTCCCGTGCTATTTTTGTCTCTCCGCCCCATTCCGGTGGCCTCACGTCACGTCACCCCGCGTGCTCCAGATTACCTTAGTTTCCGCGTTCGAGACCGAAAAATATAACGAGGAAAGGTCTCAAGCACACCGCTACAAGCGAGGGATATTCAGCTGTGCAGTCAGCTGTTTTTATTATCAGCTGTTTTGTTGTCACGGGTGTCGTAACGGTTTGGACCACCGCTGAGCATTTTCTACCGTGTTCACGGCCCCAACTGCCTTCAATTCGTCCATGTTCTATGTTTAGTTAAGGAAAAAATACTACTGTCCGGCGTCCAGTAGTCACAATAAAACGACTGGGCCAATCAGTAATACACCCATGTGTTTTATCAGTATCCCATATTTTGAAGGCTGTAACATAAATTTAATTATTTATATACTACTGTATTTCTTAAAATAGCAGTGAGTAATTGCAACGAAAATGTTACAGTTTAAGTGTCTGCGATTTTGATATGGATATGTCTTAGCTCTGGGGGGGTGGGGGTGTTAGTGATGTTTCAGATGGAAAATTTGTAACAGGTTTCCATAGAAACTAACAGTACAATTGTATTGAATATTAAAAACAAATGAATAAGAACAGCTGTTTAGATCTATTGAAAACATTCCCTTTAGACATATGCATGATGTTACCTATTTCCCACAGGGAAGTAAATACAAACATTTTTACTTTCCCCCTTATATGGATAATATAAGGAGAAAGTATTAATTTCGTCAAAATTTTCGAATTTCAGTTTCTGGTGGATATATCCATTTTAGTGCCCCCTGAATAAAAAAAAGTGGTTTCTAGAGTGAACTTTGCACTCACTGCATTTCCCGATAATCCGAACAACTTTAAAATCCGAACAGGGTTCGGTCCCAATTAGTTCGGATTACCGGGACTATGGTTTTAATACAGTGTTTTAGAGTGATTTGAATTTTTTTATAGCAAAACCCTAAACTGCTCATCGTCTAGGACCTTTGTGGTGAAATACAACGATAGTGCCATAGTGGCATTAGTCACATAGGCTAGCCGGAGGTGACCGCTCATGATCTGACAGGGGTCGCCGGCAGCAACCTTTGACTTCCAGGTTATCGTGCCAGGGTTTTTAAATATTCGTGGTTTTCGCAGAAAAATGATGAAAAATCTCTATTGTGTAGTAATAATATTTTACGGTAAACATTGTCTTTTACATCTAATGAACACTGATGTCAAACTTTTACTTGTATACAAATAAATTGCATCCTGGATCGAAAGTTTTCATCGGAAATTCCAAAATGTCCTTAGACATGCACAAGTAATTAAATTAAACAATAATATCACAAATAGAATGAATGACGTATCAGTGAACACTGTCTGAGGGCCCCAGCGGAGCCGAGACTCCCGCAACAATCCGCTGAAATCAACTCCACGCATATTTCTCCCAAAGTCTCTTCATCAAGTCCGCAATTGGATTATTCTAGAATTCACAAATCACTTTTGTTCGCGTTCAAGAGTTATTCGGTAATTGAATTTGAAATAATCGATTTTTTCAACTTTTCACTAATTATTTCTTTTTCTTTAGATCGTGGGGGACTAAAATCTTTGATTGATAAAATTATTTCGACGATTAATTGTTACTATCAACAATATATTTTTCTTTCTGCCACCTATGCGATAGTATAACGAAAAAATATTGTTTTCGTCAAAAATTTCAATTTGTCTGTAACGACCCCCATACCACACCGATGGTCCGAATTTTATGAAATTTGGTACAAGAGTGGACTTAGACAATACTTCGACTCGCTTTCCGTTTTTTTAATTATTTAATTTTGAAAGTTGGTTTACCAGTCAAACCTTTAAAAACGTGATGAATCAAAATTTTCCAAAAACCGTCGTAACCCTTTAGCTTTAAAAAAAACAGTTTTTCGGGAAAAAATAATTTATAAAATTATTTGACTGTAACAAATTAAAACCTGCTAAAACTATTTAAAACAGAGCAGTATTTAGAATTAATCTGCGAGTAAATAGTTCCATAGAGAAGTTAAATTTACTTACTACGATAAGTTATCGAAGAGCGTCCAATGATAATCTTACGGAGATTATATAAAATCAATACTAGTTACTCGTAATTATAATTTCTCAAACGTCTTTCACGAATCGTGGTATCATGGTAACTTGGAACTCGGTAAAGTCACATACCGGTAGCTCAATTAGATCTCGAAAAATCTTTATTATCTTGGGGCTGGGGTGTTGAATCCTCCCTGAAAATTATCATCTTTTAAAAATAAGAGTGTGTTTTATGACTATGAAACATTAGATTTGTTAGCAATTATTTTAGCGAATTTAATAATGCTAACGTTAATTAAGGGTATGTATTTAGCTTACTTTTAAAGGGAGGCATCTTTTTGTTTTATAGAGCAGATTAAGTTAGTGACGTCAGCCAAACGACTGGCGGTTTTGAGTCATTTGTTCCCCGGTGCAGTGGTGGATTGGTGGATTGGATTATAGTCTGAGTCCGCCTTCCCTTCTGGCGGCTTGTAATCCCTTACAGACCCCCCTCTAAGGGATTATTGGCATATCTCGTCCAACTGTAGTCAAGCCGTTTACAGAAATTGTTATATTCTGGTCGAATCTTCCAAAGTAATAGTTGATAAATCGTTGCAGAGATATGAATCACTTCTTGCTAAATATCTTAATATTCATTAATCTATGTTTGTTGTTGATATGCGTGTTGTATACTCTTTATTCGAATATAAAGATCCCGTATCAGAATAAATTAAATTTAATATACTGTACTATAATAATTAGTATTAATCAACTACTAGTCGGCTCTCTTTTCCTCCTTCCTTAAAAAAGTAACAAAATAAAATAATTTTTCGTATCCTTACATTTTTTTTAATTTTGTGTTTTCTACGTCTTTCAGAATTTTTAAAGTTTTGATGAGTATCGGTCTAAAACCCGATCTTGTTATTACTTAAAGTCTCCATATTTGTAAGAAACATCTACTGCAAGACACTGCAAAAACTTCGCCGTGCCGTTCAAAACAAGAGGAGGAGTATGCTGTCCAAGGGGGTGCGTTTGGATCAGGATAACGCTCGACCGCACACTGTTAACGTTACCAACGAACTCATCGCTAAATTTGGATGGGGTATCGTCAAACACCCACTCCACAGCCCGGACTTAGTCCCCAGCGACTACCACATCTTCCCTGATATGAATAACCACCTGGATGGAACGGATTTCGGCGGCCGAGAAGAAAAAAGGAAAAAAAAGCGGTTCTCAGCTATCTGCGCGACTTGGCGGCAAACTTCTTTGACTCGGAAATTCAAAAGCCGGTACACCGCATGCAAAAATGCATTTACCTGGTGAGCCCTCCACGCCACTATACCACACATTTGCAAGCCAAATTGGGATTGCTCCTGCTCCTGGAGCTAATCTGCTCCTGGGATTGCTGATGGTCGGGATTCGAACCCTAGCACTTCCGAATGGCTAGAACGTTACGCTCGTCAGCGTAGCGCGTTAGCCACCACGGCCATCCAGTGCCTAGGAAAAGAAAGCGCTTATTTGGCTATAAAAGCATACTCTAGCGGCAAAGTAACGAACTCAAGCGTCATAATAGGGAACTACAGAGTAGTTGCATGTATTAGCTCGCAGATGGCAGCACCGTGACAGTAATTTTTGACTTCTATAGCGCTATACAATTGCACCTCGCTGACATCTCACAGTGAGATGTTAGCACCTGGAGGGTTAAAGGCGGGCACCACTCAAAAACCACTCAACTTCTCAGCCAGGTTTTAAAATTTTAAAGAACGGGAGTTTCGTAACTGGCCCCCTCCCCGTTGTACATCATTAGGCCTACTAACATATTATTCTAAAGGACGTACTGAACACTAGTTGAACATCTCTGCAGTCATTCCTTACACCCAAGTGTATTCAATAACAGTAATTATTGATTGACATTTCATTTTACTCATCTCAAATGTACTGTCGGTCTGATCTCGGGGGTCATTACTGGCAGACAGAAAATTCTGTAGGGTCCGTAAATCCAGGTTTTAATTCAGGTAGCCTCAATCGGATATGGCCACTCTTAGCTCTAATTAATTCCACAATTTTGACTAAAACCAATACTTTATTCTTATACTGACCTTTGGTGGAAGAAAGTAAAGATTTTTGGTAATTACTATTAATTTTTAAAATAATTTTATCCTACGAAGAATTTCACAGGGGAAAAATATGGAAAAGTAGAACAAAATGATTACTTTAAATTAAATTACCGAGTAACTCTTTTATACGAATACCGCGAACAAAAGTGATTTGAGAATTCTAGAGTAATCCAATTTAGGACTTGATGAAGAGAATTTGTGAGAAATATGCGCGGAGCTGATTTCAGCGGATTGTTGCGGGAGGTTACTCGCCTCTGGCGTCCTTCGTTATTGTTTTGAAAATTTTCAAGAGTATCGATAAGTCAGGAGATGACAGCCTGGGTCAAGCCTAGCACACACAGGCGACTTTTGAGTCTAGCAACAATAGGTCTACTAAAATGTTCAGCATTGTTTTAATTGGAGTGAGCACATGAAGGAAACAGTCGAGGGATAGACTGTTGCAACTGATGTTCTCGGGCCTAATTTGCCAGAGACAGCTCCGCGACTCAATTGTTGCGGGACTGTCGCCCCAGACTCGGTCTCCATTGAAACAAGTCTAGACGCGCACACGTACGACTAGTGCCGAGTGTTGCTCTGTCTCAGTCGACTACTCGTGGGAACTGTCATGCTAATCTGCTGTTTCTTTCTTGATATGAAATTTCTGGTCTTACAAGTGTTTACAGTTCATCAAAATTCTCGACACCAAATACTTTTCTGCTTTGACATAAACTTAACATAACGCCTAAGATCTCCAATAAATCAAGCGTTTCCAGTTCAAAATTGTTAATCACGAGAATCTACCGTTTACCAAAAATTAACATTTTAAATCCCAAATTCCCTTAAATATCCCTGATTCCCAAATACTCCCCGTTTCTCACAGCTTAAAACCTCGATTGTTGTTGATAACAAGGTTGACTGGTGTGTGGAGGGTGCCTTATTTCGGTCCAGAATATGTTATAAAAACGTCGGAAAAACTGTGTTCCGTTTTTATTCTTAATTATGTTATTAGAGAGTGAAATAAGTGTATTTGAGTGATTTTTCCCCGCCCAGAATCCCGATTCCCTAGCTAGACACGGTATGGTTTGAGAGTGTCATAATTCAGCCATAAAATCGTACGAAACGTCAAAATTGGGTTCTTCCGCGGACAGAAACATTGTTGAAAGGTTGTGAGAAAGTGCGAAAAGTAAGTCTAAGATCGATTTCATATAGATTGGGAGAATACTGTGTTCGAAATATTAACCTGGATGGTCCCTTAAGTACAAAATATGCAAAACATACACAACATGGAACTGTCCTTTCACATGTTCCACACATATGGTCGAACCCAGTATCTCATTTTCTTTGTTTGCGCACGAACCTTCAACTAAGTTCATAATATTGCTGTATCATTGAAGTCGTACCGTCTTGCATCTTAAACTGTGTGCGCACTCCTGCTCAATAATCAGCAGACATCAGGGGCTGTGAGTCAGTTGCGTAACAGCTGCTCAATTAATTGGGCAACTGTTGCTAGACTCAAAGTCGTATGAGTGTGTCATACCTTACCCGGGGGGAGAGAGGCAACATCCCCTAAGCGTCGTCCAGCTCTCATAACCCCGCGCCATACCCGACACGCTTGAAACAGACACCAATCCATCCCTTAGTGAATCAACATATTCCAGGATTCAGACTGAGTATCAAGTCCTAAGGTTGCATGCCCTTAAAGAGACGAGGGCATAAAGTTTAAAGTTGCATGTGGTGACAACTTCAATTGTAGTGCTGCCAAATTACGGTGTCATTTAAGGGGTGGGTTGTAGGAAGAAATCCCTCCTTTCTTTAGATGTGCAATATTTCACACGGCCAACACAAATTGCCTTAAGAAATGGTTGTCTTCCTAGCCTAGTGGTTAGCGTCTTGGAAGAGGTCACGGGTTCGAATCTTGTAATGTCAATTAGGGTTTAGACCTCTTCCCCGAAATCCGTTTGTGTAAACTATGTGAAAATTCCTCCTGCGTAGATAAAAAAACTACCGCACAATCCCTCGGTAAAAATAAAATCTAAAACACCCAGAGATATGATGTTTCGCGGTCACAATTATTCTCTCTCAAACTCCGCAAAATTGCCGCAATTCCTCCATCAAAGTGAACAAAACGATTCACTCTCGTCGTGTTCGCATTCTGGACATTTTTACAGGGAAATTCAATTTACGGGAAAGAACCCCTTTGGGCCCGCGTGCGGGTAGTGACGTAGCGGAGGGGTTGTTACCCCCCAAACTACCCCCCGCGGGAGGTAAAGGCGGCCGGCATCTCGGCGCTGGGGCATCGATTTTGAACTCTTATGAAACCACGTGTCTTGTATACGACGCGACGTCATAGCACACCACATGCTGCGCGTATTGACAAACATGAGTCGACGGGAGATTTGTTATTTTTTAGCGAATTTCCTTTTGAAAAGTGGCCTTTAGAAGTGACATGATTTACGTCATAGTTTATGCCTTTCCGTATGTACTATTATGGTTTTGGCTGATCGTTTGGCCACTTTTCTCTTAAGTATGCGTATGAGAGCGTCGAACTATCCAGCATCAACTACTTAAGTCTTTCTTCTTTTGAGAACATGATTACACTGGAGGATTTGGTTACCCGCATCGGTGAGATCGCCCGGATCGCGTGTCCACGTAGGACCAACGTATTCCAAAATTATCTGGTCCCTAAGATCGCTTCGATCCTGTCCTTTTGTGCAGGACTGGGCCTAGTGTCTGCTTCATGAATGTCTGGTTACTTGGCACTCGGGAATGACAACGTGTCCTGGAGTTGTATCTCCCTTCTCGGGTGAGTCCAAACTGTCCTCTCATTGATCCTCATGAGTGCTGTACGATAGATCAACTATGTTCGCAGTGCCTAGTCAGCTTGCTGAAGCCTCCAATTTTTCTCAACAACTCCATTTTCGTCACTGGTGAAGTTACCAAAACCAATCCAGGTGCGAGTACATGTTATAAAACGCCCGTGTAAGATTTACCTTGAGATACACCTTTATTATCCTACATTTTGTTTTGAATCGTTAAAGGGCTCCTATGAGGAGCGCGTGCTCTAGATTGTGCAATAGCATCTTAACCTTCAGAATCTGGCAAGTAAAATCTTCTCTTCAGTCACCAATCCCGTTCAATAGGGGATTTCCACACTGAATGGGTGGCACCTAACGATATCGGAATTGTTTGTCCTTATAAATTAGACTGTTTCGTTTTTTTGAACTCTTCTCCTAATCAAAAGAGTGAATTTTGGTAACGCAGTAATACACTAGGAAAAGTAATCAATATTTTAATCCTTAAAATTATAATTTTAACTGTTGACAAAAATGCATCGTTTTATAATAATATCTACTTACATAGTTTTCACATAGGATTTCAAGTTTAGGTTCATGTGTCATAGGCCCTTTTGGTTTCACATCACGAACAAGATCAAAAGTATTGACTTTTGATATTTTCTAATTCGTCCAGTATTTGAAACCGACTTTTAGATCGAACTTCTCCGTTTATCAACGGAAATTAACGACTTTCGTTTGTTATTCGCTGTTTATTTTAGATTGAGCGAAATTTCCGGTCAAAGCCGGTTCCGTATATGGCAAATCCACTTTTAGGGCCATCAATACGAACCGTTTCTGTCGAGCAGACGACCGAATGTTCCGTCTGCAACACTGTTTCCTCGGAGAAAAATAAATTCCCTCCATGAATATAAAAATCCCTTTTTCGTTCGTAATTACTTACCTGTAATTACCAACCTGGCAAAAATATGAGATCGTAGAGAACCTTGTAATACACAGAGTAATATCGTATTATCGTAAATTATAAAATTATCGTATGAAAATTCGTCATTCTTGTCAACTAAAAAATGGTCTGTATAAGCAACATATTTCGTAATCATGCAATGTGTAGTTAACAATGATAGTATCATTTAGCAGTCATTAATTTTAATACGTTGCTGAATCTACAGAATTCATCGTGAATTGCATTACGTCTGTTGACACAACTTACGTATAGTTCGGTGTTAAAAGAAGTTTTTTTGTAATGCTCGTTTAAAATACATAACTTTTAATTTCAAATTAGTTTAGCACCGAACAATATCCTAAGCAGACTTTAAAAAATGTTGTGGTCGGAAACTAGGGCTACACCCGTTGAAAAAACTGTAGGAACGTTCTATTTTCAAACCTAATTTTGTTTAAATGTAGTTTGACGCAGTTAATTGTCAAGTCTATTTCGCTACGATGTTCAAAGGTTTCCCAATTAGTCTTCCGACAGCGGGGACGTGCCGCTACAGGGGTGGTTTCCAAATTTACAACCTCCTACACTCCCACCCGGGTACGCCGCGCCCTTACAAAAACTGTTATTTCTATTTTCATTTATTCCACTCTCATAGAATCAACGAAGGAACTACTCTATACGATTTAAGTTCCCGGTAAGAATAATTTTTGAGCCTTTCTGAACCCGAAATCAGAGGTCAGGGCTTTTTTAGGTGTTCAGTGTCTAAAATATTTCCGAAACGAACCTCCTGGTCAGGCCACTAAGCAACAATAATGACACATAAAATTTATAAAATCTATATAAGGGACGTTAAAAGGGATCTATTGGGTAAAAAATTTTGATATTTTTTTATTTATTTTTTAAAAACAGTTTTATTCTGAATAAGAATATATACTTTTGAGGAAATTAAACTATATTTAGATACTGAAATAAATTTAAAAGTAAAATCCTGTGACTCGCAATTTTTGTCATTTAAAACTTTAGATACGAGAGGTCCAGAAAACTTAAAAAATGCACTATAAGGAAAACAGGTTTTCACAACTCTTAAATGTGTAAAAAAGACTTTTAAAACTTTTCAAGCAGTTTTCTCCAATTGGCGTTTTACCGTATCTGAAATTCGCAATTTTGAATAAATCTGTAAGTACTGCAAATAATATAATACCTTTTTTACCAGATGTTCTTGATAATATTGAGAAGATTTTGGTGCACAGGCATCTCAGTGTCAGCATATTTAATAATAAATTTCAATGTTTTAAATTAAAAAAAAACTTTTCTTATTTACGCTAGCATAGTTGAAGAAATGCTCTCAGATATCTTTATTCATTGGTTACCATCGTTTACATGCACCAAAATTTTCGATGTAAAAATGCTTTAAAAATATAACTTAGCTTTTGCAATTGGTTGATCAATAAAAAAGTTATTCAACGAAATATAATTTGAAAAACGCCCATAGTTGTCTTTTTTAACATACAACTATTCTCATATTAAATTTGTTTATTAGCCTATGAACCATGAAAGTAATCTTTAATTGCATCAAAAACCTAAAATAGAAAAGTTGAAGATAGTGGCGAGCACCCTTAATGGTAAAACATGTTTTGTTTCGTTTGTTGTGCATTTTATATTCCTAAAGAAACCTACCACGGGTACGGTACGGTATACCGTTGGGTAGTGTTTTGGCTCCTTTACTTTTCCTTATTCATTTTAATGTAATAACCGAATCGTGATTGTTACCATGATGTCTTTGACGAATTCTATTGGAAATTATTTATTTAATTACTTGGGGAGGGTTTTATAATTACTAAGCTGTAAGGTTTCACTTCATCATCCCCTCACGTAAGGTAATTAACGACCCCCCCACACCCTCTGTCAAAGCCTGTCTCCTCAGAAGGGACGCCTCCAATAGCGCTGTATACTGTATACTATACAGTATACAGTATGTACTGTAGGGACGCATAGTGAACAACCTTGTAAGTGAATGGGAGAATGAGCCTGAAGCTGGTACAATGACGACGACATAAGACGACTCTTGTTGGACGTGCCAACAATATAAGCTATGAACACGTTTCATCAAAGGACAGTTGAGATGTTACTCTAATAACTAATACAGTAGACTAATTAATTCATGTAAAGAAAATATTTGTTATCTATAATACAAAGAATAGGTGTTTCTGTATGTTCGTTTGTGGGTTTGTTGGTTGTGGCAAGTAAACGCGAAAATACTGAACCGACTGGTTTGAAATTTTACACAAAGGTAGATCTTAAACTCATGCAACTCATAGACATATTCATTTCCTTAAAATTTCCTTGGGCTACGCCCTGTGAACGTCCTAAGTTTCAAATAATAAAAACATAAAATTAATTGAATTTCAACAGCTGTGAACACTAAAATTTGACAGTTCGGGAAGAAGAAGAAGAAAGAGCTGCCGTGACCATTCCTAGGTTTCAATGTTTGCATTTTCTAATATCAACATCTGTTTACACTACATTTTGACAGTTCGGGGAGAAGAAGAAAGAAAGTTCATTTTTAAAGATAAGCTGCTAGATTGAAATTGGTGATCGAATTATTAGTTCGAAATACAAATGGAATGGTAAATTTTAAGTTTTCTTCCGATGTCCGCTTCTATTACGTTAATCCTTATCATTTCCCAATATTAATTATACTTGACAGATATTACTGTCATGTTGTAGACTCTCGTGTTTCGTCATTTTTTAAACAATAAGAAAATTATTAACAATAATTTAAAGGTATCAGTTACCCATCGGCCTTTTTTACCCGTGCGAAGAACGGATACTTTGGTTTTCAGTTAATAATTTAATTCGTGTTAATGAACAATTTATGTTAACGACTGATTAATGAGAAATTTATTTTTTCTCTCTTCAATAAGCTCATACTCTCCTCAAACACGTTACGGAATTTTTTCAAAATAAATGTTTGAAGTTTGAGCTGATTGATGAGGTAAAAATTATTTACTACCTATTCTATAATCAACACAGACGCTAGAAAATATTGATTTTTTATGTACGAACGTAACTTTTTTCCAGTAGTTCTTTTTTGATCGGTTTCAACTTTATACAACTGTATGATTATTGATTATTTCTGATTTCTTGATTATTGGCTATCGTTTCTTGACAGTTCGATCTATGATCGAGACTGATAACTATCATCGATTGTTGATTGATGTTTATCGATTGTTGTTGATCTGTTTGTATGGGTTTTAATAGAAAATCGATTGTTGCTATTTATGTTTCTCGATTATTAAATTTAATACTATTGCTGTACAATTGCTTGCTGTTCCTTGATTGGTCATTTCCGTTTCTCGAGTGTTAATTGTTGTGTTCGATTGTTGCAGGCGGATGGAGGCCACGTGACTGGAGGTGTCAACATGGGCATGTGCTGTAGCCGGCACGGCCCGGACCGACCACTAGGTTAGTGTTTTATAGTTTACTTTATTCCATTTTACTTTATTGCTTTCTTTCCTTTTTTACTTACAACTTTATAGGTAAACGGATAATTGTAATTATACTGGCATTATTAAAACCAGGTTTTGCTGGGTGATTTGACCTTACGCTTCATACCAAGTTTCCTGGAAACGGTTGGAAAATAAGGAAGAAATTGATTTAAAAATTTAATTATTTATTTTCAGACTAGCAGTAAGCCCGTACTTTGTACGAGTTGTAGTATTCAGTTTTCATCATCTGTCCTGAAATCCTCTTTATCAATACCATTTATTATTGCTTACTTTAGAATTTTTACTTTAAATTTATTTTAGTTATACGTTAAAATAATTTTTAATACAGTATGATTAAATTTTAAATAATGCAATATAAACTAACTAATATTGACAAAGCTGTTTGTTCTTCTTTCTATTAAATTTAAAAAAGGCTGATATATGTCATAAAACTGAATCATGCGAGTATATCTAAATTTTTTAAATTTTATTTACTTTTCAAATGCGGACGATTTCAATCAAACCTTTCTGAATGTAAAAAGAGACATAAGTTTCATTAAATATTCTCGATTTTTATGGAGAGGGCAACTCCTGGAGCGTCACAGGCAAACAGACAAAAATTGAGATAAAGGTTCGGCTTTCTAACAAAAATAAAATGACTAAATTGATTTTGAGCAATGTACAGTATTATTTATTTTTAGATTTAATTAAAAATTTTGTAGGAAATTTAAAAATTTTACAGTTATGTTTTGTTAAAAATAAACATATAGAAGTAGTAGGTACATAAAGAAACTATTTTTACCTATGCTTTATATTGATATACAGTAGTACAGTCTGCAGGATATATTTCCTCTCAGGCATAGTGTATATTACACACAATGATAATCCCACAGCCTTGTGGAGTGGGACAAGAGGATGTCTCCAAGGTGTCTGCTTTGATGCCTCTGCTGATTGTTGTAAATTAATTAAATAAACAATGAAAGAAACTTATATTCTGGCTTTAATTAAAATATGAAAATTACCTATTTTCATTTCTCTTCTTGTCAAAGACTCTTTGTTTACTCCTTATTTTTTCTCGATGGAAAAATCCTTAGATTGGTAAATTTAACTATAAAATATGTGACATTTGAAATGTTTTAGTTAAGAATTAACTAAAATATGAGTACAATTAACCGGGTGGTATTTAAATATCTGTTCCAAATATCTTTACATGTGGAAACGTACTCATGTGGAACTTGAAATATGAAAAAAATGGTCTTTGTTCTAGGTCTTACAAAATAACTTCATGTTTAATAGTAATTGAAAAAAAACTGTTAAAATGAAAAAATAGTAAAAAAGTAGTTTTGAAAAATTAAGGGTAGTATGACCTATAAAATTTAATTTTTTGATGTTTTAGATTGTTGTTGATTATTATTCTCTGAAATGTCCTCTTTACAACGATATTTAAAACTAATAATTAAAAATAATATTTTTGTCTACTATGCCTATTCCGACTACTTGTACAGCATTCATTGATTTTCACATTTACTGAAAATATGTTTTTGGACACTTTTTATACAACCCTTATAAAATGTATTAGAGATATGATTACCTTTTTTGCATATCAATTTTTGACAATGATTGATAGTACGGAAAGATTTTATAAATTTTCATAATTTCTTAAATACTGTTTGATAAATTATTGCTAGTATACTAAAAAACAACCTATGTCAATGAAAATGTCTAAAGAGAATGTTTTCAGTCCATCCAAACAGCTGTTCTTATGATGTCACTAACCAAATTTTCAATTTTGGTGGCGCAAATTGCTAACACCCCCTTCCCCCCAGAGCTTAAGACATATATATGTCAAAATTCTAACCTTTCCTACAAAACTAGTTAATGAGTAAAACCTTTAAAAAATAAAATGACTAGTTGTTATCTGCTACAGTTTGTGAGATATTATGAATTAGGTTAACATTGAGTTAAAATGCAAGTCATGCCCATAAGGAAATGAGAATCATACAATTATTGATACAAGTTGAGGAATACTTCACTTGGGATTAAAAAACCTTAATTCGTGTAAAAACATTGACGTTAAGACTAAGGGGGTTGAAGCAGCTTGGGTGGAAGCATTGCGTTCACCTCCGTCTATCCTAATCTCTTGGCTCTTGTGGGATAAACCCAGGGAACTTAATATCCTCTTGTAAAGCTCAAGGCATTTATTCCAAAGAGATTTTTTTGTTTTCTATAATTTTTTGTTTCCTTTTCAAGTTTTTTTTTACTTTTTAATTGAAAAAGCCAACTCACCCATATAGGTATGTTTGTGGTGCCATCTTGTACGTTTGTAGCGAGGGGAGAGCTTAAATTAGTCATATGCGATATTAGTTCTCAGAATAAAAAGTTTCACATGTTAGGGTTAATGATGTTGATGAAGTTTGAAGATGATGCTCTTGTAGTCGATAATTTAACTGCCGCAATACTTAATTACTAGACACTAATTCTACGAGTTCTTCGTCCAGATTGTTAGAATAAGTTACTTTTTGTTTTTTTAACTGGTACATTTGGAGTTTCCATTTTTTAAATATACGTCTGTGTCGCAGCGCAGCTCAGACTTGACTGCTCTCAGAGCAGTTGGCCTGTGTCGCAGGGATGCCGACGCACAGCTTAAGATGGGTCGTGCGCAGTTGATGCACATTGTAGGAAAACGCTAACACAGAGTTCCATAAGATAAGCCATCTGCGGCTTAGATGTGCCTGTGCAATGCGTCTAATGCGCCTCTAGGAAAACGTAGCCTAATTTTCCCCTGGTGGGAACAAACGTTCACCTGAAGCACAACTATATAGATGCGTGTCGTGTACAGTATAGAGGATTCAGAACTATCTTCGATTGTGACAAAAATCTTTAATGCACCCATTATTGTTATCTAGACGTTAAATTCCATCTAGAATCTCATTGGGGTAAGTTGATAGTAAGCTAAACTCTACCTTTAATATTATTTGACTATAAAATATCAACAAATTTATTGGAGCTTTAACTCATTCAATCACATTGTTTGTTCCAGTGTACCACCATGGCTACAAGATGGGGGAGGGGTTGGAGGGGCAGGTTGGACCGGGGGATCCAAGGTACACACCGGACCCCAACAGAGTTGGGGGCGTCACAGTCAAGAGGCAGGGCCATGACATCATCCGCACACCCACGACACCTTGTGAGTGTTCCTTGATTTATGTGGTATTTTCTGTTTCTAAAAGAGATTATTATTTCTAGCTGACCATATATAGCTCCCACAATTTTTATGTTGTACAGTGAATGGGTACTTCTAGCATGTTCAAGAACTTCAGATCACCATGACGTTATTAAATAGTTTTCTCAAAAGGGTAAGACAACCTAGACGTCGAAACGTTATTTTTATTTAGGTAATTAGGTTTTTTTAGACACCATTTTGAAAATGAAACATTTAGTTTAGTAGTTCATCCATTTGCCTAATCCGATCCTTATGAATCCCTTCTTTCCTGTGACAACCACGGGAAAGAAGGAATTCAAAAGAATGTGTAAAACGGGATGTGCAGATTATTTACTGGCTGTTTTTTGGAGCCCTGTCACCTGATAATCAGGAATACTACAGTCTGTTGGTGATGCAAACAAAATTAAAATTGACAATCAAGAAGGAAGTTTGACAATCAGCTCACCTTTTGACGTACTAGTCATGGCCTTGGTAACATTTTAATGCCATATTCAGAGAAATGTATTCAGCCAATTTATGGGTTTTTAACACTTAACTGAGATAACTAACTGGGTAATTTTAATTGTATCATCATCATCATCATTGTCACTCCTTCTTCATAGATGACCTGTGAAATAGATTCTGTTCTTCATAAGAGTATTTTTGGGAGATTGTATGCAGGAAATTCGGTCTGTTAGGAGATAACTGATCATCTTTGACTGTTACGGTCTAAACGAGGAAAGGTATTCCACTCTAGATCACATGGTAAGGGTCCTCAAGAGGAGTTCATTCACTATATTTAATGAATCATAAGATCTCCCACATGGGTTTTGAATTCTGGATTCAATTTCACTAATTTGGATTGTGCAAATAGCTCATAGGTACTAGCTAGTGTGCTTTGAGACCTTCCTTTTTTCTAACCCTTCTGATGATGAAGACCCGTCAATGTTGATTAGTTCAGGCATGAGATATCACAGGTTTTAAGATGTAAACAGCTGGAGTAAAAGTTAAAATGTTGTTACAGTCCACCCGAGCTGCTCTAGAGGCCGCATTGTTGTTGCTGTGTACAACTACCAGTCCAGGGAAGCAGCTGACGTGTCCTTTGTCAAAGGAGATAGAATGGAGATACTGGATGATAGGTGAGATCGTATAACAATTATCAAAGTATACTTTTTACTAGCATTAGAGTGAAATCGATCAGTCCCAATCTTAACCCTAAAAGTGGCAAGCTTTTTACTCTTAACTGTAACATAAAAATAATTACTAATATCTTCTTCAAACAGTATAAGCATAAAACATGCCCCCCCCCTTATAACCACTAACTACAAAAGCAAAACAGGTGTCCACTGCAATACCAATTAAGCCTACAAATGCCGTCAACTTCCATCCAAGCCGGCCACCGTTTATTTAAGGTGGGCCCCCCACTCCACTATGCCTGTTCAGCCACTCAGTGCATAGGAGTAGAAAGCGCTTACTTGGTTATAAGACATGCCCGGTGGCAGTCTAGTGCACTAGGGTTAACTATCCAAGATTTGACTTTTTCTTTCAATAGGATTTACACAGGAGTATTTTTGATTAAAACTTTAAAATTTGAGTCTATAGAGGAACTATGCATTTCAGGATTTTCCAATCCTGTAAAATTGGTTTTGGAAGTTGTCACAGGTGAATGAATGTCCTTAGTTTGAAATTCATTGTTGGTAACAGTGGGTTTATGTTATTTAGATTGTTGTTGTGGACATTTTCTATACCGATTAATAAAACAAAGTTTCACTACGTTTTGGGATCTGGAATCTGTATCCCATTCTCAGATAACCTTGAACCTAGAACATGATAAGATTAGTCCATAATTTGGACTAAGCTGGTGGAAAGCTGAAAAGAAAAATGCAAATAGAAAACAAAACTTTAAAAAATTATTTTAAATCATCGTTTGGTGGATAAAAGCTCTGGCGGGTGTTAGCAGATTTGTGTAACGCAAAAAAGTTTATAACGCAAAAAGTGCAGCGGATGTGTTTAGATCCCGTTTCCATAAAGACTACCAGAGAGAGCTAGTATTGAATTTTTGGTTAGAAGAACAGCTGTTAAAAGAACTGAAAACAATTTTTAAAACATATCCATGATCTAACCTATTTCCTACAGGGAAGTAAATACAAACATTTTTTGTTAGTTTTTGACTGATTTTAACATTTTTGTTTACAGTTTTATACCGGCTTAGTCTGGATTACGTTCTACTTGTCATGTTGAAGGTTCCACCTCATTTAAGGATAGGATCAGATTCCCGGTCCTGATACTTGGTTTTAATAATTGTGATGGAAAATTTCCACTATAACAATCTAAATAACGTGTATGAATGTTTTTTGGTGGTTTATTGATAATAACAATTTAAAATCAATAAAATTTATAGAACTTGTGTACTGTTAGCTAAACTTTACAGATTAAGTGAAGAATATAATTTGAACAATTACTAACATAATGAAAATTAACAGTACTAAATTTGAGAGTTTACCAGATTTGAGAGAAATTACATTTATTTAACATTTACTGTACACACATTGCCAGTTTTAATATGTTACATATTTTGCATTACATAGCACATTGCATATTTATTTCATAATGCCTGGACACAGCAATTGCTAAGATGTTTTTGAATATACAAACCTAGTTTTAGTTGAAAGGTGCTTTATACACACGTGTAAAAAATATATTTGTCATAAACCGTTTCGTGTCACAATTGCTATTTCTTTGGTTTCTTAAAATAAACTTCAGCTACCCCTCACCATAGGTCTAGGGCCCTTGCGGTGAATTGTTTAGCAAGCTGTTAAAAGATAATATAAAAATTGTGTATATACATTGAAAAAAAGTTATTAACTTGCTTGCAATATAGATACTGAGAACTATAAATGGTCTAAAAAGTATTGTTTTAAAATCTGTCGGAAGTATCTTATTATCTTTGTATTGTCAATACGCGTTTATCAAAAGTTTTCGATCGTTAACTTGTCGGATCACAAAGAGTTATCAAATGTCAACAGTTAACAGATCATTATTGGGCCGTTGACTCGGGGTTTTCATCAACTCGAGTATTCTCTCAGACGGACTGCTGTAATTCTTTTAAGACTTCTGCTGAATGTTTTAGAAGCTTATTTAGACTGAACATTTCTCAATATTTATTTACGTTTTTAGTTGTATTTTGTCTATTAATATAAAATTATTTAATAATTTGATGAAATTTTAAAATTGAGTTTTAAAGTATGGTTGTAGGTTGGGAATTTTTTAAATAAATAATATTAAGCCCATCTCTTCTTTTGAAAAACAATAATAATCCTGGATTAATTGACATGGTTGCAGTTAAAGGCAGATAGTATTCTATTTGTTTTATGGTTTCTTATTCAGTTATAAGTTTCTATTTCAGAATTTTGCTAAGAAATTTGTCTAGGTTATAATCACGTATGTTTGAGTAAATTTTGCACCAATGCAGCCTACAGCAGTTCAGATATTGCTGAATACATTTAGGTTTATTTATGATATTTTATCGGAACTAAAGGAGAAGAAACGGTGAAGAAAAGGTAGCGACGCTTTTACTCACGTACATAAGTATAAATTAAGCAATGAGTTTGGAATAAAATGTAGTGTCAATTTTACAAAGTGTTTTAATTTCAAATGTGTACTTATTGTTTTCGACAACTTCTTTCATTTAAATTGTTGGATGGTTCGGAGTTTTTAGCTCGTCCTTTGAGGTACCAAATATCCAAGTTCCAGTTTATTGTTACTTGTCACATTTTACTGTGTCAGCACGTCATCCTTGAGCAACCGTGCTATACCAAGGGGTAGAGTATTCTCCCATGTGTAATTTAGAGTCATTCCACTGATATAAGCTTAGACTTGTTGCAGTCTTATGAGGACGGCATTAGAGCTTGTCGAGTGACGAGTGATTTTTGTGTTGCAGTGAACCTGACTGGTGGAGGGTGAGACATTTACGAACCGGGGACGAAGGCCTCATACCATGGAACTTTGTGGCCGAAGAGAAGTCCGTAGAAAGCGAGGAGTGAGTACCTCATGTTATGAAACGTTAGGAATTTAGTAGTAGAAAAAAATGGGATAGGAATAGATGTTGTGGAAGAGAACATAATTCCTTTTCCAATAAAAAAAACATTTTTCATTATTTTTACTGACATAAAAGATGAACTTGCTTAATGCTTTGATTCACTGTTGAAGGCAAAAAATGTCAAAATCTCACTCTTATTGTAATGACTGATCCAATGATGATTATTGTACAACAAATGTATTCGGCCTTTTCTAATTTATTTATGTTTGCTCACCTGTTAATAATAAACAAATACTTTCCCAGTTTTAAGCTTAAGGGGAAAAATTATTTGTTTTATTACAAAACTACAAACAAAAATGATAATTGTTATCATCACAAATATTAAAATCACTAATATGTATATTGTATACATTATAAGAATCTTTATTGTCTGGTATAACTTATATAACATGTCGGAAAACAATAATGTTGGCTTTAAATAGTAATAATAATATTTTTGCATTTATTTTATTACATAAATCAGTTTTTTTTAATATTGAATACCAGAAAGTCGACTTTTTACAATCTTTGTAATACAAGATTCTATCACTCCTTGATTGAATGGATCTAGGTTTGATAACTGCTAATGAGAAAAAATTACATTTTATCTCACACCAGCACCATGCTTGCTAAGGTATGTGGTAGATGTCATAGGTCTCGGCTACATACAGGGAATCGATTATACCTAAATGGCTTTCTGACAGTTTTATTACACTTCAGAGGCCATCTTTGTGTATAAGATGGTAGACTGGGACCGTGGCGTGTCCTGTAATCCAGCTACTTGGAGGTCACGAATTGTGGATAGTTAGATCTCTAGTGTGGTTAATGTCTGCACGATTGAATACTATGTTAATCCACAAAGACCATCCTCATAATTATATCAGTTCGTAATTCAGAGGCAGTGGTGGAGTCCGAACTCCACTTTAAACTGTAGGTGGGCTATTAATTAACCGTTCTGTCAGCCTTTGTCGATAACAGGACTACAACATCGTGCCATAATTATCCTACACTCATCCCTCATTCGTACTTGGCTAAAAAAACCTACCTGGATAGGTTGCCATTTGAGTTGAAAGTATAAAGTATAATAAAATGAAATTTTTATAATATTGGTATTCTATTGGCTTTTCGAAGAGATCAGCTTCCCTTGCACCCTTGGTTCCTCCTTGTCTCCATGGAATGTCAACCTTAGAACTTAGATAACCATGGTTGGTTCACTCTCGGATAAATTGGTGTCTGCTTCGTGCTTACCTGGTAATCTGGCAATCGGGCATAACACCATGTCCTGGCCGCTGAACGGGCCTGGATTTGTTTCCTCTCTGTCCCAGGGTGACTCAGACTGTCCTATGCTGTCTCACTGATCCTCATCCTTTATTTCTGGTGGTTGTACAAAAACTATGGTCTCACTGACTTTCCAGCTTTGCTGGAACCTTCTATTCATTTTATAACACTCTGATAAGGAATCAATAGGTCATATTTGAGGTACTATTGTGATTTGATAATTTTGACACTAGACCTTGGTCAGAGGATTGCAAAAACTTCCGTGATATTTACTATTACCTCGATTTATTCTAATTCCTAAAGTAAAAAACAAAGAAAATAAAATAAGCTTATTCTTGACAAACTTATTTGGTCTCAATTCTATGTGTTAGTTTATTAGTTATTGTACCCCTGCTGCATCAATATTTATTCACAAAATATTAATAGAATTAATTTATTATTAAATATTAGTTCATTGGTTTAGTAAGCCAGGTCTAAAGTGTGGAACCAATTACAACTTAATTTTAATGAAAAACCTTAATAATATTAAATCCCATTGATTTGATCTAAAAACTGTTTTTCGTGCAGCTGGTTCTTCGGCAAGATCTCACGCAAGGAGGCGGAGAAGCTATTGATGCTGGAGGAGAATGCCCGGGGAACGTTTTTGGTTCGGGATTCAGAACACAACCCCCATGGGTGAGTCTAGGATGTTGAACACATTGCTGTTTATATCTAGAGTTTTATTTTCTCTTGTCATCTCTTTGCTTCCACGTAACTTTCATTACCTTCTTTTATAGATTTGTCTTCTTATTAGGGACGTCATAAACTCCCCTTATTAGGGAGGTCAGTTTTGGCCTCTGTTAATCATGTAGTTGCTCTTTAGTTCGGTTTACTCATATATTTATGTGTCATTCAACTAAGATTTGAATCCATACCTCTTAAAACAAATTCAAAGTATTTTAGACTATTAGAGACCAAATTTTGGGGCACCTAGGCTATACAATTTTACAATAATAATTATATAAAAAAATTGTTAAATATGTATTGTATAAAATTTAATTTTTTATATCCGATATTCGGGGTTAGGCTGTTTAGTTGCTTGTAATGGCCTGGCCTGGCCACTGGAGGGGTACAATTTATTCTTATACATAACTTCTTACTTGTACTTAAAAATTATGGCTAGACAAATATTGAACGTAATTTGAAATTTCAAGATAAGTTTTATTTTCTTTAGATATGTCACTGAAACATATTTGTGAGGTTTCAGTGGCTCTGCAAAGTCGTACAAATATGTTTTTTTTGTTTTGTGGAATAAACTATTGAGGTGAGATTGTTTGTACAAGTGTAAAAATATAGAAATCTATTGGATACTAATTAATTATTGTGACCAGTTCAATTTTAGTCTGATGTGTTGGATAATATCTTCAGGATAACAAAACCAATAAAGATTAGAGTGGTAATTTGATAAAAAAAATAAAACTTACCTAAATAAAATGAAAGCTGCGCTACAGAGCTATATCTCTATTAAAGGCTGGCACTCCTTAGTTAATAGTGTGTAACCTTAGTGTACAGCCCATGATTAGGTTGTGTTGCAGTATTCATCACAAGTTAGGTTGATTAGCGATACAGTAGAGCGTTGATTATCTGAAGCCCGATTATCCGAAACATCGGTTAACCGAAACACAGTCAAACATGAAAAAATGAAACCTTGTACCGAACTTGAGTATAACTATCAGCGATAGCATCGGCCCAGCGCTGCCGACGCGACTAAACGTGTTTGCACATTGAGTTGATATTCAACTCAAAAAACTTTTTCAAGCTTTTTCTATTGGATTTTTTAAAGCTGAGATTTTTTTTGTACTTTGTATCTTTTGTTAGTATCACATTATAAAAAGTAAATTAAAAAATATTTTCATTCTTTATTATGTGCATTGTATATCATTTTCCTGTCCGTGACTGATTATGCAAAAATTCAGTTATCTTGAACAGTGAACACACTTAGTCCCCTATTGTTTCAGATAATCCTCTCTATACTGTAGTATTAAACATTTAAAAAAATGTGTATGATACCCTGCATAATTTAGTATTTTGAAAACAACTGATTTTAATATTTTTATGTTTTTTTACCTTTTTTCAGTTTTGACAAATGGTATTGATTTACTCGTAGGTATTCCCTGAGTGTGAAAGACTGGGAGGAAACGAGAGGATACCATGTGAAGCATTACAAGATCAAGCCGTTGGACAATGGCGGGTACTACATCGCCACCAACCAGACGTTCCCCACACTGCCTGCCCTGGTCCTGGCCTACACCAGTGAGTTACACTACACCTACTGCCTTGCTTCACACTTTATGTCTTCTTTCAGGATGTCTAGCAACAGGAAAACGGGGAAATGTCAGGGAATTTAAAAATGTATTAAAAAGTCAGGAAATTTCTACATTGGTCAGGGAAACCGCCCAAGCGAATCAATATTCTGTAAAGGATTCAGAACTTAGAAATTTGGCAAAACTGGCAGCACTTAAAATCTGAGTTAGTGAGTTTAGTTGTATACCATTATTTCTTCTTTCTACTCATCAGCGAGCCGGTTTGGAGTGAATGAACAGAGATTGTCGACGTATGCCGAGTTTTTTTTCTTGTTCACTCTCCAATTAATGTGATTCTGTTTATTTGTACGTTTAATTTAACAATTTGATTTTCTGCGTGAATGAGTTCATTCAATAGATACAGTACTGATTTTGTGTTTATTTTTTAATGATTTCTCCATGTTGTATATGAAAATTGGCCGATAGTTACCTAATTGTAATTGGGATCCAGTTAACCTCAACTTTATTTGAAAACTATCTCAAGAAGTATCAAATAATACATAAAACCATTGCTCCCTTTTGTCCTAAATCTAATGGCCAAGCTGAAAGGGCAGTTCAAACTGTGAAGAACCTCCTAAAAGCTTGTGGGGGAGGACAAATAGAGGTGAAAATAAACACGAATCTGAAACAGCTACGAAAGACACACCATTCGGCTACAGGACAATCTCCATGCTTGCTGATGTTTGGGAGGATCATAAGAACCGAAATAGATTTAATGGTTGAGATGACACCCACTCCTCATAACAAACATCAAGTGATAACTAAACAAAGTTTTTCAAGAGGGTAAAGTGTATTGATGAGGAATTACTCAAACGCCTCAGAAGAAAAGTGGTCAGTAGGGACAATGGAAAGACCGCTTGGGAACGTGATGTACCTTATTAAATCAGAATATGGACGGTTATTTAAGAAGCATTGCGACCAACTAAGAGCAGCTCAATAGGGGGGAGGATTGTCATATGCTTAAATAATCAGCTGATTATTACTGTTATTAATATTATTCTTTACATTTTTCTTGGAAGTTAATTTTGTTTTGAGAATATAGAATTATCAATTAATTTATGTGTACTCTATATTTATAAAGACATATCAAATTCAATATTTTAAATTAATCTAATTTAAAAGCTTTACTAAATAAATCATTGAACTGAGAATTTCTTTTTCTTATTACTTATTCGTTTATGAGTTCAAGTAAGTATTTTCTCATGACAATAAGTATCTTCCTTCTTCATCATGAGTCAGACAACCTATAAGGGACAAGCTGACTGCTAGTAACTACTGTTTTCACTTCAGTTCTGTAGCTGCTTTCACTACTAGCTGCTTCAGGTTTAGACAACAATCTATAGATAAAAGAAAGGAATTTGAAATGTTTGCATTATAGACAGAGAAAACTATTTTCTTGTTTTGAAAAATATAATAATAATTGATATCGGAATGTTCAGCTATTAGAAAATATAATATAAGATTTAATTACATTTTACAAAATAAAATATGCGGGGTTCCTGTTCTGAATTGCTCAACAGTCTAAATTTCCCTAATTAATTCGTAAGTTGACGTGATTAGTAATCTTAATTAGGTCTGAGGTAAAGTACTGATAGACACAATTTATTGAACGGCATGCATTGCTGATAGCTTAAACTTTTTGAATTCTATTTAAATTACTAAGTTTCAATATCATTTTAGTTGTTTGTTGAGATTATTACCATGAACAAGAAATTTTTTTAAACATTACATTCAGTTAGATTTTTGTGTTGTGGTATGGTGTTGTTAGATGGTGTATTTACAGTACATAACTCATATAGAATTTCTTAAAAGGTCAAAAATATACTAGAATATGAAATACGTCAGTGTAGGTCTGTATTATTGAACTAACAAGCGATTCTTAAGAGCTCCATAATTAATCGAATTCTAGGTTATTCTTTAACTTTTTATTTGTCTATTTTTTAACTCCCATAATATCTTATTACTGTTTGAAGTAGCTACTAAATTTACTTTCAACAATTTTTTCATGATTGAAATTTATGTGAATACCCGTTAGCCTTTCGGTGTTTGATAAACATTTTATGTAAATAAATTTAATTATTAACACCAATGTGCCCAATTTTACATTGCATGAGTGAATCAATCTCTTATAGTAAAACAATTAATTAAAAATGAAAAGTGAAAGTAATCTTAGTAGGTAAGTAAAGTAAGCTTCTTACATCTTCCTCGTTAAAAATAACCTAAACTCTTTTGAGATTCATCAGGCTGAAAATGATTATTTTTTGTGAAATTTCAAAAAACAACAATTTCTTGATACCACCTGCCTACATATAGGAAATTTGAGGAGTATATTGTTATTTTCTTATTCATAACGAGCTGTAAGATCGATCTGTTTTCCAATATTAATTGCATAAAACTTATTTAATCAAGCTACTAAATGAGAAACAGTGTTCACAACAACAACGTAAACACAACAAAGCAGACGATGTCAGCTGATGAAACGTAGTTTTCAATCAGCTGTTTTTAGCGATAGGGCTGGCCATAAAGGATGAAATTATAACAAAAATAAAGCATGAAGTTTACAGAATAAGAAGGAAATGTGATCTATTGGATTTCTGAGGAACTAACTTGGCACAATCTATTTATAAACACGATATATTTATATACAGACAGTGATCCGTTTCAGTGCCGCCCACCATTATGTGAAGCAACGGCAGAATACCGTTGTATGTAATTGGGTTAAGATGTGACCAAGAGGTTCTAGCAGGTGGTAATTTGATGATTGTTGCAGAGAACGCGCTGGGCCTGTGTCACGTGCTGGCCCGTCCATGCCCCAAGCCCCAACCACAGATATGGGACCTGTCACCAGATATGCGGGACCAATGGGAGATAGATCGCAACGAGATACAACTCATCAAAAAGATCGGCCACGGCAATTTCGGTGAAGTTTGGTATGGTAAGTGTCTTGTCCTGAATGTTATTTATGGTTTGTTACAAAGGTCTAAGCTCGAGAAAATCAGAGTTCAGCTCCTTTGTTGGGATTGGAATCAAGGAATCATTCCTTTTTTATTTAAGGAATCAGGTAACCTGATTACACAAAGTGGTAGAACATAAGTTCCTTAAGCACGTCAGCCATTTGGCTTTTTGCACACCCCCTATTTGAAGTCTCAAGGTCCTTACAGACTTAGTAGCCTAGCGAACTGCTGTAATTTCCCTGTAAAGTAAAGTAATTTCTGTAATTTCTGTAAAGTGTGATGCAGTCATACAGCAGACAATCGGCAGTCTCCTCAAACTGCCCGCACTTCCTGCAGTGAGGGATCCCATGCATGCAAGACACTTCCTCATGTGTCCATGTCCCGTGATGAGGCCTACAATGAGTCTGAGTTTCGACCTACCTATACATAAAAGTTCCTCTCTTATCCTCAAAAATGGAGAACTGAGGGACAATTTACTCACTCTCAGAAAGGGAAGCCTCTGCCTATCTTTTACAGTGGACTCACATGTTGATCTCAAAATCCACATTAAATTAGATAAGATCATTGAAATGGCAACCATACTACAATGTAGGTATTGTAAGCCAACTATGAATGAGGATTGAGTGTAAGATGATTGTGGCGCGATCTTGTAGTCTTGTTACTGACTAAGGCTGACATGTTCCTTAGACAGGACTTTTAATTAATAGCCCAACAGCTGATGGCAACTAGTGGACCTACAGATTAATGTGGAATCCGAACCACGGCCTCTGAATTACGAATTGGTCTAATTATGAGGATGGTCTTTGCGGATTAACGTAGTATTCAATAGTGCGGACGTTAATCTACACAGGAGAACACTACATCCACCTACCATCTCTCACAACTATCCACAATTCGTGACCTCCAAGTAGCTCTGTATTACAGGACGTCACCAATGTCCCAGTCACATGTATCTTAGGGACACCACAGAAGAGTTGAGAGCCCATAAATTTGGTGGATGCGCCATCATTTGCCAGACTGTCCGCTATTGCATTACCCACAATATCTGAGTGGTTTGGAACCCAGCATAGAATAACTTTTTTTGACTACCAAGAGTAAACACCATGTTACGGAAGTCTCACACGATCTTGGAGTTGAAGGTGCAAGAGTCAAGTTCCTTTTGAGTGGCTTGACTGTCTGAGAAAATGTAGATGTTTCTGTTTCTAATCCTAATTTTCAACCAATTTTTATTCTCAGGAAAATGGCGTAACAACATTGAGGTGGCTGTCAAGATGTTGCGGCAAGGTACGATGTCGACCCAGGCATTCCTACAGGAGGCGGCCATAATGAAGAAGTTCCGACACGACCGGCTGGTGGCTCTGTATGCTGTCTGCTCGAAGGAGGAGCCAGTGTACATTGTGCAAGAGTACATGAACAAGGGCAGCCTCCTGGACCTGCTGAGGAAAACGGACAGTAAACCGCTGCAGTTTGGCGACCTTATATACATTGCGGCTCAGGTGAATTTACGCTTACTCGTAATTTTTTTATAGGCCCTATTGAGAGCTATAGACAGGTATAAGAGGGAAGGGAATAAGGGTTTTGAATATGCTATTGGTTTAATTATTTTCAAGAGGTTGTTTTACTAGATATGTATGTCACAGTGATTATAAAAAAATTAAGTAATCCAAATTTATATTAAATGATTATTTATGTTTCAATTTTATAAAATACTAAGGAAACCATTGACCTATGTGTAAAGTAATTTTTTGGTACAGAGCTTTCTTTACCCACTGTGGTGGCTGAGGTAGCAAAAACAAACCTAACGCCAGTTGGGAATAATCATTAGGATTAATTTAGAAAGAGTTGTGTAAATTTGGTTTACATTTGGCTGAAATTAGTTTCAAAAATTTTACTCAACAGTTTGAATTCATTGAGTGGCTTGACTGTCTGAGAAAATGTAGATGTTTCTGTTTCTAATCCTAATTTTCAACCAATTTTTATTCTCAGGAAAATGGCGTAACAACATTGAGGTGGCTGTCAAGATGTTGCGGCAAGGTACGATGTCGACCCAGGCATTCCTACAGGAGGCGGCCATAATGAAGAAGTTCCGACACGACCGGCTGGTGGCTCTGTATGCTGTCTGCTCGAAGGAGGAGCCAGTGTACATTGTGCAAGAGTACATGAACAAGGGCAGCCTCCTGGACCTGCTGAGGAAAACGGACAGTAAACCGCTGCAGTTTGGCGACCTTATATACATTGCGGCTCAGGTGAATTTACGCTTACTCATAATTTTTTATAGGCCCTATAAAAAGCTATAGACAGGTGGAAGGGGGAAGGGAATAAGGGTTTTGAATATGCTATTGGTTTTATTATTTGCAAGAGGTTGTTTTACGTATAGGTATGTCACAGTGATTATAAAAAAAATTAATCTAAATTTATATTAAACGATTATTTATTTTAAAAGTTTATAAAATACTTAAGAAAATCATTGACCTATGTATAAAGTCATTTTTTGGTGCAGAGCTTACCTACTGTGGTGGCTGAGGTAGCAAAAACAAACCTAACGCCAGTTGGGAATAATCATTACGATTCATTTAGAAAGAGTTGTGTGAATTTTGTTTACATTTGGCTGAAATTAGTTTCAAAAATCTCTACTCAACAGTTTGAATTCAGATTTACATTTAAAATCCCTATCTTAAAAGAGTTGGAAATACAAATAGGGGTGATTTTCAAATTGGTCCATCCAATTTCAGATGAAATGCAAGGGTTAAAATGTGTTGCTTGTTATCAATCTATAAGTAAGTTAAATGACAACTTAAAAGAGAGATCTTAAAGTATGTTATTAAAAAATTCAAGTCACAGCTTGCAGCGTAAGTGATAGCCTCCAAAGGGTGATTAGGCTAATAAACCGTCCTTATCCCAATTGTTCCTTCTCGGAGGCTTCTGTATTATTCTTAATTTTTGAAGAGGTGCCCTTTCATCAATACCTTATTCATCAATATCAACATGTGAAAATAGACAATTTTAATTTCTTAAACACAATTTGATTGACAGATTGCCAGCGGAATGGCCTACCTTGAGTTGAAGCAGCTTATCCACAGAGACCTGGCCGCTCGTAATGTCCTTATTGGCGACAATAACATTGCGAAAATCTGCGACTTTGGGCTAGCCAGAGTCATAGAGGACGATGAATACTGTCCCAGACAAGGTATGAGTGTAGTTGTAGTTAGTGTTGTGTGTTGCCGGATTGGTGAATGTGATTTGGGAAGCTTTCATTTGTAATAATTATTGTTATAGTTGCTTGACATTTGGTTGCAGTAGCTCAAGAAAAATCTCAGTACAGTACTCTGTACTGTACAACAGTGGAACCTCTCTATAACGAACATCAAAGTAACGAATTATCCGGTATTACGATTTTTCAATTCCCTTTAAAAGTTTGTATAACTCAATAGTAAACTGACTCCTATGTAGCGAACAAAATACCTATAAAACCCTCTATTTAACGAAAATTTAGTGTGTTTGTTAGTAATTTTCTTACCCCTGTATGACGAATATCCAGAGTAATGTACCCCTACATAACAAACATAACCTCTACATAACACATTCCCACAGTCCAGACCCTTGTATTACATATTTTATTCTTATCCAGGACATCACTCAAGCAAGTCTAGACTTAAAAGTTTTCATTTTCCTTTCTTCTGCCCGCTACCCGTAAAATTCGCAGACGATGCACATCTGCACTTAGTTTAGACTGTGGCACATGATATTGTAGCAGTTTTTCGTGTGTGATTGATAAGTTGGTGTGTTTTTTGTGTTGGTTCCTCATGCTGGGGAAAAGTACTAGACAGGCTCTTAGTTTCAAAATCAAATATTAAGTATTAAAAACTCCAGAATAAAACCCACTTAAGCAGAAAGTGGACATTCCAAAAGAAAGAAATATTGTTAATAAATCTGCAGCAGTAAAACAAAACAAATATAACATAAGCCTAAAAAATCTACTTCAAATAGAGGTTGGACTCATCCGATATTCTTTATTTGGAGGTTATAACTAACCCCTATATTACGAAATTCGGCAGAATTTAACCTCAATTTAACGAACCTCGTTTTTAAGAATACCCCTGTATAACTAATATATATCTTAGTCCCTTTAAATTCGTTGAATTGAGAATCCAGTGAATAAACCACTGTACAATACTGTACTGTACTGATTGCAATTGTTTTTTATGGCCATAACGATATTTTGCATTAAACAACATAAAAAGAATTACTTGTACGGTTTTTGTCTAATATCTTTTATTCTCATTGGTAGTTCTGTGTTTACTAAGTTTTTTGTTAACCAATTTTACGGTCAACACTCATTTGGTTAGATGGGACTTAACTGTAATTATTACATGTATAAAACCTTATGGATGAGTTCTCCCAAAGAATCTTATCTTTGTTCACAGATTCACAACTATTAGTTAGCATGTTCTATGGTTGTATCTCAATTGAATTTGGGAAGATGTTATCTATTGACAATACAGGTGCTTGGTCTGACTACAGTTTAGGTTTGGATAACTTCCTGACAAACAGTTAAAAATACTGCTGGAATAGGAGTACTGTACTACTTGAAAACGTACAATAATTACTGTTTATAATATACCAACTTGTTAGACTAAACGGAATACCTGGGCAAACGATGATGGTTTGTTGCTAACCAACAAAATGTTATTACAGGTTCCAGGTTCCCAGTCAAGTGGACGGCACCGGAAGCCATTGTCTACGGACGATTCTCCATAAAGTCCGACGTTTGGTCCTTCGGTATTCTACTAATGGAACTCTTCACCTACGGTCAAGTCCCATACCCAGGTACACTTATTATTTTATTTCACTTACTCAGTAGAGTGACTAAAAATAAAACCAAGTAATAGACTGGTTTAATCCATGTCATTCAGGATTCAAATTTTGGAGATGTTAATGAGAGTGTAATTACTTTCTCTTGGACGCTTTTTACCAAACCAAACCTAACTTTAGATTTTTTCAAATTATATGATTTTTTTGTACTTATTCAGCTTAGTCAAACGTCTGGGTAATCAAAACATCTGGCTAATCCGAACAACCTGATAGGGAAAACGGTTACTGAACTAAATAAAAAACGAAGAAATGTAATCTCAACTATAAAATTTTAATCTGCAGCGCGGTTACACTAATTTTACATTACATTACACAATGTTAATAATATACAATAACTTATTTTTTGGAACATAAAAATTCAATTATCATTACAAAGTTGCGCCATTGTCTCATATCATAAATATATGGATGTAGCGGTACACTGTTGCTCGAGATAACGTAGGGCCACATCTGGCTACACTCACAGTGCGTCACAATAGATTCGATTCTCACGGTCTGAATCTTTTTTATCGCTTTTCGGAGAACTACTTTTCGAACATTTAAATTCACCTCTAGTAATGATCATGATCATGTAAAAAGTAGGCCTACAGACGGCACTGTTTTATCATTGTCCGTTTTTATGTGTCAATGTGTGTATCATGTTTTATATTTCTAACTAGCCAAAGTACCCGTTCTTCGCACGGGTTAAAAAGGCTGAAAGGTAGAGGCTCTACTGATACATTTAAGTTATTGCTAATTAATTCTCCATTGTTTACAAAATGACAAAATACGAGTGTCTACAACATTTCAAATTAACATCTGTCAAATATTGGGAGAGGATAAGGATTAATGTAATAGAGACAGTCGTCGGAAAAACTTAAAATCTACCATTCTAGTATTTCAAATAATTCACTAATTCCGATCCAGCAGTTTATCTGAAAAATCAACTTTATTTCTTCTTCTTCCCGAACTGTTAAAATATAGTGCAAATGGATGTTGTCATTAGAAAATGTAAACATTGAAACCTAGGACGGGCACGGAAGCTCTTTCTTCTTCTTCTTCTCGAACTGTCAAATTTTAGTATTCACAGCTGTTGACATTCAAGTAATTTTATGTTTTCATTCTTTGAAAATGTAAACATTGAAATTTAGGACGTTCATGGGGCTTAGCCCGAGGGGATTTTAAGGGAACTAATATGCCTATGTATTGCATGAGTTTAAGATCTACCTTTCTGTAAAATTTCAAACCGGTCGGTTCAGTATTTTTCGCATTTACTTGCCACAACAAACCCACAAACAAACATACAGAAACCACCTCTTCTTTTATAATATTATAGATGACGAGTAAATAAAGGATAGAACGTCTCAGCAGGAACACTTGATGCCATTGGGGCCAAAACATATAGTGGACAAACCTATATGTAAACTGTTTTAACATGTAAGTTAATTGCTCTAAATACACCGTTCGGGCCTAAAATAATGGACTTTATTGATACTTTTAATGAATTTTACACTGCACCTCCCGATGTTCCGAATAACTTGGCAATCCGAACAGGGTTCGGTCCCAATTAGTTGGGATTACTATGACTCTGGTGTATTATAAAATATAAATATTTATTTGAGTAAAAGCTACAAAAAATAATTTCAGCATTGGCCGTAATACTAAAATAAAATAGTTTTTGTTAATTTTAGATTGGTAAAAGAACGTACCCTGGTGGGGTAGCAACGATCATTGCCGCAAAAAAAAAGAAATGGCCTTAAATATCAATTTTTTGGTCCGGATTAAAATTGGGTTTCTTTACTGTTTTCACTAAAAGACATCAGATGGTGAGTAAAAAATTGTTTAGCATATACCACTCTCTGTTGGGGGAGCGCGCTAGTCTAGGGATAGAGCGTGGGGCTTTGGTGTCCAAATCCCACCAATCACCCATGGCTTTTCGCTAAGTGATAATGTCGTAACCCACTAGGTCTAGCCTAAAGTAATGTGCAAAATGGTTTGGGGCGATGTTGTAGTTCAAAAAGTCCTGGGGTGAGAAGGTGGGACGAAAAAAATACCACTCTATTGTATGCATTTTAGCAGCGTATGTGTAAATGTATCGTATATCCTAGCTGATCAGCTGTTTTCCCACAGGGATGCACGGCCGGGACGTGATAGAACAGGTGGAGAGAGGTTACCGAATGCCCAAGCCTACAAGTCACTTCCTCCCAGACCCGATCTACCGGCTAATGATTCAGTGTTGGGACGCAGACCCGGACAAGCGTCCGACATTCGAGTTTCTCAACCACTACTTTGAAGACTTCACAATCACGTCCGAACTCCCGTATAAGGAAGTGCTCGATTGATACGGCATCGACTGCGATTTGGTCTTTCTAGTGTAAAGTGTCCGGTCGGGTTAGGTTAGGCGCAATCCCGTTCTAGTTGAAGAGGCTGTTTGAAATAAGATGTGATAGGCTAATGAGGTGCTAGGCGCATTCTGGTGCTAAAAGTTGAAAGTTTGATCTCAGAAATATCGACTGTATTAACTATGGATTTTTTTCAGCAAGTACTTTATATTCTACCCACTTTGGACTGTAATCGATGTATCCTGAATATATCGAAGGAGTATATTTTTGTTCTCTCTGTGACAAGTGTATATGACAATAAGTCACCTATCATTTTGAAAGTACTTGCTATCCCAAATGAACAAGGCTTTGTTCTACTATGACTATCTTTTAAACGTAATGGTTTTCCGTATTATTTAAGTCTTAAGCTGAGGTGTCTTATTAATATATTCTTGGCTAGTGATGCAGATATTGTCTTCAAGTTGTATAGAACACGTAAACCTTGAATGTGAGTTCTATTAGTAACGTCCATTTGTAAACAATATCGGTATTCTGTGTTGCTACTGAAACCTTTATACTTAATTTTCAAACTAAACCAAATGTTAATTAAGGAGAAATATCTTTTTGTACATTCTAAATATTTATCGAGAGCTTTTGCTTTTCTACTATTTGTCGTCAAAGCCAATTACTTGACTGACTGTATATTGTAGTTAATAAGAATGTTAGTCGCTTGTATCTAAGCTGGTAGATTATGTAATGTAATGCAACCTGTATCTATGATTTCCTGAATGTTTAGGTTCTCGTGTTTTTATTTGAATATTTTGCATTTATAAAGGTGAGAAAGTACACTCATGTGAAGCTCACATTCTAGTAATCAATTGTTAATTTTTAAAACAATTCAACTGCCTTTTTACACAAACTATTTCAAATAGTTATTTTAACCAGTATTACTGATTAGTTATTGTAAATTGTTAGAATACTCATTTTGTCAGTGTTGAAGGTGTTGAAAAATATATTTTTGTATTATTTTTCCTACGTACTTAAAAGCAGTCCCTTTGTAAAAGATGAAAACGTTGTACGGATCACGTCATATAGGTAACTAACTAACAAATAGTTGTAGGTTATATAAAAATAAGCTTTGGAAGCTGTTCCAAAAACAAAATGTTTAACATGGAAAACATGTTTAGGAATGAGAGATAAGTTTGAAAATTCCTAATTGAAATATTTGTTGAATCATTTTACTTTATAAATGATTTAATGTTTTATATTTATTTTAAAAATAACTTAATTTGTTCTACAAAGCCTAAAAAATGTTTTGAAAGCTGTCCTTCTGTTGTTACCATATCACACAAGTAAAATATAGCCACGAGGTTTCAGTCTTAACCTATTGCTCAAATTTAATTATTTTGATAATCTACATTGAATATTCATCTTCTAAAAATATTCACTTCATTAGGTTAATTTTTATACACAATAGTTATTTATTTTTTTCATTTATACTTGTATATTTATAAAATAGGCTTAGTGTAAAATATACCTTGCGATATAGGTTCCTTACCCAGTTAGAAATAGGGGTATTATCTGTAACCTTGTACCTAGGTTATTAAAGTACTTAAGTAGAGTGAGTGAAAAGTCAGACAATGCAAAGATCCCGTTTCATCTGGATTCTCTTACTGATTTTTCTCTCATTCAACATTTAATCTAACTTCATTGCTGTTTTTACAATTCTAGTTATATTAAAAGAGACCTTGGATTTTTATATTTTTATCAATTCATGTGCCAATTAGTTTTTAGTTTTATTATTTCTGAAATCCTTCCCTGTACACTAACAGACATTTTCTCTACACAAATTGTGCCTTCTTTGATTTTTGTCTAAATAATTTTCTACTGCAAAAATATTGGAAAATAACTTTTTACTCGCAGAATGATGAGGAGCTATTCAGGTTTGTTTACTGAAATAGTTTAATATGATTCATAATTCAAACTTATATTATATTGTTATTGTTCCATTTTTATATGTTTGGATTTTACTTAGTCTAACATATGTTTACACTGCATGAATTTTTTAAATTACATTCAAAATCTTTTCGTCGTATTTTTTATCAGTTGATTTTAATAACAAAATGATTAGTTATGAATAAATTACATTTTTAGCGTTTTTTTATTTTTTTATCGTTTTTGAAAATTAAAAATTAAGAGTAGTGTAAAAATTAATGAAAGTCCTACCTCCAGAATGACATGTATATTATAAAGAATCTAAAAGCTTAACTACTTTTTCGAACGAGTCAATGATCATCTGATGTATATAAAGCTTGCTCAAATTTTCCATGTCTCGACAGACCACGGTATCTGAGCCCCTTGCATTTAGTATCACCTTGAATTTGAATAGATATGTGTAACATTACTATATAGTGTGATTTTATTTGACTAGCACTCAGTGGATTTAAGTTCTGTTTTGTAGCGACACAATAATCTCCTTTATGTGATATATTTGTAATTATTTACCGTCAGATTTAATTTGTATTAAATACTTGTGTGAAATCAAGAGTAGCTCATTTCCCCAGAGAGTTATTGTTCATTGAATGTAAGTGTTGAACGATCCAAGTAAGTGAACAGCATGACCAAGCTTTTGTAGATTATATTACAGGACAAGAATGGATTCGTATCCAAAGGAACCTTAATTGACACCTGCCAATTATTTAGCCAATTATAGTAATTATACATGGTACCGATATTAGGTAGCAAAGGGAAGTGGAGATATGTCAGGTAAAAGCAAATATAACAATTTTAAATATTTTTAAGAATATTTGTGTGGTATCTTGAGATTCTGAGGTGAGATCACACACATTGAAGATGATTTTAATAATTGGTGTTTATTTAATAGATCTTTTATGAAAGGTTCATTGGAAGTTTCTAGAAACTTTAATGGATTAACAAAAATAAAATTTTGAAAAAATTATTGCTGCTAAAAATCAATAATAAATAAAAAATAGTATTTTTATGGAAAAACATTAATTAAATATATTTAACACTTCAGTTTTGTGCAGACGTTCATTTAACAAAGTGCTGTAGTAGAGATAACAAAAGTAATTATAATTTAATAATGTGTCAATACGGTCCAATCAGCTGGAGACATGCACATATGTCATGAACCTCATAGTATGCGGAGTTTGGGTAATAATTATACGATAACAGTTAATACAGGAATGTTGTGGGGCAGAGAGGTAATATTTGACGTGTTTCTGAGAATATACATGTTTTTCTGTTGAGTTTCATGTCACAATAAAACAGAATGACTACAACAAGTAATTATACCAGTTCATCAGTATTTAATATTTATAATATCAGAATAAACCAGTATTGGGAGAACAATGTGGAAACATTCCACATTTAATTACTTGTTCAAAAACTAAAATTTGTTATATAATATCAAATTTTGAAAAAAAGTATTTCTATCTTTCTTGGCAATATCACTAATTTTATTAGCATTGATTTCTTATTGATTCCAAAAGTTAATTTTTTGGAAAAATGCTTATACTGTATTACCAAATAATTTTAAAAATAAATAAACTTAAGAATTTTGAAGTTTTAAAAGATTTTTTCACAGAATAATTGGCTTTGAATGTTTAAACAATTTTAACCAACGTACAATATTTTGGTTTTAAGGCCATTTTTATATTTTACTAGCGTTACCTCACCTGAAAGTGCACCCTTTTATGCCCTCTGGGTCATAGCTCTTTGGTATAATCATCTCCAGATGCGCACCCACGGGGGGGGGGCTAAAGGGGCTATAGTCCCCCCTCAAGGATAAAAATGATTTAAATCCACCAATAGTGAACACATTTTACCAATACTGAATACTGGTTTGCAGGAGTTACATTTTACTACAAAAAAAGAAAAAATGGAAGTTTGGAAAACTTTTCTCTAATGAAACAAAGCACTGTTTGGTTAGAGATAAGCCACGTCAATGCAGTTGATTTTCTAAATATTTTTGATAAATGATCTTTCCAAACATCCACATCCTACTTATTAATATTTTCAACATTATACCTGTATCGACCAGCACAACAGATCGCTCCTTTTCCACCCTTCGGCGAATCAAGACATTACTTAAGAAACACAATGTCTGACAGTGGGCTTAGCCAATCTCTCTATCCTCAGGAAAATTTAGTTTACATAGAGTATTATTCATACTGGCGAAGACTCAATTTTGTTTTGTAAGACAGCTGATGTAAAAATATTTTGTTAAAATAAAACCTAAAATCCTTTTCAAATTTGCTGTGGTTTATCCTTCATTCAAGTAGTCTCTACTTGAAACTTGCATTCAAAGAACTGAAATAAACTTAAAGTAATGCCTTAAAATACGTAGTTTTTTCTTGAATTGTTAAAAGTTGTTTGACCAAAGGAGTCCAGAGACTCCCATAATTATTTTATGTCGCCTTCATAATTATTTTCTGGGTGCGCCATCGATCATCTCAATTCAATTCTAGAAGCCTAAATCAACTATAGTAACATTACACTACAATAAATTTGTTTGTTTACATTTTAACAAAAATGGCAGTTTTTAAATTAATGGCAGTTTAAAAAAACTTTCAAAATATTTAATCATAGCTGTTTGTAAACACTAAACTTATAAAAACTGACACTGCACCCTTTTATGTATGCCCTCTGGGTTGGAGCCCTTGGAGCGGATTTGCACCAAACTTCACAGAAGACATCGTCAAATCATGCTTAATAATGCCTGAATCTTTCATTAAAATATTTCAAGCGGTTCTGTAGTCTATAGGACATATACATACAAACAAACATACTTACTTCATCTTTTATATATTAAGATTTTCCATAACTAATCCCACTATCAATTCCCATAATAAGAAAAAGATCATAATTCCTCTATGAAACAACCCTTATCTTTTATTCATTCTGTTATTATGAGTTCTATGTCTTATGAGGAAGTTCCATTGACGGATAAAGAACATGAGAGCCAGGGAAGAGACTTGTGGATTTTTCAACCGGTGAGAATGAATATTGTCTCAATATGAGTTACTGGTGTGCCAACTCCAATATTTTCAAAGTCTATACCTTTACTAGTTTTTCTTAAAAATAAATTCTCAGGATTGAATGCTATTTTAAGTTTAAAACACAAATGTTGATTTTCTGAACAAATATGTTCAAAACTTACTGGAAGGAACATCAGAAACATCCTTAAGTTCGGATTCTATTCAAGCGGATAATAGTTATGCAGATATACATTACCCAATAGAATTTTAAATCAGGAATTACAATACATCAATTGAATTTAATATTGAAGCTGTTATAACCAATGTTACTATGAAATCTTAAAAAGGGGGTTATATCACCCCCCCCTTAAAAAGGGGGTTTTAATGGTACACGATTAATTAATTGGTCCTCTGCACTTCTGCCAGGTAAAATTAATCAAAATAAATTTGAAATACAATTATATGAAAACCATATTTTATTCTAATGACATTAAAGAATAAAATTACATTTATTCATAATTTTTTACAGACAGTTATAAAGACATAGTTATTATTTTCGTAACAGGTTGATCATAAACATATTAGAATTACTATTAGGAGCCTTAATACTAAATTATTATTTTTATTTTATCATTATTCTGTTATATCTCTAGACTACCACAATGTATTCCAATACTTTTTAACAATGTCTAATTTATGAGCAGATGTAATTAATCACAATTAGTACATGTCTCTAAGTTATCTGTACAGCAATTTCACTTGGTCACGACACAGGGGCGGATCCATCCCCGGTTAAATGACTCCCTGCTAAATGTTTCTAGTAACTAAATTATCTTTCATAAAATTGTCACCAGTAGGGAGGCTTAAAACTTGGTTTCAATAAACAGAAAACAGTGTTGGAACTGGATTTAGCACAACCTCGCAAATCTGGAAAAGAAAAGACTAGTATTATGTAAGAAATAAATAAACTAGGTAAAATTTTGCAATTTTCAGTCATCCTCATTTTTTGACATGGATGGTCTTAGCTCTAGGGGAAGGGTATTAACAGTTTGCATCGCCAAAATTTGAAACAGTGACATCATAGTTAGGTTATGAACAGCTATTAGATGAACTGCAAACATTCCCTTTAGACATATCTATGATGTAGGCCTAACCTATTTATCATAGGGAAGTAAATACAAACATTTTTGCCTTAGAGCTCGTCTTTGTTATGATTTAAAAAAATTTTACCTGATAATTTATTCATGCAAATAAATGTTTAAAACTATAAAATTTTAATGTTTACTTTATTTTTGAAACGTTAATACTGTATTTTAAAACAAAAATTTGAAAAACTAACTGAAGAGAAATTACTTGGATGTAGAAAAAGTTAACAAAATTACCCAGATATTACATAAGGTCAGCAACCTTTTAATAAGCAACCACACAAAAGAATAATTGAACTATAGCTTTTGGCATAGTCATTCAATAAATAACCAACCATGATCAAGAAAGAACACAACATCAATCTTTCACCAAGAAAATCAAGGAAATATTATAAATAGAAGTGTTTACAACACAAAGACTTTCTATAAAAAATAAAAACTAGTATTTTAAATGAAAAAATTATGCTATGCAATTATTCTGTTGTAAAAAAACAATAAATTATTATTGTCATTGTTATTATTTTTGTATTTGTAAAGCACAATGTTATTTTTACTAAGGTATTTAATGTGATTTGTACAGAGCTATACATTGTGTAGAATGTTAGTTTATAACACCTGTTACAATTCAAAAGCATTATATACTTAACCAATGACATGTAGGCGTACCTCAGAAACTGGGGAGGCAGAGAGAGCGTCCACAATAACTGCTGCCACATCCTCTGGCTTCAGCATAATTGAATGCTTGAATGCTTCTTCAAACTTTGATCCTTTAGCAATCTCAGTGGCGGTTGCACCGGGGCTGACACTCTGCAAAATTATAATAACGACAACAATAATTTATTTCCATACTCAAATCACATTTTCTATTGGAATTTAAATTTTTTATAAAATACTAGAGAGATTAGTTCCAGGTAACCGGTAATGTATGACATGTCATATCTTCCTTGGTTCTTTTTGGGAATAATTCCGGTATTTGTCTAAACGGGATAAGAAACCTACAAACTCATCTCCGAATGGCAAGTGTGGGATAAATCTACAGCAACCTCCCAAATGAGAGGTGTAATTTTGAAATTTTACTTCCCTGTCTGATCAAATTAATAATTAAAATTTAGTTAGTTAGTTACTGAAATGGAAACCTGAACAGGTATTTGACTGCTAATTATAGCCCGCTAGTCAATGGCATATTTGAGGGACCTACAGTGTAACGGATCGTCTGAACCACTGCCTCTGAATTACAAACTGGTCTAATGAGGATGGTATTTGCGGGAATCCCAGAGAATATCCCAACCACCAACCATCGCTCATAACTATCCAGAATACGTGACCTCCAAGTAGCTGGATTACAGGACACGCCACCGTCCCAGTCAGTTTGTTATAAAACTATATCTTCTTTCATATTTGATGAGTCATGGACTCATGAATCTTACAATAGTGGCTGGTAAACTCTATTATAGCTTACCTTGAAATTGATTGTCTCTTGAAAAGAATCTTAAAATTATTGGAATTCATTCATCCTTTGATGAGTCAGTTGCTCTTAGTTAATGTGTCATATATTCTTATTCAAAAGATACCAAAACAGCCTCTAGGTGGGTATTTTAAGGTGAATATGAGTCAAAAGCGAAAGAGATTAGTGTTACGATAATATTGAATTTTGTTACATATAAAGAACAGCTTACTCATTTTTCAGGAACATCAATTTATAGCATAACGAACAAAGGCAATGGAGTGCAGTTTTTAATCATATTACATTATTGTATATTTCTGAAATGGGGACCTCCTCAGGTATTTTTAGCCAACTTATGAATGAAAAATGAGTGTGACACAAAATTCTTGTCAAAATGTCTTGTTAGACACTAAGGCTGTCATTTTACTTAGACAGGACTGTTTATTAACAGGCCAACAGCCTCTGTCATCAAAGGACTACAGTTTAACATGGTATCTAAACCACAATGTTGCCTCTTCATTACAAACTCGTCTATGAGAATGATCTTTGCGGATGAACATGGTATTTAATAGTGTGGAAGTTAATCCACACCAGTGAATATTACATCCATCGACCATCGTTCATAACTCAGTATCTACAATTCGTCACCTTACAGTGGCTGGATTACAGGACACACCGCCGTCCAAGTCTTTAATGTGTTTTACAATGTTATGTAGGGATATATTTTTGTATCCCTTGCATAACACAGAATAGGATCGTCCATTGAAGATATACGGAATGAAAGAGATGTAGTCAATAAAAGGCAGACAACTCTTGGTTATCTTGTCAATCCGACAGCTGCTCGAACATCAACCCAACACATGAGTTGATAAGCTTGTAACTTCTTTGTTTATTGATTAGGGACTCAATATACTCAGTTGGTTTATCAACCTACTTTAACTGAGTAAGCCTATTTATTTTTACGTGAGTACTGTGTGACTTACCGTGACTTTTATTTTACTCTTCTTCTGAGCGAGTTCCCTCCGAAGACACATGGTGATCGCTTTGATAGCGAACTTGCTACCACAATAAACACTACAGCCAGGTAACTCTGCCGTGTGACCTGCAACACTACAAACTGACTTATAGCAAACTTGGTCACCTCTGCCTAACTTAGATGTGACTGGAAAAAAACACAATAGAATGGTTGAAGATATCAATGAAATATGCTCATCACTGTTAATATCTTAAGCACAGATCTGCAGTCAACATGGGTAGCGAGTATAGGTGACAGTCTGCCACCCTCCTTAGAAAATAAATAAAAAATATACAATATTCAGTATTCCCTGTGGGAATAGTTTAGGGTTAGATCATGGACATGTCTGAAGGGAGTGTTTTCAGTTCCTCTAAACAGCTGTTCTGATAACCGTATGACGTAACTTCCGTAACACTTTTGTGTCATGCAAATTACTAACACCCTCCCCACAGTCATATGAATATAATATTGTATCATTCCCTCAAAGAATTTTTTCTTACAAATGGAAGTAAATAATAACTACATAGTTCAGAATATCTGAATATTTTCCACAAATGTAGTGATCAACTGAAAATTAATATATGCGCTGTGAAAATTTATAATCTTTTATTTAAATGTTTTGAACTTAATTTTCTTAGTACCGGCCAGAAAATAACCCGTAATGTGCTTTTTGAGAATTTTCGCTTTTACATATTTTTGTAAATGTTCATGTATGTACCATTTCATAGTGTGGAATATCTGACCTTACCTGATTAAAAAACAAAATCCATATAATTTTTTTATTCTAAATTCCAATTTCCAATACTGTAAATTTTGACTATGGAATAAATTTTTATTTTTATACCTGTTGATAACGAATATGTGGCCATCCTGGTTGTTTCTCCGTTCCATGGACTTTAGGAACTCCCTCATACACACTGTGACCGCCAAGACATTCACTTCCAACAAAGCTCTCCATGCCTCAGTTTGGCCCTCTGTAACAACAACATTGTTAGACTTTAAAAAAAACAAAAATATAAAATTTGTTTTCAAATTCATCACTAACCAATCACAACAATAAATTATTAATTTAAATTTTGTTTGTCTGTTTAAAACTGTTAGAGCTTAAAAGTCTAGTATACAGTCTAGATATAAAGGCTTGAAACTGTAGTTTCAAGCCTTTTTACTAGACAAATTCAAGTGGTTAAAAATAAACCGCTTTCTTTTCCTGTGACATATTTTTATTTGTATATGTATTTAAACATAAATAATAAATAGTTGTGGAACAATACTGAATTTAGACTTTGAATAAATAATTTATATACCATACCAATTGTATGTCCCCTAACTTTGTTTTTCACCTAAGATTGCCTCCAAAAACCATCTTTAAATTGTTTTTGTTGTCTTTTATTTATTAACTAGTTAAATATAATACAGTACCTATTATTAAGTTCACTGTCATTTAATATGGCTATCAAATTTAAATAGTATTAAATTAAACTAAAATCAGTACTATGATAACTTAAAATACCTCCCTGCACACTTTCTGTAAAAGTAAGTTAATTATTCTTTGTCTTAAAAGCTCATACTGTATTAAGTTTTGGTTTCTCAACTTGTAATTTCTCTGCAATAGCCACTGGGCGACACTTTTGACACCCAGTTAAAGTGTTATTTTATGCCCTGAACGTTGGAGTGGTACCTATCTTTTAGTAGTTTTTAATTTTCTTAATTATTGTCCAATGACATCCCACCTTCAGGTATGGTTTGATGTGTATTTCATATTGGAAAAAGATGCGACATATTTCTCCACAGGAAAAAACACAATATTTTTCTGTTTAAAACCTTCATTACTTTTTGTTTAAATATAAATTTAAACAAATTCAAAATTTGTTGTTTAAATAACACATTTCTTTGTAGGAAGCAAACTTTTTCTTTCACTGGATGAAAAAAATACAAATTTTAGATCACCTAAAACAGTGTTAAAGTTGGACACTCCAGCATTGTTCACGATTATGTCGGCTCCTCCCAGGTTGTCCTCCACCCAAGAGAAAGCAGACAGAATATCTTCTTCCTTCCTCAAGTCTGTCCTCACACAATGGAGTGTCCCTGGCTCTCCAGCTGCTTTTAACTCTGATGACAACCTCTGAAAATAAATTATATCAGTGAAGTGACATATACTTTATCCCTTCAGAAGTAAAATTTAAGTACAGCAATTAAATACATTTAATAGCTTTATGTCGTTTTCGCAGTAGCAAGGACCTAAATATTGATTTATTTTATTTTATATTTCACAAGAATAAAGGCAAAATAAGTTAATAAAATAAATCCATACATACATTTAAAAACACTATTATATTCTCAAATTCTTATTCTTACTTAAACATTTAACTTTTTTGTTTCAATATAAGTTATTCAATTTTTTTCACACATCCTTTTCTATAATTTCATAGATTTCGGGGCAGATACCCAAATCAACCTCCATAAACCACCTCAAAGGTATTAACAAACATTTTTGAGAGGGTTTTATTAGATTATGTAATAATAACTTGCATACCAATTTTCAGGTAGAGTGCATGAGAAATAAGGTAGAAATTAATTTTTTAGTATTCTCTGTAAGAATAAGATTGGATACAGTCAAACAGTGTTCTGTGTTTACCACGGACTGTAAATTTTACTTTTTTCTGGAACGATTAGTCGTAGACCAATGGTTTGAAGCAATAATTAATTTGTTAATTTTTTGAGTAAGTTTTTATGGTGATGGTCAAATGTGTTGATGAATTTATTATGTTGTAGGAAAATCTAAAACATTGATGTTTTAAACAATACGTTAAAGCTTGTAACTTTTGAATCCTTATCTATCTTAGTATCTTAGAGAAACTATTCCGAATTCTATAAATAATAAACCAACAAACTCATAACATAACGTACTTAATTTCTTAACCAAGCTATGTGTACCTTAAATAGATTAAAACAAACTACAATAATTAGACAAATTTCTAAAACAGACTAAATAGTTTATTTCTTGAAAGAAAAAATAGCGAAAGTAGAAATTAGTATTCATTCATTAGGAAAGAAAATGTTATAACTAGTAACAAGGTCAGTATTAAGACCATTTTATATAAAAAAACAATTTAGTTATACTATATGCTTAATATCTATATAAAAAATAGAGATTTGTCTGTACATTACTTGGGTCTATGATTTTTTAGTTATTTTTACATTTTATGCCCCCAGAAAAGCTGAAATGGATCTTATCTCAATTTCTGTTGTCTGTCTGTGTGTCTATCTTTCTGTAATGTTGAACAAGGTCTTCTTGTAACGCTTCTCTGTCAAAACGGTAGAACTTTCTATAATAAAAATTATTTTCACTATCCTATACCTTTTGGAGTAAGGCTTTTGTTTATTTTAAACTGGCCCACATCCTATTTAAATAAAGTAATAGTCTGCCATAAAACCATTTTTTTAAATTTTACTAACCATGGGATCTATTAAAGTGATTCAACAGACATAAATAACCAGTTGTCAAATTAAGACTACTAACTATTTAGTTGGTAGTATCTTAATTTGACAGCTGGTTATTAATTTTAATATAATTACTAGTGTTGTCCGGCGTACGTTGCTGCGCCTAAATTGTGTTTTTTTTTTAATTAAGCTACTATTAGCTGTTAATTGTGTAAACACTAAACTTAACACTGCACCCTTTTATACCCTCTGAGTCGGAGCCCTTTGAACGGATTTGCACATATTGTGAATCTAAACCATTCCCAAACTCCCTTGAATACGTACAAAAAATTTCATCAGAATCGGTCCAGCTGTTTAGAAGGAATTTATTACAAACACACGTACAAACGATTTTTATATATTAAGATAATTATTACTGGAAATATCAAATTTATTTTGAGGAAAACAATTTTACTAAAATAATACAAGGGAATAAACAATTGGACTGTCAGAAAATATTTAGAACTATGAATTCCAATTTCTCAAACACTATATTGCAAGTACCAACCTGCATGTTGTCCAGCCTCCTGGCCAGACCAACCACTGTGACTCCATGATGGACCAAGGCCGTGGCCACGGCTGCTCCAATACCAGAGCTGGCTCCCGTCACTATCGCCACTTTCCCTCTCCAATGCTCCATCACGACTATCCAGCCTCATTCTGACATCTCCTGATATACTCTTCCTACCACACTCCATGACTTGCAGAATATTTTTTAATTTTCCAGTGACTTGCATATTTATTCAATAACTAATTTCATATGTTTCTAAATTACAACTTTTAATTTGTAATATGATGGAATACTGTACTAAAATAACATAAAGGTTTTATTAAATTTTAATAAATACCCTCTGCGCAGACCTGTGTGCCTACTCAAAAAATTTCTATTTATGATTCTATGAATCTAATTTCATTTATGAATATAATAATAGTTATTATTATAATAATTTGTAATTTATATTTTCAAGTAATTACTTGATAAAACTTAAGAATCTAAACCTAATTAATTTGTTTTGTACATCGCAGGAACGTATGTCGGGTAACGCTAGATGTATTATATATTTCACGGCACTAAAAAATCTTTGAACATCTTCCAAATTAGAGCACATTCACTGAATGGAACCCAAAAAAACATTGCTAATATTATGATAATATTGTTTCTAACCGTGTTTAAAAACAATCTTTCTATATTAAGTTATTGGCCTAATGTGTAATATTTACTATTGGTGCAACAATTCAAATTTATCAAAGGGGAAATTAATTAAAAAGTCATCTATTTCAAAAATTATTATTGAATCTAAATATTTGCGATGAATTTTACCGTACTTTCTATTTTATTTGTTTACGATAGAAGGTTAAAATTTTATCATAACAATAAGTATACTTAAATTTCCTTCCTTACAATGTTGAACAACCCGTGAAAAGACTTACTGATGGCATGAATAATGGTAAATCTGTAATATTATAAAGAAGAGGTGGTTTCTGTATGTTTGTTTGTGGGTTTTTTGTGGCAAGTAAATGCGAAAAATACTGAACCGACCGGTTTGAAATTTTACAGAAAGGTAGATCCTAAACTCATGCAACACATAAGCATATTAGTTCCCTTAAAATCCCCTCGGGCTACGCCCCACGAACGTCCTAAATTTCAATGTTTACATTTTCAAAGAATGAAAACATAAAATTACTTGAATGTCAACAGCTGTGAACACTAAAATTTTACAGTTCGGGAAGAAGCAGAAGAAAGAGCTGCCGTGACCGTCCTAGGTTTCTATGTTTACATTTTCTAATGACAACATCCTCAACACACAACAACAACATCCGTTTGCATTATATTTTGACAGTTCGGGAAGAAGAAGGAAAAAAAGTTGATTTTCAGATAAACAGCTGGATCGAAATTAGTGAATTATTTGAAATAGTGGAATGGTAGATTTTAAGTTTTTTCTGACGACTGTCTCTATTACATTAATCCTTATCCTCTCCCAATATTTGACAGATGTTACTTTGAAATGTTGTAGACTCTCGTGTTTTGTCATTTTGCGCTTCATGATATTGTGGACTGCGATCGTTTTGCGTGAACAAGTGTACAAGATGGTTAATGTTTGTTAACCTTGTTGCTTCTACTTTAGATTTTAAATAACCCTAATCTTTCATTAGCACTTTATTTACAAGTGGTAGCATCTCAAGACACTTTGACAAGATATGATCGGAATATAGCTGATAAAAATCAGAAACGAGTACTTTTATATTGAAAATAAAGAAATACTGAGCTATCATGATATTTTTAGTAGATGGAGTATAAAAGGGAATATGAAAGTAAGGTTGTTACAACTGTAGTTACCACAGTCGTGTTATTAGTCATTAGTTATGATGGAGCGTTGGAGAGATAAAGTGGCGATAGTGACGGGAGCCAGCTCTGGTATTGGAGCAGCCGTGGCCACGGCCTTGGTCCATCATGGAGTCACAGTGGTTGGTCTGGCCAGGAGGCTGGACAACATGCAGGTTGGTTGTCATGGAGTGTAAGAATGTTGTTGGGAGGTATTGGTATTGGAATAATTTTTGGGTTTGAAATTTTTATCAATCAACTCCTGAATGTTAATGTCAATCCTCATTCATACTTGGCTTAAAATACCTACCTTGGTCACCATTTCAATAATATAATCTAATCTGTAACACTCCCAGTGGTGCTTACCTACCAGAATATCTCAAAACTAAACATTTGCAGTTCAATAAATTACTGATAAGTTGTATGCAATCTTTTATTGTCAGTGGGACAAAGTAACCATGCACCTGCAGTGCAAAGGAGCCCGGTTTACATGAATTTAAAAGGTAGGTATTATGAATGAAGAGGTATTTTGGATTTTGATTTTTCCAATTCATTTTGACATGGATGAGTCTTAGCGCTGTGGAGGGGTATTAGAAATCCATCAGACCAAAATTTAATTGGAAGTGATCGTATGGTTATAAGGACATATGTTTAGAGGAATTTAAACCTTCCCTTTAGATATATCCATGATCTAAGCTACTTCCCAAAAGGAAGTACAGTAAATAAATACATTATTTAACAGTATACTGCCAATGTGTTGATTCACCAATACCTTGTTTTATATGTGTCTTACAAATGTTTTTACGGGCAGAAAATGTCTAGGTAAATAGGTTGTCACTCCCTTACATCATTCACTATTTTTAAAATGTTGTAATAATAATGGTATTGTTTCCAGAGGCTGTCTTCAGAGTTAAAGGCAGCTGGAGAGCCAGGAACTCTCCATGGTCTGAAGACAGACTTGAGGAAGGAAGAAGATATACTGTCTGCGTTCTCTTGGGTGGAGGACAACCTGGGAGGAGCCGACATCATCGTGAACAATGCCGGAGTGCTTGACTACAAAAAGATTTTAGGTGATGAACAAAATTATATTTTGTAGTACAATGCTGGAAAAAGTAGAATATGTATTTTAAATGTACCGGTACTCAAGTCTGTAAATATGAAGCAATGATTTCTGAAAGTGGAAGACATTTTGAAGGTTTCTTACAGATAAATTATTATTTAGAATTTTTACAGGGTGTTCATTAAAGTCGGGGACAAACTTAAGGGATAATAGTACTCATCAAAATAAACAAAAAATTTCCTATAAACATATGTCGAAAAATCCTTTGTTTAGGCACTAGCCGCCATTTTGTATTTTATACAAAAAACGTTATATATCAAGAACTATTTAAGATACAAAAACCAAACTTTGCAAAAATATTAATTGGCCAAAGAGGAATATATTCTTAAAGTATCATTTAGTTTGCTAATATATTTTCGAAATGGCGGCGGTTAAAAATCTTCTAATTTAAATAACAAAAAAATCATTAACTTTATAGAATTTTGACAAGAAATAAAAAAGATTGCAATTTTAATTTCAAACCGAACGGCTTTTTAGTGAACGAAATCCGTCCACGGATAAGCGAGAAAATGCATTTTTAAAGTTAGCTTACAGAGCCCATGCGCCGCCGCGGCGCGGGCGTGGCGAAAAAGCGGCTGGCTCAACAATTAATTCTTCGCACGGCCACGCCGCGGTGGCGTGTGGTTCCTGTAATGTAACATTAAAAGTGCGTTTTCTCGCTTATACGTGGACGGATTTCGTTCACCAAAGTACCGTTCGATTTAAAATTAAAATTGCAATCTTTTTTATGTCTTGTAAAAGTTGTATAAAGTTAAAGGGTTTTTTGTTATTTAAATAAAAGATTTTCAACTGCCGCAATTTTGAAAATATGAAGGCAAAGCTCATGATACTTTGAGAAAATTATTCTCCTGGGCCCATAAAAATGTGTGCAAAGTTTGGTTTTTGTATCTTAAATAGTTCTTGATATATAACGTTTTTTGTATAAAATACAAAATGGCGGCTAGCGGCTAAACTAAGGATTTGTCGATATATGTTTATAGGAAATTTTTTGTTTATTTTGATGAGTACTATCACCCCTAGAAGTTTGTCCCCGACTTTAATGAACACCCTGTATAGAATATTATGATTGTCCCATTCATTCCAATACATGAAGAGCAGTGCTGGAAGTAAATGTCTAGGTTGCCACAGAGCGTCTTATGAGGGAGTCACTTTATTCTGATAGTTGTGTTGTTGGGACAGATGGCCAGACAGAAACATGGAGAGCTATGTTCGAGGTGAACGTCCTGGCCGTCGCAGTGTGTATGAGGGAGTTTGTCAAATCTATGGAGAGGAGGAACAACCAGGATGGTCATATATTTGTCATTAACAGGTATCTATTGCCCCTACACACTTTTAAAACTCTAAAATGTTGATTATAATATGTGACCTAATTTAAATTTTACAAATTTAAATTTGTAAAATTTACAAAGTTACAGTAATATATAATATTTGTATACAAGATATCTTAAAGATGTTGACATATTTGATTATAGTATATGGTGTGCTATGCGGTGCATATGTATTGAAATAATTCGTTATTTAGTTTGAAGGTCAAATTTATCTCCATATCTAAGGTAATGAGATGATGCACAGTGTCGCAGGACACCAGGCTGAGTTTCTACAGGCTGGGGTGTATTGTGGCTCCAAGTTTGCAATTACAGCAATTACTAAGTGCTTACGGAAGGAGCTTGCTGAAAAAAAGAGCAGAATCAAAGTAACCGTAAGTCACTTGTTCATGTTGGTTAGTAGCCATAAATAAAAACTATATCTTGATATATTAGGTAGGTTTTAAAAAAAATTTTTATGTGTGATAGAGAAGACACAAATAGTGAATATAAACCCCCTCTAATCAAGCATTATGACCTTATTATGACTCTATCCTTGTTTTACTTACATCTAACTCTCAAAAATAAAAAAACAATTATTCTAATTGATTTAGCAGTAAAATATAGATTGCTTTGATACTATTAGCTGTTGGGTTAGTTAATTAACAGTCCCATTTAAGAAACATGCCAGCCTGTGAGTAACAAAGACTACAAAATCGCCAACTGTTTACATAGGGTGTTTAAAAACTAATATGTTGGTTCAATTATTTATTTTTATTTGAGTGACCTGTGTTGTATGATCACTCAATTACACTAGAGTTGAAGAGGAAAGATTGCCGAGCTGATACAAAGAGCCAAAGCTGCCAGCAGAATAGCCACACGAGTAGTAGAGAATGCGTAACATTTCATTATCAGCCAATTCGACCGGCAAGTTAAACAAAAAAAGGTTTAAAAACGACAACCCTCTTGTTTATTTATCAAATGATTTTCTCGCCAGTACAGGGAGAAAATTAAAAGATTACTGTCTGCTAAAAGGTTCTCACCAACATAAAATAAAAAACAAAATAAATTCCTCAGAAAAATCGAATATTATCAATCAATATTTTTGAATTAACCTTAGTATTTACTTTCATGTGGTTGAGATATGTCCATTTATGCTTAAAAATCATAGTTTATGTGTTTATCACCATACCTGATAATACAATGTCATAGTATAAATTTAGATTTAATCACAAAAATTTCTTCTTTCCTACTATCGACCATGAGATATATCTACCAAAAGATTTTTTGGACATTATGGGGAAGCCCTGTTAAGGAATTTATATAATCATATTTATTACCTGCGACACTTTGTCATTTTGTTTTGACCTTGTCCATGCCATATAATCTATCCTTATTTCCATTTTCAACTAGTAAAATATTTACAGAGTGTGAGTCCAGGAGCTACTGAGACTGAAATATATGCTGGGACAGATTTTGCAGAAAAAGCGAAGCACATTTTTCTCCTACAACCGGAGGATGTATCAGCTGTGGTGATCGATGCTCTCTCCACGTCCTCTGTGTCTCAAGTTAGTAAAATCATCATTCTAACATGAAATCTGCTTCTTTGAAATCCTGCAATCTTGTAAAGTTTCAATCGATCCAATTTTTTTGTGATGTTTTTTCATCAGTGTAATCAAATAATTATAAATTGTCTAATAGTAGAAAAGTTCTTCGATATCTGTCTCTGCATAAGATTACCAGGTATTAGTATCCAGATTGGCTGCAATAATGTTATGTACAGTTTTATAAGTTACTAGTTGCGCTCTCCAGGCCCCCGTGGTTGCTGTCGGCAGTCCTTAGTAATTATAATACAGTTAATGGGAGTGTAGGGAATGTGTGTGTGACATTTCATATCATTGTAAACTAAAATAACGTAACAGAAAATGTGCAAGAAGAAAAAAATGTAAACTGTCTAGTCAATCGGATAACCTTAAAACCAAAAGTAAACAAAATAAAAAACATAAACAAATGCAAGTGCTTGAATCTGTGGTGTATATCTTCAACTAACAGATATAGTAAAGCAATCAACTGTTTAAAAGAAAATAGCTCTAATGTAAACAAAGTTCTGGTTCCATACTATGGGATCCTTTTTGGGCTTCTAGGGAGAAACCCAATTGAGCTACAACAAAATTGATGACCATAAACCTTCTCCATGAAATTTTACCTAAGTGTGTCACTTTTTATAGCAAGTTGCAAATCGTCCAACAGTATCCAAGCACAAAAACTTCAAACATACAAATATACATACAAACATCCTCTTTTATAAAAATATAGAAGATACAACCATCCTCTTTTATAGATATAGATTTTCAAAACAATTTTTTATTTACAGTTTTTATTTAAATAGTGACAAGAACTTTAATTATTAATTTAATTTACCACATGGAACAATGTATTTATTCCCTTTGGGAAATAACTTTGATCATGGATATGTTGTCTAAAGGGAATGTTTTTCCCCTAAACCGCTGTCCTTATGACCATATGATGGCACTAACCATATGACATCACTTCCGTTTCAAGTTTTGGTCTGACGGATTACCAATACTACCCAGAGCTAAGACATATCCATGTCAAAAGAAGTGTGCAATAAATGTATGGTAATTCCTCCATTTAAAAAAAAATTAAAAAATTGTTTTTATATATTAAGAAGAGTATTTTTTAGTCTTCTAGTACAATTAAACTTTCTGTTTTAGATTTGTGAGATTGTACTGACTCCTATTCCAACTCAGCATGCTGTCTACTGAGCAAGATTGTTACTGGTACTGAAGTTTGAAATAATTTACATTCAGTTTTATGTCAAATTTCACCATATACTTATCAATTAATTATATTTGTAATAAATTAGGATTGAATGTGGATAAAATCATTTAGCAGATAAGAATCATTTAACTTCTTATTTCACTCTTTTCAGAAAATTGAAATAAAATAAAAAAAAGATTTTTGGATTGATCTTTTGAGACATATTTTTTGAGTGGAATCCCCTAGAAAGGGTCAAACATACTTGTTAAATGTTTTAAAAATACTGTTTATTAGGACCAAATAGGTTTTCCTGATCAATGTTAAATGAAATTTGGGAACAGTGAACAATTTTAGCGCTGCAGCTAAGTTTGGCTGTTGATCTTTTAATCGATCATCTTGGTTATTGGTGAATCACCAGGCGATTCTCTCAGGTCTGAATTTTTATATCCTCTAGGATGCTTCATGAGTTTTAGAGTGGTAAAGGTTAAACTGCGATGAAATAATAAAATACATGGTCTAAACTGTTCTTCCGCTGGGATTGGTGCCGTAGGCCTACTTGTATGTCTCACGTGAATGTAATGCTAATACTGTGATGTTCTTCAATAAGAATTAAGGATTAACTAATTAAACAACCAAACCTTGTACTGCTCAACAATAGCTCCTATAGCGAGCCGGAACTAGTTGGTATTTTGCAACTTGAACACATGCAGAGAAGGTAACATAAACCAATTTTCATAAACTCAGTGGTTCGGAAGATAGACAAATGAAATGAAATAACTAGTTCTTGATTGAAAAAACTTTGTAAGTTTTTCACATATTTTACTCTCACAACTCAAATACAATTTCTGAAAGATGAAATGAGAAAGCATATATGTGTCTTTAATATGACTATCAGTAAGCCTGTCCTTTGTACGGGTTGTGGGATTCAGTTTAAAAAAGAAAGATTGTTATACAAAAATAATTCTTTGATTAGCATTATACGTGTTCGTTTTACTATGGGATGAAATGAAAACTCACGTCTTACAACTCTACTTAATATATTTACACTTATATTGTAATCATATACAAATGGTAAATATATAGTTCAGTCACAGCAGACTCCGTTTGGGCCTGATGATGTCAGGTGTGACTGGACAAAATTGATCGCCAATTTAACACCTTTTGTATATACTTACCGTTTGTATATAAATCTATATATATATAAAATTAGAGTTTTGTCTGTATATTGCTTAGAATTATTTTTTGTTATTTTTACTTTTCGTGTGTTAGAGAAGCTGAAACCGGTCTTATCTCAATTTTTGTCTGTTTGTCTGTGACACTTCAGGAGGCATTTTACGCCGTCTTCTCCGAAAAAATGGGAGAACTGATTACAATGAAACTTATTTCATGTATTCTCTAAATTCCAGAGAAGGTTTATAAATACTTGAAATCGCCCGTTGCCTCTTCAACATTAGATAACGAGCATTTAAAAACCCACTTTTACGAGATATTACTTGCATTTTGATTCAGTTTTCAATGAATAACCTACTGATAATAATCAGCTGTCTTTGTAATTTGAAGATTTAATAGAAATAAAAACAATCAGCTGTCAAATCAATGTTAGTTAGTTTATATATATGTCATTGATTGTAAACCCATTTCGAAATCATACTATTAAAAAGTTATTTTAACATTTAACTAATTATAATAATTGTATAAATGTTTCTAATCTATTTAATTGTAAACTAATGCTGAATAATAAAGCTGGGCATCGATTTATTATCTTTGTATTAATTTGTTTAGAATTTCAGGTTTACATTTTGATATGATTATCTTTCTTCATTAAACTGAATCCTACAACCCGTACAAAGGATGGGCTCACTGCTAGTATAAACTAATATTGATTTTAATTTGAGAGCTGTTTGTTTCCCTTTCTATTTTACTCCTTTCTATTAAACTACAAAGACAGCTGATTATTACTAGTAGGTGATTCAATGAAAAATAAAAGCAAAATTTGACTAATATTGCGTAAAAAGTAGGTTTTTAAATTCTTGTTATTTACTTTTCAAGGGACGGCGGACAATTTCAAGCATTGAAAAACCTTCTCTGGAATGTAGAAAATAAATGAAATAAGGTTTATTGTTATCAGTTCTCCTGTTTTTTCTGATAACACCTCGTAAAATGCATCCTGGAGCGTCACAGGCAGACACAAATTGAGATAAGACTTGTATCGGCTTCTCTAACACACAAAATGTAAAAATAACTAAAAAATTAATAACTCTGAGCAATGTACATACAAAACTCTAATTTATCTATACAAATAAATAAGCTGAAACAACAACAATTATTTTTTCAATAATTATTTCACCAATTGACTTCAAGTAGAAATACGAAAGAGGCGATAGCCAAGCCAAATACCAGAAGGTACAGAACAGGTTGAACTTTTGCGAGTTTCAGCGGCTGTGGTTCCCCGAAAGTCGGGAGGTCTTGCTCGATGAGGATTTGACTAACAGAATATGAAGGCCATCGTCCGAGCACCTGTTCCCTCCATGCGTAGGTCAGACCGGCCTGTGTGAGACATTGTTATTATTAGAATAGGAATAGGAGGCTACAGAAAATCTGGCCAGCCACACCGGGCATTGTTGCCATCTTTTAGACAGCTACCAACAGCTAGGTAGGCTTTAGGAGATCGGCAAGGCAGAAGAGGACAGTCTGGGTCACCAGGGGAGGGAGAAGCAAAAACTCCAAACCCGTCCAGCCTCTAGGACCCAATGTCATGTCTGAGTGCCAGGTAAACGGACAAGGGAAGCTATTCACTTTGGATAGCCAAAAGACTTACCAATATTATGAAAAATGCACTTGTTTTACTATTATGGCCTCTGCAGTGCAATAAAAGTCAGAAAGCCATTTAGTTCCCTGTGGGAGTCATGCAAAAGGTGTAAATACCTGACATAGTATGGTTGAACAACAGTTCATAATAGTTTTTATCTTGAAACATATAACTTATAAGAAAATGTACAATCTCAAAATAAAAATGTTTGTATTTATTCCCCTGTGGGAAATAGGTTAGATCATAAATATGTCTAAAGGGAATGTTTTCAGTTCATCTAAACAGCTGTTCTTATTCTTTTATATTAAAAATTCAATACAATAGCTCTAGTAGTTTTCTATGGAAACCTGTTACATATTTTCCATCTTAAAAATCACCAAAACTCCCCAGAGCTATGACATATCCATGTCAAAACATTCAGTATTTAATCCTCTGTGGAAAATGGGTTAGATCATAGAAAAACTTGATGTCTCTGAAGGGAACATTTTCAGTTCTTCTAAACAGCTGTTCTCATAACCATATGAGATCAATTCCATAACACCTTTTCATCCCTCAAATTGTTAACATCCCCGAGCTTGTACATATCCCTGTCAAAAAATACTTGTATATCTACTAATGAAAACTAGATGGAAGAAAACTAGATTTAGTAGCAAGGATAAAAACTTTGCTCTTTGTCCCTTAAAACAGAATTTACTTAAATTCAGTTGTGTACCTAATGTTGTGCTGATCAGCATTGAAGCAACTCAATTTTAGGGAGATATCAACACAGACTTGTATACACTCAATGTTTTTAAATACCTATAATTTTAGTTCATAAGCGAGCCAGTTACCTGTATGAAGCGTTGAGTCATGATAGTAAGGGGTTGCAGTAGAGGAGAATTTTTCCTCACCCCCCAAGACACGTGACATCCTCGTGTCTCTTGCTTGGTTTTGCGAAAGGTTTGAATCTTATTTAAATTTGCAACTCCCCTGTTGTTAACTAGGAAAAAGCCCTTACCATATGTCTGTATTGGAAACGTTATTTTTTTATCTTTATTCATAACATTTTCAACTTGTTCTTTTTCCATAAAAATGTATCTTTTTTCCCACTTTCTAGTCCATGGATCCTGAAAATTCAATGGAATATAAATTTTTATTTTTTAAAATAAAAATCATATTTGTTTATTGTTTTGTTATGTGAATAAATATAAAATATAATCTTTGTTGTGAAGTAGGTGGGTTTTGTAAAATAAATAAATAAAAATAAAAAACATTAATAATCAGCACAATAATCAGCATAGAATGAGTTATTGATAGGTTTTTAACAATTTTAATATATTTTTTATACAATATCAGATTAATTTTTTGGTTAAGTACGTAAATCTGAGGTAATTATCCATTGTTTTACAAACTGTGGAGGACATTATACAAAATGAGAAGAGGTTCTTGGGGCTAAGATCCCTGATTTAGAGTAGGATTGAAAACTCACATTAAAATCTAATCCTACATTCCTGATTTCATTTGTCACGTTCCGGTATAATCTGTAGTTGTAGTTAGTCCAGTAGAATCCTCCTTCTACCAGCTGTTGAATGGTGTCAACCCGAGGGGTGTAGAGAGGGAGTGTGAGGCGAGACACTATGCCGGTGGAGAGAGTAGTCGTGAGTAAGAGTGAAAACAAGGACCAGGCCGTGAGCAGAGTGCGAATGGAGGCTGAGCTGTGAGGACCGTCTGATGTTGCCATAGTAAAGTAGCCGAAAATCAATAGCATACTTGCTGACCAACCTATAACATAGAATAGTTCAATAATTATTACCTTTAACCTCTACCATGAAGCCCTTTCATGTGTAAACTGTTCATGTGTGGGAGTGTTTTATCAGCTTTCAGCGTCACATTAATTCGCTAGAAAAAAAATTGAGGTGTCAATATAGCTAATTAAAAGTGTTAGATTGCATGTTATTAAGGATTTGGATTTTTAGATTTTTGGTTTTTTTTAGGATTTTTTGAATTTGGACAGACTGAAGGGAAATGAAATGAAATTAGTTTATTCTCCCATAAACAAAATAAAAATACCAATAGTACAACTCTTTTATAATACAATAATAATTACTAATAATCTATAAGTAATATTCAGTATCGGGAAAGTCTACATAAGCGGGGCCTTTGTGTATACTTAAGTTGTGATTATAAAAAAAAAATTAATTTTGAGTAGGTTTGAGTAGGTAATTTAGATGTTATGAATTAAGATAAAAAGAAGCATAGCATGTAATTGAAGTGTGAAAGTTAATTATTATTGAGAGGAGGGAGTAGAGTCGAGTGAGTCAGTGATTGTAGGCTTCCGAGGATGCGTGAGTATGCATGCATGATTGTCAGGGTCCAAGGTCAGGCCAGCCCGATAGAGATAACAGCCTCGGTGTCCGCAGAGCTTATAAGGACATAAGCCAATTGGTAATTTGTCTTTTAAAAATTATAAATTAACGGTAGGTTTAAAAGTTCGATGTTCTGATATACAATTTGAGTGATAAAAAACAGTTTGTATGAGAAAAGGATGTAACAGTTTGTGGAACAACTATCTAAAGGGGCTTGGTTTCAATGTTTTTGAGACCGAGCCTTACTGGGTTACCCCTGTTTGACCTCAGTAATGCTCTTGTTATAGTTGATCTCAGGTACTTAGAAAGTTAATCACTACGTATATAATGTAATGAGGTTTAGACCCGGCTCTCATAATCATATTTAGTTAGTTGGGGATAATTTTTTTACAAAAAAAATAGTTATTAGTAAGATTAACTGGGAAATTACTCATGGCTTGCGAAAAGGTTCTGTCATTGGTCCCCCCCCCTATTTAAGTTTAAGATAAATGACTTAGTCCTGGAAAATTAAAAGGATCATTTGTTGTGGACTATTTTTGGTAACTGTTAAAGATTTATATGAACTAATTTATTTCATAAAGAGTGTCTGTTGATTGCCAAGGTTGAGTTCTAAGAGGGATCCCATATATACGAGTTAAAAATCACACTCATGGCTGTAGTATTATAAACAGAAATTTTGAAAATTTTCAGCTTTACAAATCCAGATTGTTATAGTTTGTTGCTGAAAATGCAAACCAGTGTCAGTTAATTGCTGTCTGCTTACTTTGATACTCAGGGCGCAGATTCAGTGACACTCCAAAATGGTACACAATCACCATGACAGTGAAGGTTATAGAGGTGAAGATCCAAACAACAGGTTTGAAGATAGTAGTGAATACAAACCACTCGTAGTCAATCTGCTCTGGCCGTGTGACCAAAAACGAAAATGAGTTCTGAAATTTATAAAAGAGGCTATATCAGTTTTTTGTGCTTGAATATCTTATAATGAAATAAATACTAACAGCAATCTGAAATGAAAATTTAATTTTTATCTTTTACAGAATTATTCATTCGAGCTACAGGTTTACTATAGCTAATGAAAGATATTTTCAATTCAAACTTCTTTATTCATTATTTTGTACAATATATATATACATTGAATAGTGTCAGGTTGCACAACGACAAAAAAACTAGCCTAAGTGACAATCTCATCCACTCCATACAGCAGATTTTAATATGATACAGGGTGGTTAATATAATCATGATGACTATGATGGGTGGAAAAAATCATCAAAAGAATATGGAGCTATTATAATCAGATTTTCTGTTAAACTTTTTTTAAATCTGTTTTTGTTATGGTACTTTCTTTTTTAATTTCTTTAGAGATTATATTTAAAAATCTCCGGCCAAAGTAGGAAGGGTTTTTTTCAAAAAATTGTGTTTTATGTTTTTTTTTTGTTATTATGGAGCCTTTATGTCTCGTATTGTATTTATGAAGGGTTGAAATATAATCTAAAGGACAAGAATCAGCTTCCATAACTGCCATTAAAATGGAGTTAAAGATAGATATTACAGTTTTAGGTATTAAACATTAGATATTAATGGAAGTTAGGTACCATATTTGACCTTATTTATAGAATATACTTAAATGTTTACATGTAATTTATTTTATAAAATCCTCAATACTCAGATAGCAGTAGCAGAACACCTGTGCACTTAATTAATGTGCTCTAATCAGTATTTATAAAAAATGTTACTAGTTTATTGAGCTCAATTAATTTATAATCTTGGCAAATGAATCAACTATTTTTTCAGATTCACAAGAATAACGATGAAAGAATAAGTCCTTGAGAACATCCAGAATCAAAATGTTTAAGAAGTCTAGGTTTTACTTCACAATTTAGGGGAAAATCCTCCAGAAAATGGCATAAATTTTACAATCACAGTCATCCTACGACATCCCTCTTTAACTTTTACCCTAGAGGAAAAAAATCAAGTAATGATATGTTTCCTATAATATAGGCCTAATACCGGTACGAATGATATAAGTACTATATAGAACTTGCACATAATTTTTAATTTATGAGATTAAACTCATATGAACTTAAACCACTTACCCTGTTAAGTGAAGGACCAAAGTACATAGCCTTGTAAAGGGATGGAATCTGAAAAAGGTTTGCCACGGCCAAGTCAGCTTCCCCAGCCTGTACAGCATGAACCACACCCTCCCCGTACCACGTGCCGTTGGAAGACAACATGCCCAAGTACTTGTACATTTTGTACTGAATCGTGAAGTTCAACTGCTGTGACAACTCATTTATCAGTACAAACTCAATCCCATCTCCTGTTCCTGTGATTAGGACAAAAGTGTAATAATATTTAGACATGGTTTGAACTAAGAGTATTTAGAATTAACATATTCACACTCACAAGAAACTGAGTTATGAATCTGTATTCATCTTCAATTATACATTGTAACAAGAGTGTAAACATCATTACGGCTTAAAATAGTGAAAGTGGAAAATTAGTAAAAGTGGTGAAAGTATAGATACTATTTTCAATATTATAAACTTTTGTAACTTTGTTATTGTGAGGTTTAGGAGCCTAAAACTGATGAAAAAATATTCATACCGTTTATAATTAGTCAGTTTTGAAACATTTGCATGAAAGTTTTCCACAATAAAATAAACTTGTTAATTTAATATGATACTGTATTATGTTATCTATATTCAGCATTTTATAGATAATTTACTTAATAACTTATACATCTTCTAAGTACTATATCTTCATTTATACTCCATTACCTCCTATCAACTAATGAGAAACCTCGGTACTCAATCCAATACTTCCTCCAATGATTCATTTCTTTCTCCTATCACTAATGAGACTTAAAATTTCATAACCTATTCGCAATTTTCTGAAAATTTGAAGAACTATTTCTGTATGTCTTTTGCTGTGGCAGCGATAAGAGTCTGCAGTTCCCCCATTGCTAATTTTTAAATCGGACCCCTCTCCCAATAATACATTCAATAATATTTTCCATCTGGGTTTAGCGCGGGAGTTTAGGCGGGCGATGGAGGGGGGGTGGTTGGATGCTAAGCAAAGTGCTTTTCTTTGACATTATGCTGCTGACTTATATCATACTAAGTTTTAATTGATGTAGACATCATTTAATATATAGCGCCTTCAAACGGGTAGATAGGATCAGTGAAGTATCTTAATTAAATCAATGAGTGAATGGGATCATTTATTCATTACCAGGGTTTATGACACAATTTTCCTTTACTGCACAAATAATGATAAATAGTTTTCGGCCTAAATGAGCCCTAGTATAAAAAATAAAAAACGGTATATTTGTTTAATACATTTTTTTTATAATAATAAAAGTAAAAAAACTACTACTAAAAAAAAACTAACTACTTAAAAAAAACTAACTAACTACTACGTAAAAAAAACTACTTGTACTATAGTAAAAGTACAAATCAAACACCACCTCTATTACACGGTACACGGAATGATTACTTCAGATTTGAATATTTAGTTAATTAATTGAAGTCAATTCAATTAGTAAATGATTTATAATTTATGAAAAGAATTAGATGCATTAAATTTTTTTGTTATTTCCAGTTTAGAAAATAAATTGACCGTACCATGCTGCAATCCAACTAAGAACAGAATCATGAATATCTAAAATTATTTGTTTTCCTAGAGGACTGGATGTTTGTATACTTCAGGCCAGCGAGCCATACCGTGAGATGTCGACGTGATGCTGCATTATACACTCCGCGAAACTAAAACACATCTCCACATAGACATCTCTACATAGTTATGCTAGATGGCTATGGCAATACACATTCTTTGTATCAATACCTAAAAAATAAATATTTAATTGAGCTCTGTAAAATAATGAAGCTTAGCAGCGTTTTCATGCTTTTGATTATGTTTTTTAACAATTTAAGTTAATTTAGCAATTTATTGACAATACTATAAATAAAAATTTTTTATAACAGGCAGGGGCCCGTGTACCAGGACCCAGGCCCCGACAAAGTTTCCCAAAAAATCCCGGCCAAGATTCGCGGATTTCCCCAGCTCGCCACCACTGGTTTTTTGGGTGAATTAAAAATTCTAACGATGATAACTGTGAGTAGTGCTTGAAGATACGTTACCTGGTGCACTAAGGTTGGGAAAAATTGAGAAAGGTGGGAATGTCATGAACGCCACAGCTACCTCAGTTCCTCCCAGGTTTAGCCTGTGGTCTCTGCGATGCTCCAGCACTTCCACAACACTACTCAGTATGAAGCGACGAGGGAACGGGAAAATATAACTCAACTCAAATATTGAGTCATTAGAAAACACCACCACCTCAGGTGATGTAGAATTAAAGAATGATTGTTCTAACTGTGGAAAACCCACATTAGAGTAATAATTAAGGAAATAAAATGAAGGCTCTAAGGAGCCAGAGAATAGCTTAGAACTTATTGTTAAATTTTCCATTTCAAGGACAACAATAGAATTACAAACTCTTAATTTATTTATAGAGAAGTGGCTTGTCAAGACTAAAGGAATTCTGTTTCTTTCCAAAATGTTAAGCAATATCCCAGTAACATATTGATTTTCTGAAATAACACATACTACTGATGATGAATCAAATAGTTGAGAGATTTTGAATAAAACCTTTACTAAATGTGCATCCGTATTCTGAAACTTTAATGGATTAGCAAATAGTGAAACATTATTAATGCTTAGAAAAATTAGTGTATAAATAAAAGACTTTTTAAAATGGAACATGAGAAAAGCGATATTGATAGAATAAATGCTGGAACAAAATCTATGTATATGAACTAGGAATAGAAATTTATATAGAGAAAAGTATGAGTAAAGCTGCCACAGAGTATAAAGAATAAATGAATTCATAGTGTTTTTGTTCTTTAACCTTGAATCAGGTACTACAATTTACATGCCCATGCATAGTTTTCCAACTGTTGATGAGTAGTAATTGTTTGATAACGTAGGATAAGTACTCGTAACATGTGACAATGTAAAACCAAGTGTAGTATACATCAGTCAGTACAAGATAATTGCTATATCACAAAACTTATCATTTGCAACTTCAAAACTAGTTTAAAACTGTAGAATAGTATTAGTTTACTTCCAGATTAGAATCAAATATTACATCAATGTTTTAAAAAATTAGAAAACATGGTTTTGGCTGACCTGGTGGGTGATGGAAAGATAATTGGCTTTCATATCTGTATTTAATGATAAAAACAGTAGTGTAATTTATTAAATACATCCATAAACACTAGATCATTATTGAATACATCTAAAGTGAAAGAAAATACTTGAAATAGTTTTTGTGTGCTATGTATAGTGTTAAGGGTTTTGTCTATTAGTAAAAATAAAGTATTTTCTGGAGTCTATTTTGAAGTTCTTCATTTGAAGTATTATGTTTTCTTTAATGGGATGTGGCAGAATATGAAATAGTTCCTATATAATTCCTATAAGGTAGTGGATTGGCAGAATTAAGTTTTGTCTTATAGTTATAGTAGATTTGTATAGTTATCTAGTTTTCTGTTGATTGGTTCAAACCAACCAACAGATAAAACCAATAATTGATTTTAAACCAATTTCAAAAGTACGGTATACAATATTAAAATGTTTTCTTAACGTAAAACAGATTTTAGTAATAACAATAAAATTTTTAATTATATCTAATTTACCAAATTTAAAATTAATATTAACTAAAAAATGAATAATTCTGAGCAATGCACAGATAAAACTCTAATTTTATTTATATAGGTAAAAATTTTTCTAGTTTTATCTAATTTACCAAATTTAAAATTAATACTCAAAAAATGAAAAATTTTAGTTATCCTAGAGCAGGCAAAGTCAAAGTGGCTATGTTCAGTTTATAGACATTGATATCAATCGCAAGAAATAGACATTCATTATAAGCATACAATGGTTAATTTCAGACTGGGGCTATATTACATTAAAACATCATCAAAAAGCAAGCAGATGCTCACACCAATCAATCATCACAAAAAATCAACAAGGAATAAATTAATTTAAAACTGAGGCAATATGACATGCATTACATAAACACTGAAAAATTTAAGTAAGAATTTATTTATTTTTATTTCTCAATGATTTCAAACTAATATTTTGTAATAATAATAAATATCTTGCTCTTGAAGTTTGAGTCAGACAACCTGTCCAAAGGTAGCGCTTACTGCTAGTTAATATTTTAAAACTTTCAATAAATGTATAATGAACAAAAAATTTATGATTGCCTACTTATGATAAAATACTCATTGATAATTGGACTTTGGATGTGGAAGATGAGTTCCAAGTTTTTATTTGAGGACTTGCCCTATACTATTAATTTATAGCAAAAATGACATTCAAAAAGAGCAAAAAAATATATTTTTCCTGCTTCAGCAAAATAGATGAGTTCATTATGCAATAGGAATAGCATAACTGCTTTACTTTTCAGAGTATGTCTAAATGCTGGTGTCTTGTTCTTCTCCCTAATAGGAATTTTTCTTAAATGGAATATTTGGTTTTGAAACTAAAACTATTTATTGGTAGATCCTTTACCAGACCTAACATTTTAATTAAAAGCGTGACTGCTTTTTTAATTGACCTTCTAAAAAAATACACACAAAAAAACAAAAAGTACAACCCCTGTAGTAGGAGGAACACAAACACATTTACAAATGACACTTACAAATTTTAAAATTAGGTGATTAAACTTTTTGGAAACCTTAAATGCATATTGCTGGAATGTTAAAGTAAATGTATTGTTAGCTCAATAAAGTGTTGACGTAGCTTAGGAGTAATACGCTGGAACATAAATGAATCATGTCTTGTTTAAAATCAGTGGCGGGCAACTCCTACCAGATCACTTGCCCCCCCTATATAGCCTATGTAACTGATGACTAGTGATGGTATTGGGCAATTAATTGAGGTTTATTAAAGAAACATAAAAACCCCTTTTTTAGATAATTTTGAAAATATAGATATGTTTGACCACCGATACTCTTTTAACTTCTGGACTCAGAAGTCTATTTTGAATTTATTTTCTACCAACTGATTTCAAGCATAAAAACTAAACAGGCAGTAGCCAAGCCAAACAACAAAAGGTATAGAACAGGTTGAACTTTGGCGAGTTTCAAAGGCTGAGGTTCTCCGAAGGTCGGGATGTCTCGCTCGATAAGGATGTGACTTACAGAGTATGAGGGCCATCGTCTGAGTACCTGCTGTGTCCACTCGTAGGTCAGGCCGGCCTATCCGAGACATACAAATAGTGGAATCAGGTTCAATAACTTTTTAATATTTTCCCTACAGAAATGATTGAAGTGTGATACAGTCAAACATTGATATTAAAAATCTGAAGGGACTGAATAAAAATATGTTATATTAAGGAATATGTTATTTTGAAGTTCGTTAAATTGATTTTAGGTTAGCTATGATTTTGCTATATAGAGGTACATACCAAACATACAGTACATAGTATGGTAAAATCTCACACTGTTAACTAAATGGTAACAATATGCCCGACGGCAGCTAAAAAAACAGGATAAAGACTGTTCTGACAGATGATTGAGGCTGGAACACGTTTATTTACGAGGTAGAGTTGTAGCCAATAAGTTATATTTAGAGGTGAAATACATTATACAAAATTTGTTATATAGCGGTTTATTTTTGCCAGTTCAGTTCTATTAAAAATCTGTTAAATCAAGCTTTTGAACATGGTTTATTCGTGATAGAGAGATAAAATATACATAGTATATTATAAATAGTTGAAGAAAATTTTCAAATAAGCGTTAAACCATGGAACTCGTTATATTAAGATTCATTATATCAAGATTTGAATGTACTACTGGGACAGAAATTTACTGCTTGATTGTTATCAATTCAAAATTAATTCAAGTACTGACTAAAACTAGAATTCACTAAATTGCCATGCATTACATGCATGATTTCACCTGTTTTTGCCATTCACCAAGGTATTTTTGTAAATTTTAGCCACAGAACTTAAATACCTGTGTATGTGAATATTACTGTTTGATCAATGTGGGGTTTTTTGTGATATTATTGCTTCAAAACTTCTACGGCTTTTCAAAACTATTCTCTAACAAAACTATTCAAACTATAACTCTAAGACTGACAAGTTCAGAGAATTATCATTTGGTATCACTTTTCATTGAAAATGGCCTTTTATATGACCTTAACAAATCCTATTTAGAAACAATTTTGTTCTTATGGTTTATGTCTAAGCCCTCCAATGTTAATGTGTTCCATAAGTTCTACCTACTAATTTATGGTTATGCCTAGGGGCTCCTCCCCACTGGATCATATGATTGATACAGTAATGTTATTCAGTTAATCCATTTTGGTTTTAATTATTGACTCTTTTGGCTTATTCCTTAGTGTAGCATCGCTTGAAAATACGTTGACTTAATAAATTTAAGGGGATGGAGGGTTAGAAAAAATTCATGGTACAGTATACATTGAATTGTACAAATATTGAAGGTTTTAATCAGTAAAGATCAATGCTGCAGACAGGACCTGAAAAGTTTAAACAAAAATGGCAAGGCTTTAAAGTTTATTTAAATTTAACTTAAACTGGCCTTCCTTTCTTTTGGATTCTTTAAGATCTGGTTTGCACCTAGAGAGTTTAATAAATTTGATATTAAATTGGACATGTATTGCTGCTTATGAATCTACCAAAACCTGATGTAAAGTTTAGTGAAAATAATTATTTTCAGCAGAATTTATTGAGTCAGATTGCTGATATTCTGCAACATAATTCAATGCTATTAATTCCATCTTAAATGGTTAATCCAAAACTAAATGTTGAGAGGTTAAAACAGTTCTTAGATCATTAGACCACTGCCAGTAAGGTTGTAATAAACCTTTCAAGGATTAAGACATCGTCAGGAATTAAAAAGATCCCATACCTGTGTCCAAACCAGTCACCTTGTAAAGTAACATGAATCATTCTAAGATAAGATAATGTAACCTCATCGTTTATTGAACTGAGTTCCAGAGAAAAAATGTTTGTATTGTATTTACTTTCCTATAAATAGGTTGGATCAAGGATGTCCAAAGGGAATGTTTTCATTTGACCTAAACAGTTGTTCTAATCTTTCAAATTTTGTCTTAGAAATTGCTAGCACCCCTCCCCAGAGCTATAAAACATATCAATGTCAAAATATAATGAAGCAAAAACTCTAGATAAATGTTTTAGCTTAAATATAGTATGAGTTTCCATAATTTAAGTTCTAACCTGTATGAAGCGCTGAGTCATGATAGTCAGGGGCCGCAGTAGAGGGGAATGTTTCCTAACCCCCCATGACAGATGACATCCTTGTGTCTGTTGCTTGGTTTTACGGAATGTTTGAAGCTTATTTAAGTCTCCTACCCCATGAGTGCTAACTATGAAAAAATCCTTGCCATAGGTTTGCGCAGGAAACGTTATTTTTTTATCTTTCTTTATCACTCGTTCAATGTGTTCTTTTTCCATATAAATATATCTTTTTTCCCATATTTTAGTCCATCGTTCCTGAAAAATCATCAAAAGGAGTTTCATACTTATTTTCTTATAATTTTAGTATTAATATACAGTATAAAAATATTATAAATTAAATTGTAATAAATTGAAATAAACTTTATGAAACAGCATAATTGGCAGTAAAATAATAAGCAATCATCCTCAAATCCATTTATATAATTAAGAAAAAATATATTGTAAAAGTATTCTTTGTTTTAAAACAACCAACAAATGGTAGGAGGATGTGAATTAATTAATAATAACAAAATTATTATTATTCTCGTATTTCTTTATGTTTGGTTTTTGGCGTTTCACCACATACACATTGTAAATCTATTTTTAAGAAATTTTCAGCGATTCCTTAGCTTGTATATACATTTTTCCGTGTCTTGGGGGTATTTTGAAGTATGACTATCCACACTTTATATAAGTCATTATAAATAAAGGGGTTTTAACTAGAAACACTTACACAAATATCTAATCCTACATTTGTCATCTCCTTTGTTGCATTCCTATATGTTTGGTAGCGGTGGTTAGTCCAGTAGAACCCTCCCTGTACAAGCTGCTGGAAGGTGTCGACCCGTGGGGCGTAGAGGGGGAGTGTGAGGCGAGACACTATGCCGGTGGAGAGAGTGGTCGTGAGTAGCAGCGAGAACAAGGACCAGGCTGTGAGTAGAGGGCGAGTAGTTGTATTGTGAGGGCCGGCAGATGAGGTCATAGTGAAGTAGCCGAGTAGTCTCAGCACACTTCCGGACAAACCTGGGACATAGGATAATTAATATTACAATTTTTATTCATACAATATATTAATGTTAAATTACTCATAGTTAATATCTAACAATAGATCATCGTTAGGTAGTAATAAGACAGGGTTTGTAACATTCCCTATCAAAATGGTAAAAAGCTATTGGCCACTGCTAATGCGGCAGTAGGGAACGTGCTGTCAGCTCAGGTGAGTGATAGACAATAGCATGAGATTAAGTCTCCACGAACTGATGGTCGCTGACAGATGTTATTCTTGAGCACCGCATTGTCGAAGCTGTGTACCTGATCCCACCATGTTACCTCCAGCATGAAACTGTAAGTAAAAACCCAAGGTGGCAGTGGAGGATCCAGCTATATTGTTAGGGGGTCGAGCTCAGTCATGATCATTATGATTTATTTGTTACATATAATCACATATTAACACTTATAATTATTGTATAATACAATAATTATAGTTTGGTTGGATTTTTTTAATGATTTAGTTTTTAACTTTAAGGTGCATTCACCTAATTTAGTACCTATTTACTGTTGAATAATTACCTTTTACTAATGAAGATGAACATTTAAAAACAAACATACAAACTTACGAACATTAAGCTTTAAAGATGTACTGGTTTAGTTTGCAACTTTTGAAATATCATTGAATGTTATTTCATTCAAAAGTGAATGTGATATTTCAAAAGTAGAAAATAAGTCATCTATTTTTTTGCTCATACTTACTTTGGTGTTTTAGGTTCCATGACAATCTGAAATGGAAGACCATCAACGTGACAGTGAAGGTAATAAATGTGGACATCCACACTATAGGTTGGAAGATGTTAGTGAACATAGACCACTCATAGTCAACCTGCTCCGGTCTTCTGACCAGAAATGCAAATGAGTTCTAAAATAAACAGAGAAACAAGTAATGAACAGCAATAAAATAATATCCTCAATCCTCAAACAAGAAAAATATTAACAGTGGCTTTCACTTACGAGTATAGGGCAAATATCTGTACTCTGATTCATTTTTTTGTAAAATAGAAAATCTGGGACACAAGACATTCAGCAAAACATTTTGGTACGTAGAGACTATAAAAACTCTTGTCGAAGTTCCTCCCCAAACAACGAGGCCGGACCTGAGATGTGTTTCAAACAGAGAATGGTAGGCTATTTTTGCAGTAGAAGTGTTGCTAATGGATTTGGTTGTAGGTTTAATCACATAAAGTGACGAATTGAGTTTAGGAAGGAGGTTATCTATATGTTGTGACCAGGTAAGACCTTCATCTACAAGGACTCCTAGATACGTGGCCTGGGTATTTCTATCTACAACGGTACTAACTACAACGTACATCTTCACATCTTCTCCCATAAGCCAGTTGGCTTGTTTTTCCTGGATTGGACAAGTCATTAGAGTGGCAATATTGGTATGTATGTTCAGTGTTGTAAAAGATATTACATCTAGATCATATCTTTGTTTCCGCTTAAAAGTAAGGTGATGTGATCAGCATAAAAACTTTTTGTTTTAAAAATGAGTTGAAAAGTTATATTTCCAAGTAAAATTAAATGCTGATTCCGAAAATGCCATAACCGTATTTTGTATGATAGGATGTGTAATAAGTGGGATATTAAGCTTTAAGTTTTTATGAAAAATATTACAGATCGAAGTGTCAAAAAATTATTTTATGACATTATTATGCATCATAAATGTTATTTCTGGAATCAGCATTATATTTTACATAAGATTAATTTATAATTGATTATGTTTTGGAAATAAAATTTTTTGCCATATTTTCCATACTATATTCCATACTTATATTACCCATATTACCCCCATATTATCCGTATTACCCCCTTCGGTGTTTTTCGTAAAAACCTTTTCTTTTGAAAATGAATTTTAATCATATATTCCTACGTAAAATTGAATACTGATTCCGAAAATACCATTATTTTGTGTGATAGTATGTTTAATAAGCGAGATATCAAGCTTTAAGTTTTTTATGAAAAATATTATGACAAAAGTCCTGAAACGGTTTTTAATGGACACTGTACCATAGAAAACCATAGAATAAGTATTCTATAAAAGTAAAAAAAATTAATGTAAACTGAAGAAGATATTATCAGCATAGACTAACTAAGTGGACAGGGACTTCCTATATATGATACTGTAAAGAATTAATACAGGTTTTTTTAACCTCCACTCTGTGGGTATGGAGGTATTGTAATAGCATAAACTAGGTTACTATTATTAATTAGATTAATCTTAGGTTTTACTATTAATTTATCTCTGAGAATATATCTCTTAGTAACCTAGTCATATTCGTGATAAAACGGTACAATATGACAGTCGGTCCAAGGTGTGTTTTATATCTAAGCTGGTCAAGCGGAGGTACATAAAACCTGTACAATATCATTCATTCCTTAAAATAACATCAGCAGTCTATCGAGAAGTCTTATAAAAAAGGAGGGCATTATACCACTGATTTTTCAAGATCTCAACTTAAATCATATGATTTTTTGGTCGTAACTGATGTTCTCACCCTTCGAAAACTTAAATTTTTTAAACTAACTTTTTTGTGTACATTTTTTACTATGCTACGTTATTATGGTACATAGAGTGTTAATTTTAGATAAAAACCTTCCTTTCATCATTCTTATTCAAAAACAATATTAATAGCACCACAAGTTTTTCTAAGAAAAAAATTAATAAATAAAAGTTTACTCCTACATTGTACATGTATTGTTTGTATGTTTTAGATTGTGGTGACCAAATAGAATGGTCTATGAGAAAACAAAATGAACCAAAAAGATACACCTTTTAAAATTTAATTATTTGACCTTATTTCCTAACTTTCCTTAAAAGAAGGAAAGTTTGGAAACAAGATCCTTTTGCCACGTGCATTGCAAGATCTACAACTTTAGTCTCTTGACTTTTTGTAGTATCTCATTTCCTTCACCCTTAGATAGGATTACATTTTTAACGTGATACAAGATATCGTACGACACAAGAAATCCTAAGTCACTATAACCCCAAGACTTCTTAGACACTAGAACATTATTACACAAGGATACCAGGGCTTCTACCTGACCAAAAATGAGGGCTTAGGATAAATTTTGAGACACCAGAAGTAAAAGGCAACCAGGTCGAGCAAATGAGTACGGTACATGCTATACAAACCTATATGCTCTGGATGAGTGTGCTGTATTATTTTCTTGAAACAATATGACACCAGTTCGTAATTCAGAGGCAGTGGTTTGGAATCCACGTTAAAATGCAGGTCTCTTAATTGCAATCGGCTGTTGGGCTATTAATTAACAGTCCTGTCTAATGAACATAACAGCCTTAGTCGGAAATAAGACTACAAGATCGTGCCACAATAATCTTACACTCATTTCTCATTCATACTTGGCTTAAAAAACCTACCTTGTGGTAGACATGCCATTTCAATAATCTGATCTAATCAACTCACCCTAGTCAAAGAAGGACCAAAGTCAAGAATCCTGTTGAAGGAAGGTATCTGCCATATATTCGCTACAGCCAGCTCTGCCTTACCATCCTCCACCGCACGTGCTTGGCCCTCTCCGTGCCAGGTTCCATTGGACGACAACTTGCCCCAGTCCTTGTACACTTTGTATTTTACCTTGAAGTTTAACTGATGGGACAGCTCTTTTATCAGTATAAACTCAATCCCGTCTCCTGTTTCTGTGATCGATAACAATAATAATAACAATATTTTTTATCGACATTTACAGTTACAACTAAAAATCAATGTTACATAAACATTTAAAAAATATCTAAAGATAATAATATTAAAATACAATATTAACAAACATAATTTCATTTAACTTATTTCTATGGTCCCACAAAAGTTTATGTTATTTCCTAACATTAAAATCTGTATAATTATTTCATAATTTATGGTCTATGTATCAGATGTATTGCAATATGTTTGATTATTAAGAAAATGTTTTAGCATTAAAAAAATATATTTCCTTTGTTTAGTTTTATATTTAAGCAGTCTTTTCATTAATGTTAAACCTGCACTTGCTGGAAGTTTGGAAAAAATATTTTATCTATGTTGTTGCAGTTAAAATGTCTTTGAATTTCTTGTGTTTTAATGATGTACATATTTTCCCTTAATGTTTTCAGACTTAAATTTTGCATCTGTTATGATTTCCTATATGATTTGTATATGATATGATATACAACGTCTATTATGTACAGGCAAGGCAGGGCTACTCCAAACCCAAACTCCAAAATCCCTAGTGGGTTACATGAACCATTGCCAGTAATTCTTACATTTGTTTTTTTTCTGGAGTAAATATTCTTTTAAATCGTTTTTGTGCACAGCTTCCCCATGAAGGAATATCATATGATAAAAATAGGATATATTAATAAAAAATAAGCTATCATTAGGATATTCCTGGTGCAAAGTTTTGTTAACTATCTTAAAAGAAAAATATTTGAGTTTGTAAAGTAATAAAAAGGAGATTATTTGCACAAATTTCTTTAATTTATTGTTTCACAGGTTTGATAAAGTAATCTTTGAGGAATCTGAAACAATTTTTTTAATAATTGATGGTATGCATGGAGTAAAATCAATAATTTATTATATAGAATTTATAAAATTCATAATGGCGTTGGTTTTTAATTATTCAATATCTTTTATTGGACTTATCAAACACTCTGTGTTTTTAACTACACAACGTTTCTGGAGTTGGAGAAACTCCTCCCATTTTTAAGTGACTACGTAATAATTTTGCATTAAAAAATTGAATGTTTAAGTTACAGATATATTTCAATATATACATATACATATATATATATATATATATATATACATATATGTATATATTCAATAATACTATACTTATCTATCATGCATAACACAAAAATTAAATTGATAATGCAACAAATAACTAGAACACTCTGCCTTCGAGCTAGCGGGGCGACACAAGATAGCGTATGCTCAGAACGGAAGTTGGAGCACAACTGTTGGCAACATATTTATAGACAACATGATATAATTAATATCTGCAACTTAAACATTCAATTTTTCAATGTAAATCATTACTTGAAAACGGGATGAGTTTCTCTACCTCCAAATACATTATGTAGTTAAAAACACAGATGTATTGAAAAAGTCCAATAAAAGATATTTAATAACGCATTATATTCAGAGTAAAATCAATAATACCTATTTACAATAAAAATCAAAGGTATTATGAAAATTGTGTCTAAATTCATAAAGGTACTACCTGGTGAACTAAGATTGGGGAAAATTGAGATGGGTGGAAAATTAGAGAAAGCAACAGATATCTCAGTTCCTTGCAAGTTGAATCTGGAGTCATCTCTGCGATGATCCAGCACCTCTGGAATGCTGCTCAGTGTAAGCCGACGAGGGACTGGGAAAATATAACTCAACTCAAATATTGAGCCATTAGAATAAACAACCACTTCAGGCGATGTAGAGTTGTACAAGCACTTTTCTAACTGAAAAAAATTAATATTAGGAAACAAAATTAAAAAATGAAGTGAAAAACTGTAAAAGTCTGAGAATATATGAATACAGTCTGAAATATTGTCCATCCCAAGGACAACAACGTAATTACAAACACCTAATTCATCGGTTAAGTAGTTTGTTGATATGGAAGGATTTCCTCTTCTTTGTGATAAATTTAGAAATACCCCTGAGAAAATTTGATTTTTGGAAATGGCACATAATACTGACGATGGATTAAATAGTTGGAATAATTTGTTTAATTCATCTATAAAAGATGCATTGGAAGGTTGAAACTTTAATGGTGTACCAAACTGAAAAGTTTTAAAATAATCCGCAGTGGCTAAAATAAATAGCATGTAGATGAAAGGACTTTTATGAAGAAACATGACGTAAGGATACCACAATAGAAAATGGAATAAATTTATATATAGTCGAGCTAGAAATTGAAGTGTATCTGTAGAAAATTATGTGTATGCTAAATGAACTTGTGTAGTGGCAGGAGTAGTTATGAATTAATAATTTATTAATGGTTGAATGTCCAATCAACCCAAAGCACAGGTCACATAACATTTACATGCGTTCTTTATGGATTGTTTGATGAAATGAACATTAATTATTCGATAACAGGAAAAACCAGGAAAAGAATGATATATCCTCATTTAAATACTAATTTATATGTTGTTAGATTAGATCATTGAAACGGCAACCATACTACAATGTAGGCATTTTAAGCCAAGTATGAATGAGGAATTGTTTGTGTTTAATATGATAGTATAAACCAGAATTTAGTTTAAATCTACTATAATTACTTACTTTGTGTTTCTTTTGTATCAAAACTGACGATTGTGGTACAAAACATCCAGTATTCAGTGATTCATGTTAAAACTATGTGTGTATGTCATATGATCTTAAAACTGTATCTCAATAAAATCAACAATTTATTTCAAGTAAATTTCCATAGTAAAATTAACATTTTCCATAAAAATATTGTTCACCTTTCCTCCCGAATAAACTCATTGTAATTATTCTTGATGAAATAAAACCACAAATAATAATATTAACTGAACATGATATAAAGGAGGAAGAGATAGAACGTGTCAACATTAGTAATTATATGATTAGAGCACATTTCTCAAGGAAAAATAAAATAAAAGAGGGGTTATGATATTGTCTGAGATCGGTTTTGAGTTGCAGAGGGTGCCTGTGCCGGCTTCACTGACGGACGAATTGTTGGAAGAAATGCAGTTTGAGTTCTGTGCATGTAGACTAATTAAAAGTAAATGCAAAATTGTTATTATTGGTATATATAGATCACCTAACTCAGATATTAATATATTTTTGGATAGGCTAAGCCGTTTAGTTAATTATTTTAACAAAAAATTTGATAAAATTATTATTGGCGGAGATTTTAATTTTAAAGAATGATAGCAAACATAAAGTGTTCAAAGAAATATTAAATGGTCTAAACATGAGATATTTAGTTGATTTCCCTACTAGAGTTACAGAAAATACAAAGACCGCAATCGATAACTTTTTGATTCAAAATATTAAGTCCACTAACATCAGAGTACAGGGATTAATAACGGCACTTTCTGACCATGACGGACAGCTTTTGCAATTAAAAACTGAAAATTCAAAGGTCACTGAAAACATTCCCATAAAACAGGAAATTCGAAAATTTACACCAGAAAATTTAAAACTCTTTTCGGATTTACTATCAAAAGAGACATGGTGTGAGGTTTACTTTGCATCAGTTGAAGAAAAATATAACAAGTTTCACAATTTATTCTCTTTTTATTTTGATCAAGCTTTTCCAAGAACCTTGGTTACAAGGAAAAATAAGAGAAATAATTGGATATCAAAAGAATTAAAATCTGAAAAAGGGAATATTATTAAGCTAACAAGAGAGTTTAGGAAAAATAAAGATGTGAATTTAAAAACAAGACTAAACTATGCAAAGAAAGACTATAAACTGAAACTAAATCAAAATACTTTCAAAACAAAATCATTACATCCACCAACATTCAAAAAACTTTTTGGGGGTTGATTAATTCTGAAGTTGGGACAAAAAATAAGGAAAACAGAGCTAACATTTCTTTGATGGACGGAATGAAAACCATCTCAGATCCTAAGCATATAGCCAATATATTTGTTGATCACTATGCAAATGTTGTTAAAGATCTAGGTGTAGGTGGTAGGGATGATTGTGAGATCGTTGATTTAGTTGATAGTTTGTGTAAAGAGTTTCCTATAAAGCCAACATTTAATTTGAGGCCAATAGACAAAAGGGAGGTGGAAAAAATAATAGATTCATGTAAAAACAAAAACTCTAGTGGACATGATGAGGTACCAATTACAGTACTTAAATTTGTAAAAAAAAATATAAGCACCGTCTTATGTCATCTAATAAATTCCTCATTTATTTCGGGTATTTTCCCATCTCAATTAAAAAGGCAAAAATAATTCCCATTCATAAAAAAGATGATAAAAAAATTGTTTTAACTATAGACCAATTTCTATTCTGCCAACCTTTTCAAAAATTTATGAAAGGACGGTACACTCGCAATTTTCCGATTATTTAGAAAAATTTAATCTGTTTGACGATAAACAACATGGTTTTCGAACTGGGAGGTCTGTTGTGAGTGCTGCTGTTTCTTTCATAAACTCAATTATAGAATCAATAGATAAAGGGAATCACACTATTGGGATTTTTATGGACATATCAAAGGCTTTTGATAGTGAAATCATTCAAAACTAATAGAAAAATTGTATTTGCTTGGATGTACTAAAAATACTCTAAAATGGTTTAAATTTTACATTACTGACCGATCCCAATTTGTAGAAATCACCCACTTAAACCGTAACAATAAAATTCTAAAAGTTAGATCACATAACAAACATCTTAAATTTGGAGTCCCTCAAGGGTCCATTTTGGGGCCTTTGCTTTTTTTGTGCTATTTGGGTGGTCTAAATAAAGCCTTAAAACATAAGGAAAACAATAGTGATCTTTGCTTGTATGCCGATGATGCAAATATGATAATTTCATCGAGATCACCCAAAGAAACAGAAATTTATGCAAACAATGAATTACAAAATATAGGAAGTTATTTTAAAAACTATAATTTAATCTTAAACACACAAAAAACTAACTACGTTCATTTTAAAACCTCTCAAAATCGATTACTGAGAGATCCTATTTTAATTAATGATTCACATCATATTATGAAAAAAAACAAGCACTAATTTCTTGGGACTGAAGATAGACCAGCATTTGAATTGGGATGACCATACACATGGTATTCTAATGAGAATAAATTCTGGAATCTATGCCTTGTCTCAAATGAGATACTACTGTAATTTAAAAACATTAAAAAACATTTACTTTGCTCATGTGCATTCGCACATTTCATATTGTACAGGACTATATGGTTCAACAAAAAAAAACTAATATGGATAACATCTTAAAACAACAAAAACGAGCTATAAGAATCATGTTGAGATTAAAACCTGATGCATCAGCAAGGAAACATTTCAGAGAACTGAAAATTTTCACTGTTTATATCCAATACATTTTTGAGACCATACTGATAGCAAAAAAAGGGGAAACAATGAGTAATTCTAAGCATCCTCAACACTCCCATTTTACACGAAGAAAAAATGAAACTATTAGCACACACAGACTTAAATTTTTTGAAAAAACCCCAAACTACATGGGGAATAAATTTTTGAAGTACGTCCCTATAAATATCAAATTAATCCCCAGTGAGACTAAATTTGTCAGAAGTCTAAAAGACTATTTGATAAACAAAGCCTTTTATTCTCTTGAAGAACTTTCTACCTCCCTTTAATAAAAACAAATAAAAAAATTGTAAACAAATTAGTTATTCATTAATTTATTTATTTTTAGTCACTATCGTTTCAGTGTTACAGTGCTTTCATATGTCAGGATGATTGTTTTGTATTATTTTTAACATTATTTTATATGAATTGATACAGGATTGACAGAACAATCCTGTGAACAATTTTGTGTTCTGTTTTGATTTTGATTTTGTTTCTGTCTATGCTAGGTCTGTATTTTGTATTTATACGCTGACACTATTACTTGTACCATTTGTACATAGAAATGAATAAAGAAATATGACTATGACTATGACTATGATTTTCAAATTTAAGACAGAGCCCAGAAACAGGTTTTCGTGTATAAATATTTCTATGTATTTTTATTATGAATCATCCTACAAGAGTAAAACTTTTTAAATTGAAATGCAACTTAAAATACTATTATTTTAGATTATTGCCTACTGCCAACCTCAGATGGGAGATGGCCCACAAGGAGTCAGTACGAATTCTTAAACAGAAGCACAGGTTAATATGTACATCAAATTAAAGGTATTTTAAATCAGATTTCTGACTCTTTATCTTTTTGAAGTTGTGTTCCTCACAGCAGCAAACCTGCATACTCTTTCCGACGTTAATCTTATCTTATCCTAATCTTGTCAACAGATATTGATCAATCTTGTCATACGAGTACCGGTACCTATATTATTACTGTTATATTATTGAATTTGTAAATTCACTGAGTATGCAGGTCTACTGTGACAGGGGTATTATTCTATTCTATTACCTCAGTTGTGTAGGTAATAGAACATGGTGGTATAGGTACATTTGAGAAAAACTAAACACAAACGGTACGTGAATGGTCACACAATCTACAATAGTAGAAAAACTTAAAATGTTTATGCTCAAGCAGAGTCTCATAGTAGCTACTGTACAAACAAGTGACAAAGCACTGGAGGTTACACACCCTCCAGTGCTTTTAGGGTATAGGGAAAGGTACTCAGACGCTTGAGGCAACAAGTTTTACCTACCACGGTAAGGAGATAATGCTTAAAATATATGAAAAGTAGTATATAAAATTAGTTATCTTTATTTTCATAAAAGTTTATAAAATTTTTATTGAAAACTTCTCAATGCTAATTAGTTTTATGAGGAGTAATATGAAAAATGGACGTAAAATAAATAGGTGCTTATATCTCACCATTGGCAAACATGGTTGTTGTCATTGTCAACAAGATTTATATTATTCTGCTTTGCTCCGTTGTTCATGAGGTACAGTACTCCCAAACATCAAACACATGTTTGGGAGTACTGTGCACTCCCAAACATGTGTTTGATTTGAAGGTCCCTCATGCTTACTTTAATATTATAAAATCCTACCTTAGAGACAGGTTTTTCAGGGTCAAGTATCAAGATTTTCACACACAACTTTTTGAAATTAGATCAGGCATCCCACAAGGAAGTGTCTTCTTCTGTACACCTGCTTATACACCTCTGATGTACCCTTTGGATCTCAAATATGTTTGTGGCCACATTTGCTGATAATTCTGCTATATTGGCATCACATGAAAATCCACAAACTGCTTCAAATTTGCTGCAGTCGTTGGAGTTGGATGAATTTATCAGTAAGCTGGAGAGTAAAAGTAAATGAAAACAAGTCTGCTCATGTTACATTTACAACTAGTCATGAAACTTGCTCTCCAGTCTCTTTGAACAATGTGTTACTCCCACAGGTCGAAGAAGTCAAATATCTTGGCATGCATCTCGATCGCAGATTAACATGGCGCTCTCATATATTAAATAAAAGAATGACTCTAAATTTAAAATTTCAAAACCTTTCTTGGCTTCTCAATCGAAAATCAAAACTATCCATCAAAAACAAATTACTACTAAATAATATTTTATTAAAACCATTGTGGTCTTATGGTGTTCAGCTTTAGAGCACCACAAGTGATTCCAACATTGAAATTATACAACGCTTTCAATCCAAATTTATTAAGAAGTATTCTGAATGCCCACTACTGGTTCATTAATATAATGAAATTCTACATAAAGATACAAACATTATATCAGTGAAACAAGAGATTACTAAATTTAGCAACAGCTACCAAATGAAGTTAGAAGCTCACCCTATAACCACCTAGAGCTAGGCCTGTTAGACAACAACAATGCTGTATATAGACTTACAAGGTGTAGACTTGCCTCATAGATTCTAAATTTTGATTTTCTTATTGAAATTTGTTAATCCTTGTGCTGACTAAGGACTAACCTATATGATTTATTTTGTTATTTTTATTTACTAAATGTTCTACTAACTTGAATAGATTATAAATAAAAATGATTGTTAAAAAAATATAGTTCAGGTCCTAGTACATGAGAATGGCTCAATTTAATCCTGTGTTACTGATTTTGATTTTGACATGGATATGTCTTTTGTCTTAGCTTTGGGGGGTGTGTTAGCAATTATTTGAACGACCAAAATTTGAAATATAAGAACAGCAGCTGTTTAGGTGAACTGAAAACCCAAGGTTTAGGTTATGAAAACATCACCTTTAGACATATCCATGATCTAAGCTATTTCCCAAAGGTAAATACATTTTTATAGGTATTTCGTTGTAACATTGCCGTGGTGGCTCCAGTTCATCCAGCCTCACTCAAAAGTAATATTTTCTTTATATTGCTTCAACATTGCTATTGTTTTTAAACAGACACAAAATAGTCGTGGTAATAAATATACAAGCAGGTTGTGAACAACGAGCTTTAAACCTCGTAGATTGGTAAATTTCGAACTTGTTAGGGCCCTACTCAACAGGCATACAAAACCATTTTATAGTTTACAGTCTGTTATTTCAATACTTTCATCATTGTTTGCCGACTAGAACAAATTTCAATTGCGTTTGTATTTAACACTATAGAATGTTTGTTTTTAATTTGAGTGTTTACTGTAAAAAGGTGTTGTTTACCATGAGTCGTTGACCGTATGAATTAAACAATATATATTCCACTAGAATTATTTTATAAATTATAAATATAAGGTTATTTTAACTAATTTAGTTAAGATATTGAGTTAATGACTTTCCCTCAATGCTTATTATATGCAATATTAAAATCATGTACATGCCTTATAATACCTATGTAATACTTTTTAATGGCTTTGCTAAAACCAAAGGTTTTTTCAGTCATACAACCCCTTCGCGTCATCGCAGTAGTACAATATGGCAGCTGAATCGGTTTAGGTCGGCAGTTGTTTAGTGAAATTTAGGTGTCAAAGTGTTATTTTTATTGTGCAATTTCTTCAATTTTCGTAGAAAATCGATAACCCGTGACGGTTTTTTTAAATCTTGTGTAGTTTTTGTGTGATTAACAGTCTTGCGAGATGGCTACTGAACATTTTTGTTTGAGGTGGAATAATCACCAAAGCACTTTAGTTTCTGTGTTTGACAATCTCCTAGAAAGTGGGACTTTAGTCGATTGCACATTAGCTGCTGACGGTCGTTATTTAAAAGCGCATAAAGTGGTGCTCTCAGCGTGCAGTCCTTATCTAGGGGTAAGTTATAGCTTTAATTTAATTGCCTTTTTTCCACGTCTAAGAAATCTCCAGTCTTTCCTCTCAGCCCCTTCCCTTCATCGTGCAATGC